>CM075865.1:45809131-46319131 GCA_038021265.1 Cyprinella venusta | reverse complement strand
CTATCTATCTATCTATCTATCTATCTATCTATCTATCTATCTATCTATCTATCTATCTATCTATCCATCAACACATCTATCTATCTATCTATCTATCTATCTATCTATCTATCTATCTATCTATCTATCTATCTATCTATCTATCCATCCATCCATCCATCCATCCATCCATCCATCCATCCATCAACCCATCTATCTATCTATCTATCTATCTATCTATCTATCTATCTATCTATCTATCTATCTATCTATCTATCTATCTATCTATCTATCTATCTATCTATCTATCTATCTATCTATCTATCTATCCATCCATCCATCCATCCATCCATCCATCCATCCATCCATCCATCCATCCATCCATCCATCCATCCATTTCACTTTCTTTAACCCCTCCCTACCCTATCTTATGCCACTCTAAGCCGTGTCTGAAACATGAAGATCTGCTTCCTGCATATTCATCTTTAAAGTGTCTGTTTTGCGGCAGGTCTCAGTATCCGTGGCAGTCCTGATGAAGACCCTCCGGACCCTCAGCTCATGCGTCTGGATAACATGCTCCTGGCAGAGGGCGTGTCTGGGCCAGAGAAAGGGGGCGGGGCATCAGCGGTTGCTGCGGCAACAGCAGCGGTGGGAGTCGGGGCCGACAACTCCATCGAGCACTCGGACTACAGAGCAAAACTCACTCAGATCAGACAGATCTACCACACCGAGCTGGAGAAATACGAGCAGGTCAGGAGAATGATGAACCTGCAGACACATGAGGAATCACACATCCTAGCGCTGCTCGTGATATATAGCCGTGATATTGTATACTGTTATAGTTTGTATGCATTTTTTATATTTTTAATTTTAGTTCAATTTATAGTTATTTTTTAAATATATTCATTTATAAATTAATTTAATGTTTGTCAGATTTAGTTTTAGTTAAGTTTTTGATGTATTTTAATTAATATTATTAGTTTTAAGTTATGGTAACTTTTTACAATAAGGTCTCATTAGTTGACATTAGTTCACATGAACTATGAGAAATATATTTTACATTATTTATTTACTCTTGTTAATGTTTGTTGATAGAAATAATCATTCATGTTCACAGTTCACTAACTAATGTTAACAGATATAACAATTTTAATAATCTATTAGTAAATGTTGAGATTGACATTAACAAAGTTCATTTTAGTTCATGTTAAGTAAAAACTGAAATCTTATTGTAAAGTGCTACCAATTTTTCTGTTGTTATTTGTTTTTTGGTTATGAAAAATTTGATTGGTTCACTGGCGTGAAGCATGTTTTCAGTTTATATTTACTTTAATTTTTAGTAATTTTCTTCAAATATTTTAAAAATATATATATTTATTTTATTTTATTGTTCATTTTTTATTTTAATTTAGATAACGTATTTGTATTGTTAGAATAAAAAAAATCCCCAGATTACTAATTTTAATACCAATTTTAGTGCTTAAAATAATTAAGGTCATTTTAAAATTTAAATTTAAAAATTTTATTTTATATATTTCCAGATACTATAGTGCCTCAACTCAGTGCTTTTCATCTAATATTTGTAATTTTATTTTTATTTCAGCTTTATTTCAATAAACAGCAATGAATTTGCATTCTGCATCAGTTACGAGTCATTTGATTGGTTCACAGGCGTGCAACGAGTTCACGACTCATGTGATGAACCTGTTGAGGGAACAGTCTCGCACGCGACCCATCTCGCCCAAAGAGATCGAGCGCATGGTGAACATCATCCACCGCAAGTTCAGCTCCATCCAGATGCAGCTGAAGCAGAGCACCTGTGAGGCCGTGATGATCCTCAGGTCACGCTTCCTCGACGCCAGGTCAGAAACTCACGCACGTTTCCTTTTAGTTTCACCCAAAACTACTTGCATAACATTTAAAGGTAGACTTTCTAGACTGAGAAAAGCCCAAAAAATGTATTTTTGGATTATGTGGATGAAAGACAACAACTCCCAGAATGCACTTGCGTCGCTGCCCTAGGAGGCCACGCCTACTGGTAACAGAGCGCAGTAGTTAAACAACAAGTCTAAGCTACTAGCGAGTCTCTACTAGTGACTAGTAGTCCCAAAATATCCGGGATTCGGTTTTTGCGTTCTACAGTCGCCATTCGTTATGTTTCCTGTGGCGAGCGGGACGAGTGAGGGACGCGGGAGAACGGTGCGAGGCCGGTGGCGTGATTACCGATGAGCGACACCTGTGAGACGCACCGGTCTCGTATCTCTCACGGAGGAGCGGGAATTTTCTTAACAATGTTAAAACGCACTTCAACATGTGTGTATATGATTTGCATGTGTGTGTATATGCATACAGTGTACACACACAGATTAATATATATATATATATATATATATATATATATATATATATATATATATATATATATTAGGGCTGTCAAAACGATTAATCGTGATTAATCGCATCCAAAATAAAAGTTTGTGTTTACATAATATATGTGGGGGCACTGTGTATAATTATTTTGTATATATATATAAAAACACACATGCATGTATATTTAAGAAAAACATATTATTTATATATAAAATATTTATATGTATATATAATATAAATTATATATAAATATATATACAGAATATACATGAAAATATACAAGCATGTGTGTGTTTATATATCTAAAATAATTATACACTGTGCCCCCACATATATTATGTAAACACAAACTTTTATTTTGGATGCGATTAATCGTGATTAATCGTTTTGACAGCCCTAATATATATATATATATATATATATATATATATACACACACACAAACTTTTACAGTATGTTAGATGAAACTAGAGCACGACCGATAAAGGATTTTGAAGGACGATTCCGGTAAAAATATTTGTTGGTTTTAAAATCGAATTTTCCGATATATCGGCCAATATTTTTTTTTTTTCAGAAACGCGCAACAAAACATTAACAGACTTCCCTAAAATTAGTTATTTGTAGTTATTTATGATTTTTAACTAAAATAATATGATAATTTTAAAAAGAAACTTGTTTCTTTTATTGTCACAACAGAACAGACTGATGAGAGTTGCATTAGCTAGCTTTGTGGTTAGCTAGTCTATGATGAGCCATAATATAGCAATGGATAATGTCATACTGCAAATTGTAAAACATACATTTTCAATATAAATAGGCCAAGGAGAGATGATCCGTCTCATTGCTATAACTGTCACAAGCTATTAAAGAAATACTTCACATTGTCAAAAAATAAAAGGACAGTCAGTCAACTACACTGTAACAACGTAACATAATTATTACTAGCTAATTCCGCTTCACTCTCGGCTTATTTAACAGAAGCAAAAGTGGACATGATTGTCACAAATTTTGTCATGCTTATTTGAGTTAAGAGAACTGATGGGGATGATCTTTTAATTGTTATTCAATGTATGTATCGTGACCAACTCAACGAGTGTTGCCAACAGGAACGGTGTAGAGTGCCCTCTGGTGGACAAACTATACAACTCCAACACTCATGACATGGTTCGAGCGTGTTTCGTCCGTTTTTATATAATGTTTGAAATATTAATTTATCAGCCATTATAACTGCCGATACCGATAGTTTGGAAAATGCCTAATATCGGCCGATAATATCGGTCTGGCTCTAGATGAAACTAATTGAAACATATTTTTTTCCACCTGTCTCGTATTTTTTCCATCAGCATGTCCCTTTTGGGGCTCCGTAGAATGCGTCATTTCCTTTCCGAGCATAATCTTCGGCTTCGGGCACATCATTGTAGATAATGCTTGGATTGCTGGTGGTTAGTGAATGAGCATCAGGGTTTTGCTCTAAAATACAAAGCACAAAACTGGTTAGAAAACTCAAACATCATTTTTGCCCCTGAGTGACTATTCTACTTATAATGCACTGTAAATAATAAGCATTTGCTTAATAAAGAAAAATGATTATTGGTTGTGTGTCTGTTTTTACACGTGTAGGTGTTTTTTTCTAGTGTGGGTTTGCGTGGCATGTGTGAACGAGTGGGTGATGTGGTGATGTCAAGGTCTTGTGAATCCTATATTTGAGTATTTGAGGGATGAGTTGGGTGGGAAATGTGGAAATGTGCCAATTAGTTCCAGCTGGTTGGTCCAGTTACTTAAAGCTAAGAGTAAATTATGTAGAAATCTGCTCGTCAGAGAATCATTCAAATGATTCTTTGGAATAATTCAAATGCATGCAAATGAAGCAGACAGCGATTGGTGGGCTCATTGATGACATCATAAAGAGAGAGTGGCTGCTAAGGTCAGATTTAATCTAGTCTCATTGATGACATTGCATTGCATTTAAATATTATCTAATAAACTGTAAAAATTAATACGCTTTATCAAATCGATAAAATTGTGGCAACAGATTATAAGTAATATTATTAATTAAATTTAATAATTTAATATTAATTAAATATTAATTAAATTAAAAAATTTAATTAATGAAAAACGCTGGAATGGTGATGGGTAGGTTTAGGGGCGGGGTCAGGGGTAGGTCATTCGTACGAATTCATACGAATTGGCCAATTCGTAAAATATGTACGATTTAGCAAAATCATACTAATTCGTACGAATGAGGTCATATGAATTGTTACGAATTAGCCACTTTTTAATCATTCGTCGAATTCTTACGATTTGGTCGTGAGATTAGGTTGGATTCAACAAAACAACACATGCAAACTTTGTTCTTTCGATTTTCCACTCCATCATTTCAGATGTCAGGGTTTTACACTGGGGTTCAGCAAATTGTTTTGGGCCACATCAGGGAGCTATAACTTTATTATTATTCAATAATACATACTTTATGCTTTATGGTGTAGTTATTCAAGCATAATAACCAGCTAAACCTTTAAAAACAATGATTATTGGTGAAATTCTGTGGTGTTGCTAGTGAGTATCGAATCACAGTTAAATAACCTTTAGTATATAAAGATATAGAAATGGTTCAGGATCTAACAATACCAATGATTTATTTATTTTTTTGCATTTTAAACTTCTCCAGGAGGAAAAGGCGCAACTTTAGCAAGCAGGCGACGGAGATTTTGAATGAGTATTTCTACTCTCACCTCAGTAACCCGTACCCCAGCGAGGAGGCGAAAGAGGAGCTGGCGAAGAAGTGTGCCATCACCGTGTCGCAGGTGAGTCCACAGACGATACTGTGCACACGAGCCTTCAGCTGCGAAACAAGAGGAGAATTTATTCACAATCTGAGCAAAATCTCTAACAAATTTGTTAGCGGTGGTCTGTGACACTGTGAAGGTGCAGAGAATTCGGCTCAAAGTGACATCTCCAAACAAATGGGCGTGATTTAGAGAGAGCACACAGTCTTCTGCAGCATGGATCCTGGAAGTATTTTTCCCATGGCTTTTCTTCATAAAAAAAATGTCTAAATAGAGTTCAGTAGAGTTTAAGAATTCTAAAAATTTGACATTTAATCTCACAATTCTGACTTTTTTCCTCAAAATTGTGAGTTTATATTAGGGCTGTCAAGTGATTAATCGCGATTAATCGCATCCAAAATAAAAGTTTGTATTTGCATAATATATGTGAGTGCACTGTGTATAATTATTTTATATACATATAAATACACACACATGCTTGTATATATTTAAGAAAAAAAATATTATTTAGATATAAAATATTTATATTTATTAGGGCTGTCAAAACGATTAATCGTGATTAATCGCATCCAAAATAAAAGTTTGTGTTTACATAATATATGTGGGTGCACTGTGTATAATTATTTTGTATATATATAAAAACACATACATGCATGTATATTTAAGAAAAAAAATATTATTTATATATAAAATATTTATATTTATATATATAATATAAATTACATATAAATCCATAAATAGAATATACATTAAAATATTTCTTAAATATATACATGCATGTGTGTGTTTATATATCTAAAATAATTATACACAGTGCCCCCACATATATTATGTAAACACAAACTTTTATTTTGGATGCGATTAATCGTTTTGACAGCCCTAATATTTATATATAATATAAATTATATATAAATCTACATGAAAATATTTCTTAAATATATACAAGCATGTGTGTGTATTTATATATATATATATATAATAATTATACACAGTGCACCCATATATATTATGTAAACACAAACTTTTATTTTGGATGCGATTAATCGTCTGACAGCCCTAGTTTATATCTTGTAATTCTGAGTAAAAAAAGATGCAAACGTGCAATTGCGAGAAAAAAAGTCAGAATTGTGAGATAAAAAGTCCCAATTATCTTTTTATTTTTTACTCGGTGGCGGAAACAAGCCTCCATATCAATTCATATTATAAGATATTTTGTATTTTCAGTTTTCAATTCTTATTAATTTTATATTTTTATTCATTTTTGTTTTTTTTTTAAATTATTCATTTAATTCATTTTTAGTTTATTTCAGTTTGTTATTTATTTTCATTTTGTTTAACTTAAATTCTAATCTCATTTATTTATTACTTTTTAATAGTTTTAGGTTAAGTTGTTACTTCAGGACTGTGGGTAATGTACACTGTAAAAAATATTGTTGATTTAACTTAAAAAGTAAGTAACTTGGTTGCCTTAAAATTTTAAGTTGATTGAACTGGGAAAAGTGAGTTAATGCAATGAAGGAGATTAGAAACTCAAATAATAAGTTATCTCAACTAAATAAATTATTTAAGTTGATTTGACAAAAGAAAAAATGTGATGAATCTTGAAAATATATTTTTTACAGTGTAGTTCTTTACAGGAAACTTATTTTTACTTATTTTCTTTCAAAGATTATGTATGTTTTCAGTCTTTCTACTTCAAAATTTCATGTTTAAATCAATGTGTTCCTTGCAGTCTCTTTGTAATTATATCTGACATTTACTAGCAATTGTTTCAAAGTAAGTCCTACACCAAATTTATTTTCAGCGCAGAATCCTACAACACCCTCAGTTTATACATCATCTCTCTGAATGGCATTCTTACTTCCAGAGGCCGAATGTTGCTCTCAAATGAACTTAAAGGGTTAGTTCACCCAAAAATGAAAATGATTAAATTAATGACTCCCTCGTGTCGTCCCAAGCCCGTAAGACCTTTAAGATATTTTAGATTTAGTCCGAGAGCTTTCTGTCCCTCCATTGGAAATGTGTGTCCGGTATACTGTCCTTGTCCAGAAAGGAAATAAAGACATCATCAAAGTAGTCATGTGACATCAGTGGGTTAGTTACAATGTTTTGAAGCATCGAAAATACATTTTGTTTCAAAAATAACAAAAACTCTGACTTTATTCAGCATTGTATTGTCTTCGGTTCTGTTGTGGATCCGCGTACAGTGACGTAAGACGTGGCTGACGTGTGTCTGGTGTGGCTGAGCTTCGGTTACAGTCTGAGGGAGACGCTCGCTGAACAAAACAATCTTCACAAACATGTCTAAGGATTTCCACAACGAGGAAGACTTGCATTTTTTTGCCCAGAACCCGAAAACACGGACGCACCAGACACACGTCAGCCGCGTCTTATGTCAGCAGCGTCACAGACCGCGGATCCACAACAGAACCGAAGACAATACAATGCTGAATAAAGTCACAGTTTTTGTTATTTTTGGACCAAAATGTATTTTCGATGCTTCAAAACATTCGCTGCGTTTCCATTACCCTTCAAATTGAAATTGCGAAATGAAAATTCTCTCAATGGAAGCACGTCAATTTTGTAAAAACTCCCGTTTATCGCAAAAAAGTTTTTACGCTCGCATGAGGAGGTTTTTCAGGCAATTCGAAAAAGGATTTTTTCGCTAAACTGAAATGGAAACGGGTTTTGCGCATTTACAGTCACCTGACTTAGAAGACGGAGTGTGTTTTAGGTCCGTGTCCGCAAATAATAATAATAATAATAATTATCATCATTAGCTTATTATAACAATTTTTTAGGCTACATATGTAGAAGATGCTCTTATCCAAAAAAGGAACAAAGCAATTCGTCACATCTCATTCATAGTACAGGTTGGACAATAATAATAACAGGGCTAAGATTATCACAAATAAACATTCGATTTTGACCAATATTCAAGAGTGTGTGCGGAGTTTGGAGCACGCACTGGATGGCAGACAGGCGCGGCACGGGCGCGCCGTGAACACATTAATTTTCCCATCAACACTGGAATCAAATTAAAATACTTAAAATGGTTATACAGAAAATAATAATGCATTATTCACAACTACTTTTATTTGCGTAATGGCACAATAACAAGAAAACGTTGTGCTTTTATAAAATAACAAAAAATAATCAGGCGCGCTTTATGATCTTCGTGAACTGGAGCATGAGAACTGAAACAATATCCTTTATAGACTAAAGCTTGAAATGTCCACTTTAAAAAGAACAAATTCGAATCGTAAACTAATACCTTCTGATTATGGTGCCGTTCTCTCTAAAGGTGCATCCGGAGATTATGTTTTTAGCTTGTTATTTTTCAGACGCAGTTATAATAACTCACAGCACTGCGGGGAGAATATCATAAATATCCGTGTTCTAATTTGGCCTTAGAAAACCAGTAAAATCTACATTTATTTCCCATATTAATTTGTGAATATTTTAAATGTTTTAAAGGGGGCAAAAAGTCATAAACAAATATCTGAAATTTCGTTGAGATGTATAGGCTATAGCGCAGCATTGGTGTGGTCAAACTGAAATGTTGATGTTCAACTTTGCGTTTTAAAAATACAACAACCGTTAATTTTTCGTTTTGCAACGACCGTCTGGACATAATACGAGATAGAGTTCTTTATTAAATTCATTAAAAAAAAAAGAAACAATAATTACAGGAACAGCCTCTCTAAACCTCAAAGAAATGCCATCAAGACGTCGAAGCAGAAATAAGGGAGAAACACACAGGAACTCTGTGTCTTTCCCTGCCATTAATGCTTGGATAACACACCACGTCTCCTTCCATTAATAATAATAATGTCGAGTACGGTGCATGACTGTGAAATAGGTTATAAACCTACCAAAGTCCGTTGCCGTGATTTTTGGAATGACTTATCGCGAGAGGAAAAAAAGACGTTTTAGTCGCATAACATCGGTTAATGGAAACACCGTCATTTCGCAAAAATATCACAAAAGTTTTGCGCAAATCTGTAATGGAAACGCGCCTACTGTAACTAACCCACTGATGTCACATGACTACTTTGATGATGTCTTTATTTCCTTACTGGACAAGGACAGTATACCACACACACATTTCCAATGGAGGGACAGAAAGCTCTCGGACTAAATCTAAAATATCTGAAACTGTGTTCTGAAGATGAACGGGCTTAATGACATCATTTTCATTTATAGGTGAACTAACCCTTTAAATGATGAACGTCTATCCTTCATTCAGCCTGTTTAATGGGAGCGGGTGTTGTTTGTGTAATGGATGGGTGTGTGGGGTGTACAGGAAGTCGTTACTGTAAAAAAAAGCCCCTTCTTTTTGTGCCCTCAGGGGAAGGGAAGCACCATCACTGTGTCACAGGTATGTCACTAAAACACGCGTCCGTCTGTCCTGTGTGTTGTCTGTGGATGTCTCTGTGTACTGAACGACGCTCATTCTTCCGTAAGACAACGCCACGGGGAACCGTTACATGCCTTTTTGCACTTGGATCATGTCCTCTGGCTGTCTTTTATTGGCTACCGAGATTATGACATCAGCGAGGCGTTTTTATTGCGCATCTTCAAGCGTTCCGCCTCCCGTCGGCTGTTTAAAGCCTGTTTGGAGATATTTTATGAGGGAGCCATTGCTCGGGGTGGATGTGATTTTAATATGTCTGGGTTTGTAGCAATGGTAATATTCTTTTGCAAAAGGTTGGTCCATTTACAACCGTATGAGAATCACAGTCGCCGTAAAACGCATATAAACATGGTTTTCGGAGAACCTGTAAATGTTTTGTTTGCTGCATATATTTCATTGGACTATTATAAATGCGACAGGTAAATGTCATGAAAAGTGTCAGGAATGTGTCTGGGTGACTTGTTTTCCATTGTGGTAGAAATGGTTTATTCATTTTCATTTAAATAAATGCCGCAATACAAAAAATTGAGGCTTCATTCTCTTTATGCAAAAACCCACTAGTTTGGAATAATTAAAACTAGGGCTGTCAAAACGATTAATCGCGATTAATCGCATCCAAAATAAAAGTTTGTGTTTACATAATATATGTGGGTACACTGTGTATAATTATTATATATATAAATACACACATATGCTTGTATATATTTAAGAAATATTTTCATGTATAATTTGTATATAGATTTTTATATAATTTATATTATAATTAAATATAAATATTTTATATATAAATAATATTTTTTTTTCTTAAATATACATGCTTGTGTTTTTTATATATATATATATATATATATATATATATATATAAAATAATTATACACAGTGCCCCCACATATATTATGTAAACACAAACTTTTATTTTGGATGCGATTAATCGCGATTAATCGTTTTGACAGCCCTAATTAAAACATGACAATTAAATTAAATGAACATATCAAGGTTGCATTTATTTAACAGTAGCATTGAGAAATATTATTAAAATAACTGTTTTAAAATGTAAACCATAGAACTATTATTAATAATAAACACTAATCGTCATATTAGAGTGATTTCTGAAGGATCGGTAATGAGTAATGATGCAGAAAATACAGCTTTGATCACAGGAATAAATTACGTTTTAAAATATATTCGCACAGTAAACAGTTATTTTAAATTGTAATAATATTTCACAATTTTTACTGTATTTTTGACCAAATAAACACAGCCTTGGTGAGCAGAATATCAACATCAAACTTGTGAATGCTAGTGTATATTTTTTGATGGTTGTTGTTGATTTTGGGATTAAAAATGATATTTTATAGCATTTCCTCATGAGATTCATCCACATTTGCCTCTCTCTTGCTCTCAGGTGTCGAACTGGTTCGGTAATAAACGTATTCGCTATAAGAAGAACATTGGTAAATTTCAGGAAGAGGCGAATCTGTACGCAGCGAAGACGGCGGTGACGGCGACTCAGGCCGTAGCGGCCGCTGTACACAACAGCCAGACCAACTCGCCCGCAACGCCCAGCTCTGGTACACACACACGCTCTATGGACGAGACCACCGGGGCTAGTTGTCACTAATGTTTTGAGTCCACGTACACAAATACTTGCTTTCTTTAGTAGTATTTTTGGATGTTGGTTTCAAATATAAACCTTTGCTGCCCAAATCAGAGGTATCCTTAAATTAATTGGCAATTGAAAGCACTTAAATAACCCACTGTGACACATGTCCTGCTATAGGGGTCAGCGAGTGTTAAATGAACTTTAGGCAGTAAGAGTGGACATATTTAATAGCTTTTTTGTAGCCAGAACTTTAAAGGGTTGTGTCTCTACAAAGAAAACAAAGCCCTATGAAGCATTTTCTTGTGTAAAAATTGTGACAACTTGCCCCGCTCTCCCCTATATTCCATATAGAGCAGATCTAGTCTAAATAAGAGTTTAAATGGGCTCTGTTTTGTGTCATTTTCTCCTCAGGTTTTCAGATGAAAGATGAAGACTTTCAATTGGATGCAACGGAAGATAAAAACAACCTGTTAAACAACATTTTCACTGGTACGACTATAACTTGAAGACATTTCCTCTGTCTCTGTGTTTATTTGTGTTTGTGCATATACAGTGAAACCCCAAAAACATCCATTTGGATAATTATTTTAACCCTGTAAATTAAACCTTTAGACAAAAAAAAAGTTTAGTATCATAGAGGATCATCATATCTGATACTGTTCATATATTGTCGTATGATATAGTGAGAACATGGAACTCATACTCGAGGATAAAAAATACCTCAATGTCATTCAAAAATGCGCAATTTGGTATTTTTTGCAAAATGGTGCAAATGGAGATATTTATATGGCCAGAAAGTAACAGTACAACAGATTACTTAAAAACGCATACAGTCGTCTATATTTCACAATAAAATGTCTTAGTGTGGTGATATTTAAATGCTTAGTTTTATTATCAAAGTGTAGTATTTTAAAAACTAAAATTATATTAAATAATATATTATTATATTAAAATTATTTAATATAATTTAATATAAAATTATATTAAATTATATTAAATATAATTTAATATAATTATATTATATTAATTATATTAAATTATATAAAAAATATAATGCAATGTAATACAATGATTGAGTGATAAAAGTTCCTCAAAATCCTGATGGATCATATTTGAGACTCACATCTTTTCTAACAAATAATAGATAATTAAGTGAAGTTGCTTAAGTCCAGTAAGTGTCCGACTAGAAATATCACTAATAATAAAAAAGATATTATTATGTTTATTGTTTTATTATGTGAACCAGTAGCTGAAGGGGACGTTTACTACTAAAAGGCCTTTTACTTGCTAAAAAAGTATCAATCAGAATGTATGCATGTATATATATATATATATATATGCATGTATATATATGTATGCATGTATATATACAGTATATGCATGTATATATATGTATGCATGTATATATATATATATATATATATATATATATATATATATATATATATATATGAAGAGTTCAGATGCAAAAGCCTCTAAGTGCCATTTGAAATTTTCTTCTAAAATGACCATTTTTATCAAGCTTGTATATTTAAGTTAAGTAATTTCACTTAAATGGCAATGAAGATTACCTATTAATTGTCATTTAAGTGAAATTACTGAACTTAAATATACAAGCTTGATAAAAATGGTCATTTTAGAAGAAAATTTCAAATGGCATTTAGAGGCTTTTGCATCTGAACTCTTCATATATATATATATATGCATGTATATATATGTATGCATGTATATATATGTATGCATGTATATATATGTATGCATGTATATATATATATATATATATATATATATATATATATGAAAAATGTCTAGAATAGCAATAATATCACAGCCAGAAGGCATGTAGTACATTGTGTGCAACAGGTTTGATCATTTGCAGGCCTAAGAGATTTGCTACTGTGATATGATATGCAGAAAAGCATGTTCACAGACTCACCGTTCCTCCGTCTCTCTGCAGGGTCTTCGGGTTCGTATAGTTTGCCAGGTTCGGGAGACATGTTTATGAGCATGTCCAGTCTGAACGGGTCATACCAGCCGGCCCAGGTCCCCGTCCCAGCACAGACACAGGTATCACACACACCAACGCAAGAGCACAATATATACACTATAACATACAACATAATACAATTTAAATGTCTTTAACAGTCTTCAGAGTCACATGATCCTTCAGAAATCACTCTAATATGATGATTTTCAGTCATCATGTCTTTACAGATATATATATATATATGAAACGTGTCTAGAAGACCAATAATATCACAGCCAGTCCTTCATTATTTCTCACCGTTTATGATCTCCTGTCCTGTGTTTCTCTCTCCGCAGGGAGACTCCATACGTCACGCCATCAGTCAGTCGTTGGGTTACAGCGATGGCCTGCGGGGAAACCCACTTTACAGCCCTCATGGCTTGAACGTAAGTGTGTTATTTGAAAGTAAAACATTTAAAGGGATTGTTCACTTTGAAATTAATTTTTGGCAAGGGCATCCAAGATGTAGGTGTCTTTGTTTCCGCAGTAGTTTCAATTTTGATATTTTTAGGTCAAACCGTTCTCTGTCAGTCATATAATGGAGGTCTATGGTCACCACCTCAAAGAGCATGCACAGAGAAGTCCAAATTAAACATGATTTAATGACTCATAAATGTAAGTACACATTGATGGCCTAAGATACGAAACGAGCGGTTTGTGTGAGAAAACGAACAGTATTTATATCGTTTTTACCTATGCAGTGCCCGCGGCCTCAGATCACTTGGACGTGGCTGTGGTTACAAGAGGTAAAACGATATAATTACCGTTCGTTTTCTCACACAAACCGCTCGTTTCGTGTCTTAGGCTATCAATGTGTACTTATATTTACGAGTAATTAAATCATGTTTAATTTGGACTTCTCTGTGCATGCTCTTTGAGGTGGTGACCATAGACCTCCATTATATGACTGACAGAGAACGGTTTGACCTAAAAATATCAAAATTGAAACTACTGCGGAAACAAAGACACCCACATCTTGGATGCCCTTGAGGTAAGCTAAATCATGCCAAAAATTAATTTCAAAGTGAACTATCCCTTTAATGCAACTTTCGAAGTATGCTTGGACACTTTCAACTAAACAAACCAAAGTCAAACAGACTTAAATCTGTGCCAAAAGCTCTAGTGTATAAGTGCTTTACGGTCTGAATATCACACACACACACCGTCTCATGTGGTGGCGAAGGAATAATCTCTTCACAGCAGGTCTCCTGGAGTCGTTCAGAAAGACGTTGTATGATCAAACCGTCGCTCCATGAGCCGACAGCCGAGATTAAGACTGGGAGAGCTGATGCTGCTTCTGTGAAAAGGGAAAGATAAATGTATGGATTCATATTAATATCCGCACATGCACACAGGGATGTTTGCTGGGATAGAAAGCAAATGCGTTGTCTTTCCATTTCCCAAAATGCATCTAATAATAACACGACGGCATGCACGGCTCTTGGCACTATATATCTGCCTTCTTATTGAACCACACACACTTTCTCTCTCTCTCGGAGCGAATTTGCGGTCCATTTCCTTATCACTATAATAAAATATGAAACTGGAATTGCCTGCAGCTTTGTACAGATGTGAATAGCATCTTCCCAGATGAGGTTTGATAAGACATGCTTTATAATGGAGTCACGGCATTAAAGGTTCATGTATCTATTGAGGCAGCCACGTCGAGGAGAAAGCGAGAGCAAAATAATCATCCATAGCCTTATCACAAAGAGAAATTAAGGGCAGTATGAATAGCTTCAGATGTCTTAGACACTTACTAACATTTGGACACAACCTTCACTTTACAAAAACGATGATTTCCAAATTGGTTTAGTCTTGTTTTACAGGTAAAATATCTGAAATTAGAAAGATTTTCATGGTGCCGTAAGGGATATTAAGACTTGTTTTTCAAATACAAAGCTTGTTAATACCAATTATAGATTTTTGTTCGTATTTAAACAAGTAAAAAAAATCTGTCAGTGTAAATAACAACATCTTAAAATTAGACCAAAAAATTACCCAAAAAAGAATAGGACTCTTTCCAGCCTAGATAATTATGACAAATGTTGAGTTACATTGACTAAACATGTCAAAAAATAACATAAATATGGACCTGAATACTTATACTTAGCTTAAGAATGAAATTAAATCACTCAATTAGTTAAATCAAACGATATGCATCTTATTTATTTCCACAAGCAAGTCTATTGGTCTCGCCTGGTTTAAGATGCTTTCCTAAGCAGTGTTACGAAAAGTTACTTTTAAAAGTAATCTGTTACTTTTAGAAAGTAACTAGTTACTTTTAATGAAAGTGATCCTTTACAGTATTTTGTGTTGCTTTTTGTTCATCTGGGCGAGTCTTGCTGGTTTGTTTTTAACAACAAAGACCCTTTCGAAACATATGCATTTAATTATTGCATGTTTGTCTAAAATTCAGACCTTCACTGTTTTTATTCATTTTGAGGAATACTGAATCTGTGCAAGTGAGACGTGTAAATGCTCACATTTAGTCTAGAACTACATTAGCATCATGTTCACACAACGCCTCTGCACTTAACCATTTCTCTCAACATGGGAACAGGAGACTTGTCAATACATGGCGAAACAAACTTAATTGAAAAAGTTACTAAGATGTTTTGTTTCGTTTTTTAGAGTAATGCATTACTTGAATAGTTACTTAAAGGGATAGTTTACTTTGAAATTGTCTTTGTTTCCGCAGTAGGTTCAATTTTGATATTTTTAGGTCAAACCGTTCTTGTCTGTCAGTCATATAATGGAGGTCTATGGTCACCACCTCAAAGAGCATGCACAGAGAAGTCCAAATTAAACATGATTTAATGACTCGTAAATGGAAGTACACATTGATGGCCTGAGACACGAAACGAGCGGTTTGTGTGAGAAAACGAACAGTATTTTTATCATTTTTACCTCTTGTAACCACAGCCACGTCCAAGAGAGTGTTTTTCGCAACCGCGTGAAAGATCAATTGGTAAAAACGATATAAATACTGTTCGTTTTCTCACACAAACCGCTCGTTTTGTGTCTTGGGCCATTAATGTGTACTTACATTTACGAGTCATTAAATCATGTTTAATCTGGACTTCTCTGTGCATGCTCTTTGAGGTGGTGACCATAGACCTCCATTATAAGAACGGTTTGACCTAAAAATATCAAAATTGAACCTACTGTGGAAACGAAGACACCTACATCTTGGATGCCCTTGAGGTGAGCTGAAACATACCAAAAATTTAACTATCCCTTTAAAATAAGTAATCTGATTACATTACTCGACTTAAGAGTCTTCTGAATAGACCAGTCTGAACATGGTTAGGCTGGTTTAAACTGGATTTTGTTTCAGCATGGCGAACAACAGTTTAAACAAAATGGATACAGAGCGTTTTATCTGATCTTACTCTTAAAAAAAATCAATACCGGCTAATGTTTCCATTCTGGCTTTAATTACACCGTCTCTTGTGTGTCTCTTTCCAGGGTAACGGTGGCTGGCACGATGCGGTCACTCCGTCTTCTGTGACGTCTCCTATAGAGGGAGCAAACAGCGTTCACTCGGACACCTCTAACTGACCCGTCCGAGAACCCGCAGGACAACTCAACATCTCCAGCGTGAACACGGACACGAAACACAGACGTGAAACCACATAGGATTTGTGGTTCCTGCTTTCTTTCCAAAACTGGCGATGCCTCAATAAACATGGCCAACACGTACGATTGTGGAAACGAGGGATGCTTTCGTCATAATCTCTGTGAACATCTTTGAATAGGTTTAAAAATAGATCACGATTTCAATCGACTCGTATCACTGTCTTCTCGCACAGTGCAGTGTGTTCGTTCTTAAGTGTGATTTTTCTCTAACGATCACCAACATGGACAAAATGATTTTTTTAAACTGTATTTTTAATAATGTTATGCATAATAATAATGGTCAATGACATCTTAGTTTTAACAAATTATGACAATAATTGACAGCAGTCATGCATATTTCAGCTATTTATATATTCAGGTACAGTGTACCAAGATCACTACATCGAAAGAGCAAAGCTGTAGGCTTCCAGGAGTAAAATACCTTTGATAATGTCCAAAAAGAAGATGTGACTGTATCTGTGGAGTTGATTGGTTTCTTTCAGGTCCAGGTTGGCTCAGCTCACAACAATGTTTTGAAATGTCTATGGAGAAAATGCATGGAAAATTGACTTCTGAAAAATCGGTAACAGTTTGCATCTGAAACATTTCTCAAATTCTTGCACTCTTACAAATAAGTTTTCCAAAACGTTTTTTTTTTTTTTTTTTTTTTTACATTGATGAACCATTTTCGGTGCCACAAAGATCCTTTCAGTCAAGTATATCTTAGTGCGAAGAATGTTTTAATATTCTACGATAAAGAAGGACTTTTATTTTATAAGAGTGTAGAGCTACACTCTTAGAAAAAGGGTTCTATATATGAAGCTTAAGGTTCTTTTCTCAACTGCAAAGGACCTTTTATGCAAAAAAAATGATGATAATGACAAGAAAGAACCCCTTTGGCACAAATGTTATTTATAGGCTATTATTCATTCATATATTACATTATTCTGCAACATTTTGTAGTTGTAATTAAATTATTGTTTATTAAACTGTTGTAGAAACTTAAAATCGCATTTTAATCATGCTGATTTTTGGAGGATAAAATCTGAAATGGCACTCTTCGTGTGATATTGATTAATTACATTTTTAACCCCCATATCTTGAATTTTGTGATCATTCACATGCATTGCATTTTAGGGGTTCCAAATACGCAGCGCTTTAGAACCTTTTAAGGTTCTATATAGAACCTTTTCTTCTAAGAGTGTACTGTTGACAGATCATGCAAACCAGATTTGTATAAGCAACAAATTATAATCAAGTCATAAAAAAGCATTTTCTAATGTTTATTTCCCTTACTCCATACATTCATGCTCTGTATGACAGAATATACTGATTTTTTTTAAGTTTGCTTTACTTTTTTGCTACTCTTTGAGTAGTTTTTAATTTGCAATGTCTTAAAAAGGTTGTAATATTTAAAAAAAAAATGTTCTAATGTATTAACAAAATTTACACTGAGCAACTCTCTATGAAGAAACATTCATGTAATATTATTAGTTTTTTGATAAAGGAAATACTTGTATTTCTGGCCAAACAACTGTTTCAATAAACATTTTGAATTGAGATTCTTACTCTGATATTATATAAATTCATGCACTAACTGGACACCCATTTTTTAGTGTCATGTTAGCAAAATCCCCAGTGTTAAATTACCACTGAGAGTGTGAATCATATAAACTCTGAGCAGAGTGTTAAATGAACTCTGAAGCAGTGTGTTAAAGTTAATGAGATAATTAAGTGAATAACTGAGTGATAATTGAACAAGCAGAATCACTGAAGGAGAAAAACGTAATTTTAGGTCACCATTATGGTGGTCAGTGCCATTAACTTAAATCATTAACTTAATATTTTGTTTGGCTGCTGTACATGAGTTATAACAACCAGATGTGAATAAATAGAAAAGGTAACACCATCAGATGTCTTCAATAATAATCAATCATCACTCATCTCATTAACTTTAACACACTGCTTCAGTGTTCATTTAACACTCTGCTCAGAGTTTATATAATTCACACTTTCAGTGTTAGTTTTCTGACTGTCCGAGAGCTTGTTGAAGCATTATGAATGATATTGTCTGTGTTCAGTGTTCATGTGTATTTCACTTTGCATGCTGTAGTCTGTTAGCAACAATTACATTCATACTCAATGAGACACTACAGCCAAAAACACGCATGCTTTTCAACAAGTGCACGGTACGTCATTTGGTACACAAAGTTTTCTGTTCTTTTTTTTTTTTTTTTTTGCTAATTTTATCATCAGCCAGACAGAAGTGTCTAGGAAACATTGAAAAAGCAGCCACATGTCCCCAACTAGCCACGTGATTTTATGCTCACTGTAAAAAAATATTCAAATCAACTTTATAATCATTTATTTAGTTGAGATAACTTATTATTTTGAGTTTCTGATGATTAAATCAACCTCCTTCATTGTATTAACTTTTTCCAGTTCAATCAACTTAAAATAAAGGCAACCAGGTTACTTACTTTTTTAAGTCTAAACAACAATATTTTTTTACAGTGTTATCACAACATTTTTTTTTTTGCCAAATGAACTTAAATAATTTATTTAGTTCAGATAACATATAATTTTGAGTTCCTGATGATTAAATCATTCTCCTTCATTGCATTAACTCACTTTTTCCAGTTCAATCAACTTTAAGGCAACCCAGGTTACTTACTTTTTTAAGTTAAACCAACAATATTTTTTTTACAGTGTATTAATCACAACATTTTTCTTTTGTCAAATAAACTTAAATAATTTATTTACCTCAGATAACATATAATTTTGAGTTTCTGTTGATTAAATCAATCTCCTTCATTGTATTAACTCACTTTTTCCAGTTCAATCAACTTAAAATAAAGGCAACCAGGTTACTTACTTTTTTAAGTTAAACCAACAATATTTTTTACAGTGATCACAACATTTTCTCTTTTGCCAAATCAACTTAAATCATTTATTTAGTTCAGATAACATATAATTTTGAGTTCCTGATTAAATCTTTCTCCTTCATTGCATTAACTCACTTTTTCAAGTTCAATCAACTTAAAATTTTAAGGCAACCAGGTTACTTACTTTTTTAAGTTAAACCAACAATATTTTTTTGTCAAATCAACTTAAATAATTTATTTACTTCAGATAACATATAATTTTGAGTTTCTGTTGATTAAATCACTCTCCTTCATTGTATTAACTCACTTTTTCCAGTTCAATTAACTTAAAACTAAGGCAACCAGGTTACTAACTTTAAGTTAAACCAACAATATTTTTTTAATTGGGTGCACTGCAAAAATGAATATGCTTTATCTAATCAATAAAACTGTGGCAACAGATTACAAGCAATATTATTTATTAAATTGAACAAATTAAAATTAACATTCTAATTAATTATAATTTGTACAATTTAATTAATAATATTGCTTGTAATATGTTGCCACAATTTTATTGATTAGATAAAGCATTTTATTTTTTTCAGTGATGTGTGCAAAAAGAGCAGGAATTCAACAAATGTGACAAAATCAATAAAATTGTCCTATTAGTAACAATAATGCTCCACAAATGAAGCGCAAAGGGGTTAAAGAAAGACTGAAAAGCCTGGATCTGTTTGATTGGTTACCATCTTTATGTACACCACACAGAGAGAGACGGCTTCGTCAGCTTTGGCAAACCGAGCTTCATTAATAATTCCACCTGAGTGGCAATAAATCTGTGGTGGTTCTCGATGAAACGGCAACACACCCTCATAAATCAGTGAGATTACAGGACGATATTTCATGATCTCACGTCTCTTTCTGTCAGTCGAACTAATAGCCTCTGCCGATCCCTCACAGTGATAGCTCATGAATCCCAGATTTGTTTTCAAAATGTCAACGGTGCAATATGCAATCGCACTGACAGTGGCAAAATGCCCTTTAATTATTTATTTACCCTCCACTGTCAGTTAAAGGGCTGAGAGGTCAGGCACGCGTCCAATGCGTTAATGAGAAGTTTCGATGAAATATATTCCTTATGAAGATCAAAACAGCACAGGAGGCTTGGGAAATGAATGAAACGTTCAGCATATGATTCTGCGCGCAGCCTAATTGCAATTCAATAGCCAATTTAGGGTGAAAGATTTGTTTCTCTCTGATGTGAATTCAGCACAAGTGGTTGTTGCCCTATCAAAATAATGTGTCAGTTTGGACAAGCATCTAAATAACCTTCTGCTGGGGGAGGAAACGTGTGATCTAGGAGCGTTAGAAACCACATGACAAAATTGAGTCCTTCTCGGCACTGCACATTATTCTGAAGAAGAAGAAAAAAGCTGTCTTTGTAACATTTAATCAAAAGGCATAATTTACTCAGTCTCTGGCACAATTTTCCTTTCGGCCACCTCTTGTTTTTCAACCTCCTGTGATATCACGTCGAATCATTTCCCTTAAAGGAGTAGTTCACTTTTCAAAAAACTTTTGCTGATAATTCCCTCACCCCCATGTCATCCGAGATGTCCATGTCTTTCTTTCTTCAGTCGAAAAGAAATTAAGATTTTTGATGAAAACATTCCAGCATCTCTCCTGTTTGAACTCGTTTTACCGAGTCAATTTGTTCGTTTCGTTCGTTGAATTAACCAAATGACTCGGAATAAGATTCGTTCATTGTGATGAACGAGTTCAAACAGGAGAGTCACAAACGCTCATCACAGAACAGAGCAAGGCGAGCATTTGAGCTTATAAAACTTACACTTTGTTATTTTTTTTGTAAATGAGCGATTGTTTCGCTTGATAAGACCCTTATTCATCGCCTGGAATCATTTAAAGCCCTTTGAACAGTTTTCAAACTGCACTGAAACAATCTTTTGGACCTTGAACCGTTTGGTCCCCAACGCTCATCACAGAACAGAGCAAGACGACCATTTGAGCTTATAAAACTTAAACTTTGTTATTTTTTTGGTCCCACTTTATATTAAGTGGCTTTAAGTACTATGTACTTACAATGAACAATAAGTAAAATGTATTATTGTGTTCCTGTTGTATTGTAAAACACTTTTGCTGCTATTGAGGTTAGGGCTGTCGCGGTTATGGAATTTCCCTTGCGGTAATGTTGAGTGGCTCAATAGCGCGATATGCGGTATTACCGCCATTTATTTATTTAATTTATATGTATTTGTTGCTGTATAAATAAAGTTTACGATGTGGACAAAAACCAGGACAATATAGCATTGATTCAATGCGTGACTCACTGATTTTATTTCCCCGCGGCTTGTGGGGAAAATACCCGTGAAAAGAACGTTAAAATGATGATGCGACAAATATTTCGCTTCCCTTTGACATGACAAGCTTTTCACGACTTCAAAGACAGACGCAGGTAATTGCACGCGCTCTGCCGATCTCTCTCATTCACTGTCTGTTTGAAGCCTGTAGGCTACATATCACCATGATAAACAGTCTTGTTATCATTATGAACTTGTTTAACATTCAATACACATGTATTTAGTTCAAAACAAGAAGGGTATAGCCTTATAAAAAAAACAAAAAAAACAAAACATGAATATCGCGGTTGCTGCGGTTACATGCAATCCTCTGCGGTTGACTTGTCAGAAGCGCGGTACTACAATATTGCGGTTATCGCGACAGCCCTAATTGAGGTGTGATACGGGTAAGGTTAGGGACAGGTGTGGTGGTATGGGTCGGTTTATGGGTAGGTTAAGGTGTGAGGGGAGGGTCAACAGTGTAAATAAAATGTAATTACATAAAGTAATTATAGCTGTAATTACATGCTGGTATTTTTAAAATATAAGTACAATGTAAAAACATGTATGTACACAATAAGTCCATTGTATCAAATTAATTTCAATGTAAGTACATAGTACTTAAAGCCAATTAATATAAAGTGGGACCTTTTTTTATTAAATGAGCGATCGTTTCGCTTGATAAGACGCTTATTCATCGTCTGGAATCGTTTAAAGCCCTTTGAACAGTTTGCACTGAAACTGTCTTTTGGACCTTGAACCGTTTGGTCCCCATTGAAGTCCATTATATGGAGAAAAATGCTGGAATGTTTTCATCAAAAACCTTAATTTCTTTTCGACTGAAGAAAGAAAGACATGGACATCTTGGATGACATGGGGGTGAGTAAATTATCAGCAAAAGTTTTTTTTTTTTAAAGTGAACTACTCCTTTAAGGAATTCGATCTCTCGCGCGTGTATGTCACTCGTTGTTTACACAGACGGCTAATTAAAATGGTACTAATTTGCGCTTATCCAGGATGTTTAAACCGTCGTAACTGTTTTCTTTTACGACGGTATAAACAATAAATGACGTACACGTGTGAGAGATCACTTTCAGCGCTTGCACAGACCGAAGAGCCCGCGGCCTCAGATCACTTGGACGTGGCTGTGGTTACAAGAGGTAAAACGATATAAATACTGTTCGTTTTCTCACACAAACCGCTCGTTTCGTGTCTTAGGCCATCAATGTGTACTTACATTTACGAGTCATTAAATCATGTTTAATTTGGACTTCTCTGTGCATGCTCTTTGAGGTGGTGACCATAGACCTCCATTATATGACTGACAGACAAGAACGGTTTGACCTAAAAATATCAAAATTGAAACTACTGCGGAAACAAAGACACCTACATCTTGGATGCCCTTGAGGTAAGATAAAACATGCCAAAAATTAATTTCAAAGTGAACTATCCCTTTAATGCGTCTTGTTGAAGGTTTTATATATTTATTGGACAACGAGACAAAAATACTAAACTATATAGGCTAATTTTTTGTTTGCAGTGTATCATCGCTACTTTTAGTTACTTAGTCGCCAACACTACATGTCACTAATGGTCGGATCACTCAAAATAACTATATTATTAGCATATTATCTGACCACCCCTGTGGCTAGAGAAAGTCTCTGTGGAATAGAGATGCCACACACACACACACACACACACACACACACACTCACAGCCTGAGGACGGTGCTCATTAGCGTTCACCATGCTGCTTGTGACACCATTAAAAGTAAACAAAAACCAGGCATTTTTCCCTCTAGCCGTGAGCTACACATATCAGCATTGTACATCAAGGAAATGCAAGTAAAATGTGTCCGAGTTTAAAGACACCAAAGGCTTTATAAGCTTTAAAAAGCATGCAACTTTTGTATAATGGCGTTCAGGATTGGGCTTTGTCAGGTGAGAGCTGATATAAAGCATGAGGAGAAACCCGACGCAAGCATCTCTGCAGCCAGCAGGCATCATAAAGAGTATGCAAATCACACCGCCTGTCTGCCTCGTTAATATTAAACATGGCTTATTAGACGGAGCAAAAGCCTGACCCCTGGAGCGGCTCACACACCTCCTGAATAATTAATGCGTCTGATTATGTTAATCAGGAGCGTTCCGGGAGAGGAGTGTGTGTGGGGATTTGCTGGAGGTGTGGGACGACTCGTGCCACGGGCTTTGCTTTTTATCTCCTGTCAACTCAATCTGCGTTACGCCGCTACACGCTTCATTTTTTTTTCATTTGATCCTCAAGAAAAGGTCCTGCTTATTCAAAGTACTAATTTGTATTGCCATTTGCAACAGAATTATTGTTCTACTTTGCTATTTTCTACAACAATATACACCAACAGACAAGAGTAGAATAATGACGTTTTTTGAATGTTTTAAAAGACGTCTCACACACAGAGGAGGCTGTACAGTTTAGACGAGGCTTAGTTACCATTTAAAATAATGTATTGTTTTTCCTGTGATTGAAGACTGGAGTAATGATGATGATGTTCAGCTTCAGTGTCACATGATACTTCAGAAATCACTCTAATATGATGATTTGAAGTTCTACTGCTCAATTATTAATAATGGTTCCATCAATATTTTTGCTGCATAATATTTTATTTAATGATTCTCTGATGAATAATGTTCTAAAGATATAATGTTCTAAAGAACAGCATGTTTTTCAAATAGAAATCTTTTGTAACATTAGAATGTCTTTACGGTCACTTTTGATCAATTTAATGCATCCTTGCTGAATAAAAGGACATATATATATATTATCTTATAAAATTGAATGGTAGTGTAGTTTAAACAAAAACAGTTTTCAACATTGATAATAATCAGAAATGTTTCTTGTGCATCAAATTCATCATATTATAATGATTTCTGAAGGATCATGTGACACTGAAGACTGGAGGAATGATGCTGAAAATTCAGCTTTGATCACAGGAATAAATTACGTTTTAAAATATATTTAAATAGAACAAAGGTTATTTTAAATTGTAATAATATTACTGTACTTTTGATCGAATGCAGTCTTGGGAAGCAAATGCTGGGTTGTTTTAACCCAACTTTGGGTAAAATATGGACAAACCCAGCCATTGGATTATATTTTTTGATTTTTAACCCAACGTTTGGGTTTGTCCATATATGACCCAAAGTTGGGTTAAAACAACCCAGCATTTTTAGTGTGTAATAATCAGAAATGTTTCTTGTGCATCAAAATCATCATATTATAATGATTTCTGAAGGATCATGTGACACTGAAGATGCCGAAAATTTAGCTTTGATCACAGGAATAAATTAGGTTTTAAAATATATTTAAATAGAACAAAATTTATTTTAAATTGTAATAATATTACTGTACTTTTGATCGAATGCAGTCTTGGTAAGCAAATGCTGGTTGTTTTAACCCAACTTTGGGTAAAATATGGACAAACCCAGCCATTGGGTTACATTTTTTAATTACATTTTAACCCAACGTTTGGGTTTGTCCATATTTGACCCAAAGTTGGGTTAAAACAACCCAGCTTTTTTAGAGTGTAATAATCAGAAATGTTTCTTGCGCATCAAAATCATCATATTATAATGATTTCTGAAGGATCATGTGACACTGAAGATGCTGAAAATTCAGCTTTGATCACAGGAATAAATTACGTTTTAAAATATATTTAAATAGAACAAAATTTATTTTAAATTGTAATAATATTACTGTACTTTTGATCGAATGCAGTCTTGGTAAGCAAATGCTGGGTTGTTTTAACCCAACTTTGGGTCAAACATGAAAAAACCCAAACAATGGGCTAAAAATTTATATATATAGATATTTATATGTTTGTAGATATTTCACCCAAATTTGGGTTGAAACTACCCCGAGCATTTATTAGAGTTTCCTAAGTTAAAGTTCTTTCAAAAACATTTAATTATTCCAAAATGTATAATCAGTAACTGTAAATAAGTGGACCTGTGCTAAATACTGACCTCAGCGAGCAAGTCATTTTTACTCACATCTACACAAAAAGGGCATTTGATCAGCACTGTAGACTAACCTCTTCTTGACCCCTCATTTCTACGGGATCTTCCATTCCTGCCAAGACCAGCAATGAATGACCACCAGATCCCACGGAAGAAGATCCAATCAGTCACCGCTGAACAGAACCGCCCCGTGAAACTCATCAGGGATAAAGATGGCCACGGGGTCTCGTCTTCAGAGAAAAACGGCCCCACAAATGATACGATCAGCATCTGTCGGTAAGGCTGCGCTCAAGGCCATTTTTTAGCTTCAATATCCTGAAGGAGAAGATGAAGATGATTGCCAAAATAATGACTTTGTGCGGCTGGAAAAAAAGATTTATATGATATATGTGCGGACAAAAGATGAGATTCAGTGAGTGATGAAATTTATTTTTAGCAATTTTTATCATTCACGGCAAAAACTGTAGCTTATACTTGCCAGAGAAACAAGTGCATCTTTAGTATTTTGTGTTTGAACCTACGTTTTCGGTAGCTCTGTATATTTCTATGTCATCGCTGTCGAAAAGTAGTCTGATTGGCTGTGGAAGTGGATTTACTTATTAACGAAAGTTATCATGAGCACTGTAGCTACAGTTTGAAGCGGATTCATAATAAATGTCAGTAGACCGGGAAGATTTGCAAACGAGCGGCTCATTTATAAATCGCTGGAAAGGGGCGGCGCTTCATCAAGTCTATAATAGGATGAAATCAGCTGGTTTGGCGCTGATTAGTTAAAAGGATTCTTCACCTCCGGAATGATGAATGTGTATTTAAAATGGGTCATTTATGTAGAAGAAATGTGAATTTGGAGCTTTCTAGACTGAGAAAAGCCAGAAAATGTATTTTTGGCTTATGTGGATGAAAGACAACAACTCCCAGAATGCACTTGCTTCACTGCCTTAGTAAGCCACGCCTACCGGTAACAGAGCACAGTAGTTAAACAACAAGTCGAAAGTCGAGATCGAAACACATTTTCGAGATAGAAACACAAAATGTCCGGGATTGGGCTTTTGCGCTCTATAGTCGGCATTCATCATGTTTACTGTGGCGAGTGAGGGCCGCGGGAGAACGGCGCGAGGCCGGTGGCGTGATTACCGATGAGCGACACCTGTGAGACGCACCGGTCTCGTATCTCTCACGGAGGAGCGGGGATTTTCTTAGCAATGTTAAAACGCACTTCAACCGATCACTTGAATCTGCCACTATAAGCAGTGGTGGAATGTAACGAAGTACAAATACTTTGTTACTTTACTTAAAGGTATAGCGGAGGATTTTCTTTTTCCGGGTGGGTAGTCTATTTTATTGATCCACCTAAGTGTCAATCATTCTGGTGATATGTTTACGTAAGGCCGTCGTACGTGCTCATCTCTATAGTTTTCACTTTCTGGTGTTTTATGTCGGAGTTACGGTTTCAGCCATTCCTTTGAAAATGACTGAGGGTCGAAAGAGAAAAAATGTATACGAAGTGTATGATAAGAAGAGAAAGGCCGCAGAATATAGAAACAAGACCAGAGTGATTTTGGGTGAATTTCACACGCTGGCGTGCACTAAAAGCACAGGTTGGGCTTCTCACTGATGCTGCAGTCGCGAAGATTCTACTAGACAGGTAAAGTTTGTCATGCTATTTGGAGAAATCCATTTAAAATCACTAGTAAAAGTTAATGCAAGCGACTTAGCAATGCTAGCCCTGGCACAAGTCATGCACTGCATAGACACGGTAAACATCTCAATTTGTCTAAAGTAGCCTTTTGACCAAATGGTAAATGGTATCGCGCTAAAATATTCTAAAACCGTGTGTGTTCATGTGTTCATATTCTAAAACTGTGTGTGTTTATTATTACAAACGCAACAAGCTACTTCTCCATATGCAACTATGTATAAAAATAACGTATTAATACCTACGCATTAACAATGAGACATACTATGTCAAGGACGTAATAGCCCTGCTCATATGTTGCCATGTAACATAATTGCGATTTGCAAAATAGTTTCCTCAGAAAGTATTTCGTGTGATACAGGGTTGCACATATCATGTCTTGAGTCCTCGGTCACTCAATCGATCAGTATAATAAGTAAATAAAACACGGAAGGGCATTTGACATGTTGTCTTTTTTATGAATGTTTTTGAGTTAGTTTATAATTTGCAACATAATTGTGCAAGGCGTCTCGGGAGCTAGAGTGTTGTGTTGGTGCATTTGCATTTTTTAAAAAAAATTGGAGAGGGCGGGTCTTCTCTAAATTTCGGAAAGATCCTCCGCTATACCTTTAAGTACATTTTTCACGTATCTTTACTTTACTTAAGTAAAATAAATAGTGCATACGTTTTACTTTTACTTAGTTACATTTTGCAGGAATTATTATACTTTCTACTCCGCTACATTTCTACAACTTCTGTTACATTTTCAGATCAGTTTTTCCCCTGCCGAAACGTAATCTGACCGTCCGTCCGTTGCACGTTTGTCTCACCAGTGACGTTTGGTTGCCATAGATACAGTATATCAACCGGGTCACACTAAATGAGTCTCGCACGCAGTGTTTTTATCGTGCAACTAATACGCGAAAATTTGTTTTTACGTGCATAGGAAACACACCGTGTGTAAGATACGTTTGGTTAGGATTATGGCAAGCCAAGAGGTTGAGAATTACACCATAATTATTTGCGTTTACTGCCAAATACAATTATTAACATATAGAAAGGATAAGCATATAGCCTAATTGCAAGCTTGTTTCAGAAATGGTGACAACATTTTTTTCCATGATTATTGAACATCATAATAGGAGTATTAGGTTGAATGAGTAAGAATTAAATGTTTTATTAATCATTAAGAGAATCAATTATGCAAGTACTTTTACTTTTAATACTTAAAGTATATTTAAAATCAGGTACTTTTTACTTAAGTATGGTTGTCATTGTGTTACTTCTACTTTTACTAAAGTAAATATTTATCTGGTTATTTGTACTTTTACTTAAGTATTGAGATTCAGTCCTTCCTCGACCACTGACTATAAATATAAACAGCATCTAATTACAAAGATAATGCAAAGAACATAGGCCTACTGCTATTTTTACTGAGTGTAAATAGCCGCTGCCTAATAAGAAAAGTTTCTTGAGGAGCAAATCAGCATGAGATTTCTGAAAGATGACTTTTGAGCGGTACTGTAGTGGTTTTCTCTGCAGTAAGTGTCGGCTTATTAGCGCAGTATTAGCATTCATGTGTGTTCGGAGAAATTTAAAGGCCTTCTAGGGACAAGTCGCTCATAAACACTGATTCATTTCAGCTGGGATGGTGTTCATCGTTTGCTTGTAATTGATTTTTTTTTCTTTCTGGGATGTTATTACTGGCAGACTGCAGCACCTGCGAGTGCTGCTAATGTGCCATCTTCCCTTCAGATGCTACTTCACCAATCACTGTTGCCAGCGTAACCGTTTCATAAAATTTCACGGCTCGCCATCTGCTCTTTCCAGACAGACGGAGGCTCAAGCGCTCATCAGCCGCGGAGACGAGCATTAACACGGATGATCTCAACCGGGAGCGGGACAGGTGCTTCCTATCCGTTAATACCAGCGTCTCTTCATTAGGGCACTTTTGGACTTTTTCGAAGATAAAAAAAAAAAAGTTTTTTTAGAAGAAGCTTGTGTGATCCACAACAATGACGAAATTTACTTACAGTAAAACACTAAAAACTTGCAGTCTCTCACTTCCGCTAAAACGGATTTTTAGGACATCACCGCGGCTTCTCATCAGATCTTCTGTCCAATCAAATGCTCTCTATAATCTAAAGCTCCGCCCCCTTTGCTATAATTATATACTAGGCCAAAGCAATCGTTGACACATCACGGGTGGATGTGTCAAACAAGCTAAGACATGCTAGCAAAATGATAATTCATGCTATCAACATGATAAAACATGCTAACAACATGACAATTAATGTTAAAAACAAGCTAAGACATGCTAGCAAAATGATAATTCATGCTATCAACATGATAATTAAAGTTAAAAAACAAGCTAAGACATGCTAGCAAAATAATAATTCATGCTATCAACATGATAAAACATGCGAACAACATGACAATTAATGTTAAAAACAAGCTAAGACATGCTAGCAAAATGATAATTCATGCTACTAACATGCTAAAACATGCTAACAACATGACAATGTTAAAAACAAGCTAAGACATGCTAGCAAAATGATAATTCATGCTATCAACGTGCTTAAGCATGCCATATCAGGCTAACTCAAGTCAACACATACACCATGCTAATTCATACTAACAATATGCTAAGACATGCTAGCATCATGATAATTCATGTTAGCAATGTGTTAAAACTTGCTAATTCATGGTAGCAAGTATTAGGCCTAAATAATGTTATTAATGTGCTTTTTTTTTTTTTTTTTTTTTTTTTTTTTTTTTTTTTTTTTGAAAAAAACCCTGGGGCTTTTTTGAAAAAAACCCTGGGGCGCATGCGCAAGTGCTGACCCAGATGCTGGCGTTCGTGTCTGTTTGTTTGGATTTTAAAGTCTGTTTTCTGTTGCTGTTTTATCCTCAAAACTTGGAGATATGTTTTTTAAACTGATAGTGATATGGATTTGGATCTGGAGCTTGGAATATATCGCGGATGGTACTTTTGCACTCGACGCCGACATGAAGTTGGGAGGTCTGAGAAACGGCGAATTGATTATCTACAGCCGGGAGGATTTACTGAATCTACGACGCAATGCAAGAGGTACGCCGAAATTACCTTGCGATATCCCCCATGAAATCATCTATTTTCCGCAAAAAATCTGCAGGAGAAGGAAAAGGAGAAGGAGAGGTGCTAGAGGAGGAATTAGAAATCGACTGAAACGACGCGGCAGTCGTTTTCCTCTGCCCACGATTACTCTAACCAATGTTCGATCACTGAAGAATAAAATGCCTGAACTTGAGGCATTAATCAAACACAACAGAGACTACAAAAAAACAAACCTTCTCTGCATCACTGAAACGTGGTTAACGGAGGAGACTGCTGATGATGATATAAATCTCGAGGGATATACTCTAATTCGACTGGACCGTGATAGCCAGAAATCATCCAAAACCATCGGAGGAGGACTGTGTATGTTTGTCAATAACAGCTGGGCAACAAATCTCACGGTACGTGGAACTTACTGCTCAACCCATTACGAACTTCTATCGGTGTCCTTTAGGCCACACTATCTGCCCCGTGAGTTCGGACAAATAACTGTTATTTTAGTTTATGTACCTGGGCCGAACTTTGTATTCGCAGCCGAAGGCATTGCTGCCAGTTACAACATGGCATTAAGGAACTCATCGGATAATCCGGTGTTCCTTTTGGGTGATTTTAATAACTGCGAGGTATCTGCGTTTTTGCCGAATCTGGAACAGTATATAACTTGTCCGACGAGACTGAGTAAAACTCTGGATAAATGCTTCGGTAATGTGGACGGGGCTTATGTACCAAGGCTGCACCCACCACTAGGACGCTCAGACCATAATGTCATCCATCTTCTTCCAAAATATAGACAGATACTAAAAAGGACTGAACCTGTCATTCAGCAGGTCCAGTTATGGACTACAGATGCAATTGAGAACCTCAGAGACTGTTTTGGAAGCACTGATTGGAATTTGTTTTTTAACGATTTTAATGGTTGCAATGTCGATCATGAGTCTTTGAATGACACAATTACCAGTTATATCAATTTTTGTACAGAGGCGGTGGTTCAAACAAAAAATATTAGAATATTTCCAAACAATAAACCCTGGATTAACAAAGATCTTAAACAAACTTTAAATAAGAAGAGAATGGCCTTTTTAAGGAATGAGACAGACATTGTAAGAGAACTAAATAAAGAAATTAAGCGTAAGATAAAGGAGGCCCAAATACAGTATAAAGTTAAAGTTGAGAACAAATTTAAAACCGGTAATGTTAGAGACGCTTGGAAAGGACTAAATATTATGATGGGCAAACAACAGAAACGGGCACAATTGTTTGTCGGTGATGATCCTCATAGTTTTGCAAATAACTTAAATGTTTTTTACTCAAGGTTTGACAATCATGTAGATACGGAGCATAGTGTTACTTTTATAGAATCTGAACCTGTGAGAATTGAGGTAGGGGAGGTTATCAAGGTGCTCCGTAGGATTAAACCAAAGAAGGCCAGCGGTCCAGATGGCCTTAAGGGCATTGTTTTAAAAGAGTGTGCAGCACAACTTGGGCATGTATGTACTAGGCTGTTTCAGATCTTTTTAGACAATGGCTTTGTGCCGGTGGCATGGAAAAACACCACTGTTATTCCAATACCGAAAACCACCTATGCAAAAGACCCGAAGGATTTCCGCCCTATTGCCCTCACATCTGTTCTATGCAAGTGCATGGAGCGCATAGTGAGCAAGGAACTCTTAGCACAAATTAATGGATCTGTTGATCCATTGCAATTTGCCTACAAGCCCAATCGGAGCACCTCTGATGCCTGCCTGACCTTACTGCACAAAGCACAGCATCACCTAGATAAAACTAATGCTCATGTTAGAATGTTTTTTATGGATTTTACATCAGCATTTAATACTGTACAGCCACAAATTCTAATAGAAAGGCTGCGAGACTTAGGTGTACATAGTTGGTTAATTATATGGATTGAGAATTTTTTAAACAATAGGCCACAAAGAGTCCGCGTTAACGGAATCTTATCTGACTACATAGTCTTACATTCTGGATTACCTCAAGGATGTGTATTATCGCCTTTGCTTTTTTCTGCTTATACTAATGAACTTAAGTGTAACAGTGACGATCTTACGTTGATTAAATATGCAGATGATCTGGTTTTAATTTCGTGCCAAACAGACAAGAACTGTCCTACCTACTTTGAGTATATTGAAAGCCTTGTACAATGGTGTGACAATAGTCATCTACGATTGAACATTGGGAAGACAAAGGAACTATGCTGTGGTAATCAGAATAAGAATTGCACAGATGTCCTTCAATATGAAGAAGTAACTATAAAAGGTGTAAAGATCGAGCAGGTTAAAAATTTCAAATATTTAGGCACAATCATTGATGATAAACTTTCGTTTATGGACAATGTGGACTATGTACATAAGAAAGCAAGACAGCGCTTATACCTGCTTAGAAAGTTGCGAAACCTTGACATCGAAAGGAGAATTCTAACCATTGTATACAGATCGATGATTGAAAGTATCATAACCTATAACATTGTCTCATGGTATGGAAACTTAACAATGAAATTAAAGAATAAATTAACACGAGTAATTAACGAGGCAAACAAAATCATCGGCCATAAACAGAGTACGTTGCAAGAATTATTCTCAAATTTTATGGAGAAAAAGGCGCTAGCTGTGTTTTTTGATCAGACTCATCCTCTTCACTCATGCTTTGAAGTCCTCCCTTCGGGTCGGAGGCTACGTACACCATATGCTAGGAAGAACACTTTTAAAAGATCATTTGTCCCACTGGCAGTGACTGTTTTGAACCAAATTCTCAATTAGGGATGTTTTGTGAATTATGTACACTGTATTTTTTTTTTTTTTTTTTTTTTTTTTTTTTTTTTATTGAATCATGTCTTTTAATTATTATGTATGTATCAGTGTTTTTATGTGTTTATTGTGGTTATAGAATGTTGTTGAAGCCAGTATCAGAGATGAATTTCTGTCCAGTAAATCTGTGCAGACAATAAAGTTAAACAAACAAACAAACATGCTAGTTCACTCTGGCAATGTGCTAAAATATGCAAGCAACATTATAATTCATGCTGGCAAAATGTTATGCAAGCAATGTGATAACACATGCTAGCAACATGGTAATTCATGTTAGCAACAGGCTACTCATGCAAGCAACATGTTAACTCATGCTAACAAAATGTTATGTGCCATTCTAATCATGTTAACAACATGCTAAAAATGTATTAAACTATCTTAATCACATGGTAGCAACATGCTAAGCATGCTAACAACATTTTAATCACGCTAACAACATACTAGTATAATTTTTGACTTTCTCTGAATAAACTTCAATCTTCCAGCTTTTCAAAGTTACTTTAAACTTCCAGACCTACATGACTTTGGACATTTTCTTAGTCCTCTCTTCTGCATTTCACCTCTGCTCTAACTTCTTTCCTAATTTTTAACCCAAAAAGCGTGCCATGTATTAAATATATTACGCCGTGGCAGATTCTGCATTTGTAAGTTGCTTTGGATAAATGGTTTTCTTTCTTGGTGTACAGTATGTTTAATACAAACACAGACAAAATGCGTTGAAATGCTAGAATCTGATGCAGATAAACGGTAAAAGTGATTATCTTTCATCTGTTGGCAACAATAATACAATAATATCGGCTGATCCCACACGCCTTTCTTTTCATTATTCTTTGTCTTGTTTTGTTTAACGCTCTTTCCCAGTGTTTCCTCGCAGGTCTTAAACCGCTGTAGTAAGATGAGATAGATGTGCTTGTAATCCTCAGGCAGCGCGAGTAAAACTAATGATTGTGATTATTATGATGAATGGGGAATGTAGAGAGTAAAAACTGAGTTAGAGATGATGGTCCCCCTTCTGTTGCCGAACACTGGGACTGTATCTGCACTGATTTACACAGAATACATTATGTTCAATGGGTTTTGTGAGCATTAACCCTTTGATTGTCATGCTATCATTTGAGCTCTGAGGATTGTGACTTCAGAGGACTTAGTTACACGGACAGAGTAAGAGAAATGTTACATATATCATTCATGCCACACTGAAAACTGATAACATAGTTCAAACAAGCAATATTTCATCCAAAATATGTGTGTCCCCATGTATTTTTGTGCTTTTTTCAGAGTATAGCATTGCAAAATACTAAAGCAAAATCTACACGATGCATGAGATGAGGAAGTACAAGTAGACAAGCTTACCGTCTCTGAACAAACAGGTGTTTCATTAGCATAACACAACTGCTTGCATGTGATAATGCAGATCCAGGTCTTGCGTGTTCTCCGGTTACATTCTTCACAATATCTTGAGCTCGATTATTAATCTTGCCACTCTCTTCTGAGTTTCCTGAAGAGAAAAGAAAGACAAAACATGTGATTTAATGGCATTGAAACCATTGGTTTATAACTAAATAGCATGAATCACCTCCATTCAAGCATTTTAAATGTTTATATTTTTATTTATTACTATTATTAGTCTTGTGATTTGATATTAATTGTTGTGAGTTGCATACAATGCTTTATAACAAAAAAAAAAAAAACTTCTAATAATGCTTAACCCTTTGGGGTTGTTCAGCCCAAATGGACCCGAAGAATTAAAAAAAAAATAAAAAATTTAAATCACAGCTTCCTCGAAATGGTCCTAAATTTGGTGACTTTGTTGGTATATGAACATCCAAAAAAATTGGTGACAGGATGTGAATAGTCTAACTGGTTGTAAAAAAAAATAGTCACACTTGGGGTGTTCGGGTCCAAATGGACCCGCATGGAAAATGAATGGGAAATTGGCAAAAATGTGAAAATACTGAGTTTTTTTGTGCGTACAATCTACAAATCAGCAACGATCTTGAAAAAAGCACACAACAGTGAAGGGGTTAATCTATAAAACATCAAGAGTGCAAAACAGACACAAACACACTTTTATAAACACACCCAAAAATTCAGATTATACATGTTTTGTATTTTTAAAATGCTCAGTTTGTCCACCAGATGGCATCGATCTCATTTCAAAAATTGCTTTTATGAGGCCTAGGCTTGACTCTAAAATGAAATATAGCTTAAAAAAACAAATTAAAAAAAATATTTTTTTTTAAAATATTTTTTCTATTATGTTCAATGGGGGGAAATTTTGTCATAATTATTGCATTAATACTAATTATAAAAAATATATATATTTTTGAAATTTTTTCAAAACACCAAAAAAGAAAAGAAAAAATTAGGGCTGTGCAAAAATTAATTGCGATTAACCGCATCCAAAATAAAAGCCTGTGTTTACATTATATATTTGTGTGTGGTGTATATAATTATTTTGTACATATAAATACACACACACGCATGTATATATTTAAAGAAAATGTGTTATTCATATATAAAATATTTATATTTATATAATATAGATTATGTATTTATATATATATATATATATATACACAGAATTTAAGCGCAAATAATTCTTAAATATATACATGCATGCATAGGTATTTATATATACAAAATAATTATATACAGCACACACAAATATATTATGTAAACACAGACTTTTATTTTGGATGCGATTAATCGCAATTAATTTTTGCACAGCCCTATAAAAAACATTATAAAAAACGAGTAAAAAAAAAAAATTATGATTTTTTTTTTTTTTTAAATATAATTCCCGCCCTTTGGGTCCATTTGGACCCGAACACCCCGAGTGTGACTCTGAAACAAACAACCCCAGAGGGTTAAAATGTTATTCAATATATTTTACAGTACTGTTAAAGTGTTTTTCTAGATTTTTCTGTGGAATCAAGCTCATTTTTGTGCTTGTCTTGGTGATATATTACATATAACCAGTGACTAACAAAACAATAATATTTGCATTGTCAGCAAACATGCTAAACGCACTCATAATTAATCTCCTTAATTAAGACTCTAATCGATGGCTCCCAGAGACACAGAGTATTTAAGCCAATTGCAGTATTAATAAGCTCATTAATTGAGGGGCATAATTGTGTATCGAGAGCCAGGCTGCCGTGCGGGTTCAGAGGGGAAGGGTTCATTTTCTCAGAGAACCAGTCATGCATTATTTACGTGCACCGATGAATAATACATTGTAGCGGGGCGAAAAATAAATTTCCCCCCACTCAGCAAACCTGCAGAAAGCAAATGATTTTAATATTCATGGCTTGCGTGAAGCTGCGGTTGCGGGGAACAAGAAAGACTACTTTTCATCTCCTCCAGCTATAAATAAAAGGTGCACAGAAAAAAACTTCATTTATTTTGCTAAACAAATGACTGACCTGGCAACACTTGTGGGCGAAACAAAAGAAACATTAGAGAGATAAATGGTGCCCGTGATAATGGGCTGTAGAGAAGGGTGAGCGTGCCTATTAGACATGTATATTATAATGGCAAACAAAATTCTCAGGAAAACAGCATTATGAGGAATAAAATCAGGAGAGAGATTTATCATGTGCTTAGATGAGGAAATGATCAAAGAAAAGCCAACCACCACACACAACACAATCATTACTGAAACAAATGCAATATCTCTGCAGAACAACGGTTCAATCCTGTCATCATCATTTTCCCGTTCATCCGATGTCAATCCAAACCTGCATGACTTTCCTTCTTTTGCAGAGAAAAAAAAAAATTGTATCACATTAAAGCATATTTCTACACTATAAAAACTGTTTGGTTAAAAAAATAACTCAAAATAATATAATTTGGGTTGTTTTGTAACCCACTGCTGGGTCAAATACAGACAAACCCAACATGTATTATTTTAACCTAGCATGTTGGGTTGTTTATTTAACCCAGAATAATGCTACACTCTAAAAAATGCTGGGTTGTTTTAGCCCAAATTTGGGTCAAATATGGACAAATCCAAATGATGGGTTAAAATTTTAACCCAATTTCAACTTTCACTTTCAACTCTATTTTTTTTATTACATTTTTAACCCAACATTTTGGTTTTCCCATATTTGACCCAAATTTGGGTTGAAACTAGTGTACACTCTAAAAATGATGGGTTGTTTTAGTCCAAATTTGGGTCAAATATGGACAAACCCAAATGATGGGTTAAAATGGAATTTAAAAAAAATAGAGTCGAAAGTGAAAGTTGAAATTGGGTTAAAATATTTAATTCCATTTTTAACCCATCATTTTGGTTTTTCCATATTTGACCCAAATTTGGGTTAAAACAAGTGTACACTCTAAAAAATGCTGGGTTGTTTTAGCCCAAATTTGGGTCAAATATGGACAAATCCAAATGATGGGTTAAAATGGAATTACATATTTTAACCCAATTTCAACTTTCACGTTCAACTCTATTTTTTTTATTTACACTTTCAACCCAACATGTTGGTTTTTCCATATTTGACCCAAATTTGGGTTGAAACAAGTGTACACTCTAAAAATGCTGGGTTGTTTTAACCCAAATTTGGGTAAAATATAGGCAAACCTAAAAGTTTGGGTTAATTTAATAAATTTAATTTTAACATTTAACCCAATGGCTGAGTTTGTCCATATTTGACCCAAAGATTGGGCTCAAATATGGACAAACTCGTGGATTTTGAAGGTCCAAAAAGGTCAAAAACATCACCTTTTTTATCTAAAAAAGCATTTTTTTTTTTTTACAAATTTTATTTTTAACATTTTTAGTTATTCCTTTAAATCTCTGTCTTTTTTCTCTTTAGGAAATATAGGCCTGTACCCCAAAACACTGTCTCTTTCAATGAGCTAAAAGCACAAAATATGACTTTTAGTGAGTTTGTTTTGTGTATATATATGTGCATTTGCCTCCATTTGGTGTAAAGTCCTCCTCAGCATTAATTACTGCATATGACAAGCAACTTGACAGGCGTGTAGAGCTCATTATCCCAGCTCACTGGAAACTTTGCAATTTACGAGTGAGGCAGACCAACCATGGGCCAAATTAATCTTTGCTCTCTCTCCTTCCAGCACAAAAAAAACAAAAAAACACTTTTCAACTTTTCTAATATTCTCATTAATGGGCTTGTGCTCTGTACCTCATTATGTGTCAAACATTAACCAAGGATCCCAACGGGAATCCACGAGGAGCATGTTCACATTCGCCTTTCTTTCTGCTTTATGTGAGGATGTTCTCAACGAGATCTTTTAATCATTAGCCATGTTTCTCCTGAAAGAGGATTATTACGAGCTTCTGTGTTTCATCTCAAGGAGAGAATGAGTTGTGGAAACATTTGGTTGTGTGAAATCTTTTAAGCCTCGAGATAGAATAAAAAAAAATGAAGTGCTTGTTTTATATTCCATTATAGCATAGAGTGCATGTGTAAATTAATCTGTGAATTTAAAAATTCAGTATTAAAATCTAAAAAAATATATATATTTTTATAACCCCTCACAATGAAAACAGTTGATACTGTAAGGTTAAATCAATCTAAGGCATAAAAGAAAGCATCAACATCACTCATATTTGGGCTTAGATATCAAAACCAACAACTTATCCTTATAAAAATCAAACATTGGCACATATTTTGCCCCGGGACAGATATTGTGCACTTTAAAAAAATAATCCTGTTAAAAAACGGTAAACTACTGGCTGGCAGCATTATACCATAAAAATATGGTATTTTACTGTTTTTGAAATTAACAGCTAAATACCGTTTTGTCAGCTACAGTATAAAACTGTAATTTAACAGAATATAGCGGTTTAAACATTAACAGTAACACGCTGTATTTTTTACGGTATAATGCTGGCTATCACAGCTGCCAGTAGTTTACAGTTTTTTCTTTTACAGGATTATGTTTTACAGTATATGATGACCTGTTGACGTGTGCTATTGCTTTTCTAAATAATAGAATTTTTGAAAAAATCCCAAAATAGCTTTTATTTAGACTTGGTACTACAAACTGAAGATTAGCCTGCTAAAATCACCAGCAACATGTGATAAAAAACTGTAAACTGGGATAACAGGTTATGCAGTGATCCAGATGGTCGCTTATTATAGCTAAACTAAAAAATAAATAAATAAAGTCCTACCACAAGTCAATGGGATTTTTTTTTGTTATACAGTCCATCAGGGAAAATAATATGCACAACTCTTATTTTTACATGATTAACCCATCTTCAAATCGTTTGAATGATTATGCTTGTAATTTTATTGCATTGCTCAATGCATGTAGATCTAGTAACTAAATCAGTTCATGGATTTAACCAGCGCTTGATTTCTCACATAAATCTGCTTGAACAAGTTCCTTGTGCGTTTGATGGAATGAAGGAAAAAGGGCAGATAAATTCTCATTTTCGAGGAAGTTTCCACATAAAACATCTGCAAACGAATGGAAATGAAGATCAGCGTAACGAAAAGACTTTTGTGAAGCGTAATAATCCTCTGGTTTTGAGCGCACATGTCCTCCACACTGCATTAGCACGCTGTCAGAAAGCAAGAGACACCCGCTAATGTAGGTCAGACGGGTTACAGTGGAATAACTTACATACATTTTGACACTAAGTCTGGATTTTGTCATGGTGTGAGATGGAGAACATGTGATGCACACTGAAGCAGGGCTAATATAGGCCTAACTAAAACCATACTTTTTAGGGCCCAAGCCCTGAAAGGGCGAAGGCCCTATTGTTTTCCTTAGGATTATTTTTTTTTTTTTTTTTTTTTTTTTTTTTTTTTTTTTTTTTTTTCTAACGACTATCCGGGCACTTTTGGGGTCCTTAACATGCTCAAAATCTCTTGAAACTTTGCACACGGGTCAGAACCCGCGGCCATCAGAGCCGGGCTGAAGCTGGTACACGGGCGCGGCAGGGCGGCTCGTCAGCGCCCCCTGGAACAGGGTCTGAACACTTTGTCCATAAATCAAACACGCTTGCATGTAATAATATGAAACTCGGTACACATGTCGATCTCATCGTTTCATATATACATCGCGCTTTTACTTTTTACCCCAGCCCAACAGGAAGTCAGATATTTACGGTTGTTTTTAAAACGCTTGCAATGGAATTTAATGTACTCCTCCTAGAGCATTCATCCGCATGGAACGAAACTCGGTCAGCCTGAAGTCAAGACATAGAGGATCAAAAATTGCGAGGGGATTTTTGATATCTCGAACGGTTTGGCTGTGGCGAGGAAACAAAATTATGGTGAGAAACGTGAAACAGGAAGTGTGTCCTAACTTCAGCATACATCAACCGATCTTGATGAAACTTCAGGAGTGTGTTCGCTGTAAGAGGACGATCACATGGATGTGACTATTGTGTGTCAAAGTTATAGCGCCACCAACTGGCAGCAGGAAGTGTGTCACTTTAAAAATGCTTTGAAATCACCCTCTTATTTTAACCCGATTTGCTTCAAACTTCATCTGTATAATGTAAACATACGGCAGATGTAGACCTGTGAATGGATTATTGATGTCTTTGAAACTGTTGCCGTGGCGACGCATCAAACTTTACCATTCTTTTAGGATGCTTTTGAGACCCTTAGCATGCTTCAAATTGCATGAAACTCCTCAGACACATCACATTTATTAGCCAGTAGACATATGCAAAGTTTCAGAAACGGGCGTGGTGAGGGCTCAGTAGCGCCACCTTTTGACAAAAGTTGGGTTGTTAGTTTTATCTACAGTTACAAAAATCGGTGTGTATATTGTACTCCTCGAGCCGGACAACTTTCTAATTGACACTCATTACCTAGGACCCACAGAAAGTAAGATATGTTTGTTTGAATTTGGTCATGCTCCCTTTGAACCTACATCTCTGTCTCTGTCTGTGTGTGTGTTAGTAGGGGAGGGGCTTAACCATTTCACTGCTGTGTGTTTTTTCTGCTGTGTAATTTCTTAATACATTTCTTAAGCCTGGTATGTTTTAAATAAGTTTTTATTTTAATTTTTATAAGTGAAGGCATAATATAACCCGTTAAATTGTAGTGCATTGACAATAGTTTTATATAATTAGTTTATTAATTAAATTAACTTGGTCCATAAACTTGATCTGAAAATTGGGTCCATAAATCAAACACACTTGCATATAATAATATTAAACTCGGTACACTTATAGATCTCATTAGCCCAAACAACTTTAAGCCAGCCCAACAGGATGTCGGTTGTTTCGGTCTGTACTGTATGTGAATGTTTTGCAAAACCAGCCTTTACATTTTTATTTCCCCCCTCTTAAGTAATTTTTAATTATTCCCACACCAAACTTCTTCAAAATTATGAAAATATATTAAAGATACTAAATCAGGCATATGTACTGGCCATCGGGACTACCGGGAGATTCCCGGTGGGCCGCGGTCTGGTTTGGCCGGCGGCCCGGCGCGTTATGTATTTTGTTTTTAAATCATTATTAATTGTAAATATATTCTATCGTAAGTATTTGTTAAATCATCCAATTCCGGACTTATGCGTCTCTCTCATGAAGCCGCATGAAGCTGACGCGAGCTGCGAGACTGACAGGTCTGACTGTCTGACACTGGCCAATCGGAATCAAGAGCGGAGAAGCGGCCGCTCCCATAGGCAGTATAGTATCTCCCCGCCCTGTGGAGGCTTTCCGCCGTTCTCGTGAAGTTTCTCGCCGGTCTAGTCTCTGAGACCCCTACACCTGGTATTAAAATGCGATCTGTATCCAGATAAGTTATCCGGATAATAAAAAAGAAATGTTAATGCAAGGTATTACGTTGTGATCGGATTGTGATCGATATGCCTGACCATCTGGAGGTAGTCTGGCTCGCATTGTGTTCGGATCTTTACGTGTAAACGCAATCTGGTTGTTGATATCACACATGTATATTTTACTCCTCCCAAGAATGCTAAAACATAAACGAGTGAGAGCGTTTACAGGCTATGTTATAGTCAGAAATGACGGCGCTGCGACACGCATCACCGCCGCAGATGAGCAGCTGCTGAGCGTCAAACCAACGTGCAAACATCGCAAATAAAAGTGAAAGTAAGTCAGAGACGCTTAATCATCTACACATTCATCTTCAAGTAAAGAAAGAAATGATCTCTTGACTCTTACCAGGGCTGTTGCCACTCTCTCTTATTGATATCTATTGATGAAATTAGCTGATGATCAATAAAATGCATGCTAATATCTGTAATAAACAACCGACAAAATTACTGTATGATGGTGTAAATAAAGAATCAGTCCAGCATCGCCATGTCAGTGTGTATTGATTCATCATTCCCAGCAAGCAATTTTACGTCCAAAAGACGTCTAATAGCCGTCAAAACATAGCCCAGACGTCTAGGCTAAATCAAGGCTAAATTTGGGCTGTCAGTGAAAATCTAATAGACGTCTAACCATAGCCCAAGAATAGACATCTAACCATAGCCCAAGAATAGACTATAGTCAACAATTAGACGGCTATTGAACGACTACATTTATACGTCTAATAGGCAGTGCATATGGGTCTAGGCTAAAACAAGGCTAAATTTGGGCTGTCAGTGAAAATCTAATAGACGTCTAAATGTAGCCCAAGAATAGACTAGTCATCAATTAGACAACTATTAAACGACTACATATACATGCAATAGACAACAAAATGGTTAAAAGATTCTTTTCACTCAAATATAACAGGTTCACATAAATAACAAGCCATTCCAAATATATATATATATATATATATAAGGCTTTATTTAGCAAAAGAACAACATTACCTAACTTCAAAACATAAAAATTACCACACCAATATTAAAATTAAAAATATAAAATTATTTTAACATGAACAACTTAAGATAATAAAATAGAAAACTCTGTTGCTGCTGGGAAGTTGGTCATCACAGCATCTGCCAAATAAGAATAAAATAATTAGCACAAGAAAAGCATTGTTGAAAGTACATGTACGTTTTGTGTGTGTGTGTGTGTGTTCTTGTGTTCTGTTTAGGTTTTAATGCACATCGGAGCTATTTGCATTATTGATATACTGGCGGATACTTTTTAGATTTGCTTATTTTATATAGCCAATCATTTGTATTTTTATGCTGTATTATAAAATTAATTTGAAAGTTTCAAACTTGAATTAATGAAGGCATTTTGAATGAAACTTCATCTTACTTTGCTTGTACAATAACAAACATTATTCTACTCTATTAGCTTATGCTCTCCAACAAGCCAATGTTCAGACAAATTCAATTTTATAATTTATATCAATGATGGACTTTGTCAAAGACAAGAGATTTAGTGAGGAAATGCTATTTTTATATCACAATGTTCTAAAGAAAAGAGCCAAATATAATTGTGGATTTAATAACACTTTATAATAGATTGCATGTGTTTCATGTTTACAGCTGAGCTTTGGATTCAGTAACGTTAGGCCTACACGTGCATGTACCATGACACACCCGCTAAAATGTCACGATTCCAACAACACATGATAACAAAAAATTTATCTAAAAAATTAACACGTCAAAATGAAAACACAGATGCTTAAAAGACAAAAGTGGGAATGTATTTTACCTGTTGTCGTCGAACGTCAGCTGAATGCAATGCTCTGCCTCGTTTAAAATATTTGAGAATGGTCGATCGCGTGACCGGTGATCTGTGCTATCAAGACTCGCGTTGTCAGCAGTCATGTCTCAGTAGGGCTGTTGCCATCTAGCGGTTGAGAAATGTAATTGCATTTTTATTTAATTTAAAATGAAAAACAGTCAAATAAAACCGTAGATTTTTAATTAATGTGTGACTGTGACAGCAAACATGAAGCTGCGTGGGTGAAAAACAAGAAAACAATTTTAAGATTTATTTTGGCAATAGCCTACTAATCGCTGGTCTAAATCAGGGCTATAGCCAAGCCATTAAACGTAGACCACTGATTGCCTCGATTTCGCCAGTGGGCTAAAAGCAGACTGCACATAGCCCATCCAATTCAGAGGATCGTGACTACAAATCGACCATGTCATGATATGACACTGGCACCTTGTAGATATGTTTACCAATGCGAACATGATGGGATATCAACTATCTCATGCGTTGCCTGCCCAACAATTCATTAAAACGACAATTAATCAGTTTCGACTAGAAGTGGGCTATAAATAGCCGGACAGACTATACGAGCTAGATCGCGTCTTCACACAGCCTACACATACAAAAATGTCAAAGAAATCAAACCAAACACCTTGTAATCACAGTTGACTTTGCTTACATGATGGAATATAATACATTTTGCAAGTTATTTTGGAAAAAATACATTTAGCCATGATTCAATGTTATTTTGGCTAGAAGTGGGTTACACATAGCCGGACTATATCGGGTCTCTATTTAACCTAGACGGTGAAATGAGGGCTATTGCTTGCTGGGTTGTCTCTTCATAGTTTGCAAGAGACATTTAATAAACTGAGCGTATTTGATAAACTGAGCGTAGCCTATTCATCTATCAATATATATAGGCTAACCTCATTCTTTTTAATGATCGGAAGAACGCGTATCGACCACCGTTACAGTACAATATGCATGTATGTCCATTTAAACTCGATTTTGGGTCAAATATGGATTATATCATGACACTGGCAAGAATATGGTTACATTTAAAGATGTTGTGCCAAGCATGAGAATGCTACGTTCAGCTGCTTTTGAAATAACATGTTTTTTTCCACTTCCTGAAAAGTAACCGTTTTGGACATACGTGAGTTTCATCGGGCAGCGACGATATATTAAAGATACTAAATCAGGCATGTACTGGCCATCGGGACTACCGGGAGATTCCCGGTGGGCCGCGGTCTGGTTGGGCCGGCGGCCCGGCGCGTTATGTATTTTGTTTTTAAATCATTATTAATTGTAAATATATTCTATCGTAAGTATATTGTTAAATTGTCCAATTCCGGACTTATGCATCTCTCTCATGAAGCCGCATGAAGCTGACGCGAGCTAAGAGACTGACAGGTCTGACTGTCTGACACTGGCCAATCGGAATCAAGTTCAGATTCTAGACCTGAGAAGCGGCCGCTTACACCGTGTCCTAACTACACACGACGCCGCGACACGCGATAAAAGGTATCTTTTCCATGTAAATCAGAGTTTTTGTCCTAACCAGACGCGACGGCGACATGCGAAGTTTCTAATTTAGAAACGTTCCTATTTCTGCGACGTCGCGGCTGACAGAATGAAGAAATTACACTGGTTATGAGTACACATTATTTATTTTTAGTTAAAAATAGGTCACTGTGCCACAAGCCATAACGGATAATTTACCTCAGATTTTGAAAGCATGTAATATTATAGTGTTCAAAATGAATTCTATGCAAACATACGACTGTATTTCATAACAACGATAACTTGAGGCAGATGCCACCAAATGTGTTAAAATAAATGAATTAATTGCTGGACTTAAGTGAAAAGGAAAGCCATTTAATGACCATAGCACATAGTTGATGTGAAAAAATGAGTATTTTGCATATAAATATGCACATAAATACATATTTTTTCAATTTGTATCCCTGAAAGTGCCTGGCAGAAGCCTATACTGTCTGTGTCATAAATGTGAACATAATATTATCTACTGTCTGTGTAATAAATGTGAACATAATATTGTAACAGAATATTCTTATGCTATATTATATAAACTATATTTCATGAGGTGAAACATCACTGCCAGGAGCTACAGAATATATATTTCTGTAGGTCCTCACCGTGATGTTGCACTTCATGAAATATATGTAGTATAGCCTAAGAATATTCTATTAGAATATTAAGTGACACATAAACAAGCTCTTCAGCACACTTCTTTTTGACAGTCAAAGCGGGGGTTATGTTTTTGCACGTCATGTAGAATAACCCTAAAAGCACCAAGGTGGCGGTGCCACCGGCTTTATATATATATATATATATATATATATATATATATAAATATAGCTGCGAGCAGCGATTGCGGGCCAAAGCCGGCGGTACCGCCATCCCGGTGCCTCCGGGGTTGCGGTGCCACCGGCTTGGGCCCGCAATCGCTGCTCGCAGCTATATTTTTTTTTTTTTTTTTTTTTTTTTTTTTTTTTTTTTTTTTTTTTTTTTCTAACGACTATCCGGGCACTTTTGGGGTCCTTAACATGCTCAAAAACTCTTGAAACTTTGCACACGGGTCAGAACCCGCGGCCATCAGAGCCGGGCTGAAGCTGGTACACGGGCGCGGCAGGGCGGCTCGTCAGCGCCCCCTGGAACAGGGTCTGAACACTTTGTCCATAAATCAAACACGCTTGCATGTAATAATATGAAACTCGGTACACATGTCGATCTCATCGTTTCATATATACATCGCGCTTTTACTTTTTACCCCAGCCCAACAGGAAGTCAGATATTTACGGTTGTTTTTAAAATGCTTGCAATGGAATTTAATGTACTCCTCCTAGAGCATTCATCCGCATGGAACAAAACTTGGTCAGCCTGAAGTCAAGACATAGAGGATCAAAAATTGCGAGGGGATTTTTGATATCTCGAACGGTTTGGCTGTGGCGAGGAAACAAAATTATGGTGAGAAACGTGAAACAGGAAGTGTGTCCTAACTTCAGCATACATCAACCGATCTTGATGAAACTTCAGGAGTGTGTTCGCTGTAAGAGGACGATCACATGGATGTGACTATTGTGTGTCAAAGTTATAGCGCCACCAACTGGCAGCAGGAAGTGTGTCACTTTCAAAATGCTTTGAAATCACCCTCTTATTTTAACCCGATTTGCTTCAAACTTCATCTGTATAATGTAAACATACGGCAGATGTAGACCTGTGAATGGATTATTGATGTCTTTGAAACTGTTGCCGTGGCGACGCATCAAACTTTACCATTCTTTTAGGATGCTTTTGAGACCCTTAGCATGCTTCAAATTGCATGAAACTCCTCAGACACATCACATTTATTAGCCAGTAGACATGTGCAAAGTTTCAGAAACGGGCGTGGTGAGGGCTCAGTAGCGCCACCTTTTGACAAAAGTTGGGTTGTTAGTTTTATCTACAGTCACAAAAATCGGTATGTATATTGTACTCCTCGAGCCGGACAACTTTCTAATTGACACTCATTACCTAGGACCCACAGAAAGTAAGATATGTTTGTTTGAATCTGGTCATGCTCCCTTTGAACCTACATCTCTGTCTCTGTCTGTGTGTGTGTTAGTAGGGGAGGGGCTTAACCATTTCACTGCTGTGTGTTTTTTCTGCTGTGTAATTTCTTAATACATTTCTTAAGCCTGGTATGTTTTAAATAAGTTTTTATTTTAATTTTTATAAGTGAAGGCATAATATAACCCGTTAAATTGTAGTGCATTGACAATAGTTTTATATAATTAGTTTATTAATTAAATTAACTTGGTCCATAAACTTGATCTGAAAATTGGGTCCATAAATCACACTTGCATATAATAATATTAAACTCGGTACACTTATAGATCTCATTAGCCCAAACAACTTTAAGCCAGCCCAACAGGATGTCGGTTGTTTCGGTCTGTACTGTATGTGAATGTTTTGCAAAACCAGCCTTTACATTTTTATTTCCCCCCTCTTAAGTAATTTTTAATTATTCCCACACCAAACTTCTTCAAAATTATGAAAATATATTAAAGATACTAAATCAGGCATATGTACTGGCCATCGGGACTACCGGGAGATTCCCGGTGGGCCGCGGTCTGGTTTGGCCGGCGGCCCGGCGCGTTATGTATTTTGTTTTTAAATCATTATTAATTGTAAATATATTCTATCGTAAGTATTTGTTAAATCATCCAATTCCGGACTTCTGCGTCTCTCTCATGAAGCCGCATGAAGCGGACGCGAGCTGAGAGACTGACAGGTCTGACTGTCTGACACTGGCCAATCGGAATCAAGACGAGCGGAGAAGCGGCCGCTCCCATAGGCAGTATATTATCTCCCCGCCCTGTGGAGGCTTTCCGCTGGTCTCGTGAAGTTTCTCGCCGGTCTAGTCTCTGAGACCCCTACACCTGGTATTAAAATGCGATCTGTATCCAGATAAGTTATCCGGATAATAAAAAAGAAATGTTAATGCAAGGTATTACGTTGTGATCGGATTGTGATCGATATGCCTGACCATCTGGAGGTAGTCTGGCTCGCATTGTGTTCGGATCTTTACGTGTAAACGCAATCTGGTTGTTGATATCACACATGTATATTTTACTCCTCCCAAAAATGCTAAAACATAAACGAGTGAGAGCGTTTACAGGCTATGTTATAGTCAGAAATGACGGCGCTGCGACACGCATCACCGCCGCAGATGAGCAGCAGCTGAGCGTCAAACCAACGTGCAAACATCGCAAATAAAAGTGAAAGTAAGTCAGAGACGCTTAATCATCTACACATTCATCTTCAAGTAAAGAAAGAAATGATCTCTTGACTCTTACCAGGGCTATTGCCACTCTCTCTTATTGATATCTATTGATGAAATTAGCTGATGATCAATAAAATGCATGCTAATATCTGTAATAAACAACCGACAAAATTACTGTATGATGGTGTAAATAAAGAATCAGTCCAGCATCGCCATGTCAGTGTGTATTGATTCATCATTCCCAGCAAGCAATTTTACGTCCAAAAGACGTCTAATAGCCGTCAAAACATAGCCCAGACGTCTAGGCTAAATCAAGGCTAAATTTGGGCTGTCAGTGAAAATCTAATAGACGTCTAACCATAGCCCAAGAATAGACATCTAACCATAGCCCAAGAATAGACTATAGTCAACAATTAGACGGCTATTGAACGACTACATTTATACGTCTAATAGGCAGTGCATATGGGTCTAGGCTAAAACAAGGCTAAATTTGGGCTGTCAGTGAAAATCTAATAGACGTCTAAATGTAGCCCAAGAATAGACTAGTCATCAATTAGACAACTATTAAACGACTACATATACATGCAATAGACAACAAAATGGTTAAAAGATTCTTTTCACTCAAATATAACAGGTTCACATAAATAACAAGCCATTCCAAAAAAAAAAAACATATATAAAAGGCTTTATTTAGCAAAAGAACAACATTACGTAACTTCAAAACATAAAAATTACCACACCAATATTAAAATTAAAAATATAAAATTATTTTAACATGAACAACTTAAGATAATAAAATAGAAAACTCTGTTGCTGCTGGGAAGTTGGTCATCACAGCATCTGCCAAATAAGAATAAAATAATTAGCACAAGAAAAGCATTGTTGAAAGTACATGTACGTTTTGTGTGTGTGTGTGTGTTCTTGTGTTCTGTTTAGGTTTTAATGCACATCGGAGCTATTTGCATTATTGATATACTGGCGGATACTTTTTAGATTTGCTTATTTTATATAGCCAATCATTTGTATTTTTATGCTGTATTATAATATTAATTTGAAAGTTTCAAACTTGAATTAATGAAGGCATTTTGAATGAAACTTCATCTTACTTTGCTTGTACAATAACAAACATTATTCTACTCTATTAGCTTATGCTCTCCAACAAGCCAATGTTCAGACAAATTCAATTTTATAATTTATATCAATGATGGACTTTGTCAAAGACAAGAGATTTAGTGAGGAAATGCTATTTTTATATCACAATGATCTAAAGAAAAGAGCCAAATATAATTGTGGCTTTCATAACACTTTATAATAGATTGCATGTGTTTCATGTTTACAGCTTTGGATTCAGTAACGTTAGGCCTACACGTGCATGTACCATGACACACCCGCTAAAATGTCACGATTCCAACAACACATGATAACAAATAATTTATCTAAAAAATTAACACGTCAAAATGAAAACACAGATGCTTAAAAGACAAAAGTGGGAATGTATTTTACCTGTTGTCGTCGACCGTCAGCTGAATGCAATGCTCTGCCTCGTTTAAAATATTTGAGAATGGTCGATCGCGTGACCGGTGATCTGTGCTATCAAGACTCGCGTTGTCAGCAGTCATGTCTCAGTAGGGCTGTTGCCATCTAGCGGTTGAGAAATGTAATTGCATTTTTATTTAATTTAAAATAATAAAACAGTCAAATAAAACCGTAGATTTTTAATTAATGTGTGACTGTGACAGCAAACATGAAGCTGCGTGGGTGAAAAACAAGAAAACAATTTTAAGATTTATTTTGGCAATAGCCTACTAATCGCTGGTCTAAATCAGGGCTATAGCCAAGCCGTTAAACGTAGACCACTGATTGCCTCGATTTCGCCAGTGGGCTAAAAGCAGACTGCACATAGCCCATCCAATTCAGAGGATCGTGACTACAAATCGACCATGTCATGATATGACACTGGCACCTTGTAGATATGTTTACCAATGCGAACATGATGGGATATCAACTATCTCATGCGTTGCCTGCCCAACAATTCATTAAAACGACAATTAATCAGTTTCGACTAGAAGTAGGCTATAAATAGCCGGACAGACTATACGAGCTAGATCGCGTCTTCACACAGTCTACACATAGAAAATGTCAAAGAAATCAAACCAAACACCTTGTAATCACAGTTGACTTTGCTTACATGATGGAATATAATACATTTTGCAAGTTATTTTGGAAAAAATACATTTAGCCATGATTCAATGTTATTTTGGCTAGAAGTGGGTTACACATAGCCGGACTATATCGGGTCTCTATTTAACCTAGACGGTGAAATGAGGGCTATTGCTTGCTGGGTTGTCTCTTCATAGTTTGCAAGAGACATTTAATAAACTGAGCGTATTTGATAAACTGAGCGTAGCCTATTCATCTATCAATATATATAGGCTAACCTCATTCTTTTTAATGATCGGAAGAACGCGTATCGACCACCGTTACAGTACAATATGCATGTATGTCCATTTAAACTCGATTTTGGGTCAAATATGGATTATATCATGACACTGGCAAGAATATGGTTACATTTAAAGATGTTGTGCCAAGCATGAGAATGCTACGTTCAGCTGCTTTTGAAATAACATGTTTTTTCCACTTCCTGAAAAGTAACCGTTTTGGACATACGTGAGTTTCATCGGGCAGCGACGATATATTAAAGATACTAAATCAGGCATGTACTGGCCATCGGGACTACCGGGAGATTCCCTGTGGGCCGCGGTCTGGTTGGGCCGGCGGCCCGTCGCGTTATGTATTTTGTTTTTAAATCATTATTAATTGTATATTCTATCGTAAGTATATTGTTAAATTGTCCAATTCCGGACTTATGCGTCTCTCTCATGAAGCCGCATGAAGCTGACGCGAGCTAAGAGACTGACAGGTCTGACTGTCTGACACTGGCCAATCGGAATCAAGTTCAGATTCTAGACCTGAGAAGCGGCCGCTTACACCGTGTCCTAACTACACACTACGCCGCGACACGCGATAAAAGGTATCTTTTCCATGTAAATCAGAGTTTTTGTCCTAACCAGACGCGACGGCGACATGCGAAGTTTCTAATTTAGAAACGTTCCTATTTCTGCGACGTCGCGGCTGACAGAATGAAGAAATTACACTGGTTATGAGTACACATTATTTATTTTTAGTTAAAAATAGGTCACTGTGCCACAAGCCATAACGGATAATTTACCTCAGATTTTGAAAGCATGTAATATTATAGTGTTCAAAATGAATTCTATGCAAACATACGACTGTATTTCATAACAACGATAACTTGAGGCAGATGCCACCAAATGTGTTAAAATAAATGAATTAATTGCTGGACTTAAGTGAAAAGGAAAGCCATTTAATGACCATAGCACATAGTTGATGTGAAAAAATGAGTATTTTGCATATAAATATGCACATAAATACATATTTTTTCAATTTGTATCCCTGAAAGTGCCTGGCAGAAGCCTATACTGTCTGTGTCATAAATGTGAACATAATATTATCTACTGTCTGTGTAATAAATGTGAACATAATATTGTAACAGAATATTCTTATGCTATATTATATAAACTATATTTCATGAGGTGAAACATCACTGCCAGGAGCTACAGAATATATATTTCTGTAGGTCCTCACCGTGATGTTGCACTTCATGAAATATATGTAGTATAGCCTAAGAATATTCTATTAGAATATTAAGTGACACATAAACAAGCTCTTCAGCACACTTCTTTTTGACAGTCAAAGCGGGGGTTATGTTTTTGCACGTCATGTAGAATAACCCTAAAAGCACCAAGGTGGCGGTGCCACCGGCTTTATATATATATATATATATATATATATATATATATATAAATATAGCTGCGAGCAGCGATTGCGGGCCAAAGCCGGTGGTACCGCCATCCCGGTGCCTTTAGGTAACTAAAGGCACCGGGGTTGCGGTGCCACCGGCTTGGGCCCGCAATCGCTGCTCGCAGCTATATTTTTGTTTGTTTTTACACTTCTTTAGTGTGTAATGTTGCTGTTTGAGCATGAAAAAGGTCTGCAAAGTTATAAAGCACAAGCCCCTCCAGCAGGAGTTCTTCTCTATATCGATGGACATTTCATTATCCAATGACTAATTAGAGCACATGGACTGGAGGCGCTTCATAGAGACAGGAACTACTGACAGACTGGGAAAAGAGGAGCCGCAACAATGGAGAATATGAGGAAAATAATCAACTACTACCGGTAGAGCCCACAAAACAACTAAAACTAAGGCTATGTTTACACGGAAACTATTCTGAAGAGAAAACGCAAAAGTAGCATTGCGGCATCTTTTTTATTCTGCGTTTAGACGAGCGTTTTGTGTGGGAATTCCGCGTGCAAACGGTGACGCAAAAGTATGTGAAATTCAATGTAGTATGCACTTCAGGCGGCTAGGAATGCATACTACAGCAACACCAAGTGCACGCGCCTGCGTACAAACTTCACAGTCAAGCAGACTTATGCGTTTTTACTGTTTACACGGAACGCGATGGTGGAGCGTTTTTAAGATTTCCACTCTGGAGGGTGGTTTCACTTTTTTGCATTTTTAAGCCTCAAAAACGCCGTCGCCGTGTAATCGAAAGGCACATCCGATAAAATATTTTTACGTTTTCACCCGCGAGCGTTCTCGTGTTAACAGGGCCTCAGCTAAAATAAAAATATACACTCACTTATTAGGAACACCTGTTCAATTTCTCATTAATGCAATTATCTAATCAACCAATCACATGGAAGTTGCCTCAATGCATTTAGGGGTGTGGTCCTGGTCAAGACAGTCTCCTGAACTCCAAACTGAATGTCAGAATGGGAAAGAAAGCTGATTTAAACAATTTTGAGCGTGGCATGGTTGTTGGTGTCTGAGTATTTCACAATCTGCTCAGTTACTGGGATTTCCACGCACAACCATTTCTAGGGTTTACAAAGAATGGCGTGAAAAGGGAAAAACATCCAGTATGCGTCAGTCCTGTGGGCGAAAATGCCTTGTTATAATGCTAGAGGTCAGAAGAGAACGGGCCGACTGATTCAAGCTGATAGAAGAGCGACTTTGACTGAAATAACCACTCGTTACAACCGAGGTATGCAGCGAAGCCACAACACACACAACCTTGAGGCGGATGGGCTACAACAGCAGAAGACCCCACCGGGTACCACTCATCTCCACTACAAATAGGAAAAAGAGGAGACAATTTGCAAGAGCTCACCAAAATTGGACAGTTAAAGACTGGAAAAATGTTGCCTGGTCTGATGAGTCTCGACATTCAGATGGTAGAGTCAGAATTTGGCGTAAACAGAATGAGAACATGGATCCATCATGCCTTGGTGGTGGTGTAATGATGTGGGGGATGTTTTCTTGGCACACTTTAGGCCCCTTAGTGCCAATTGGGCATCGTTTAAATGCCACGGCCTACCTGAGCATTGTTTCTGACCATCTCCATCCCTTTATGGCCACCACGTACCCATCCTTTGATGGGATACGCACCATGTCAGAAAGCTCGAATCATTTCAAATTGGTTTGTTGAACATGACAATGAGTTGACTGTAGTAAAATGGCCGCCACAGTCACCAGATCTCAACCCAATAGAGCATCTTTGGGATGTGGTGGAACGGGAGCTGGATGTACATCCCACAAATCTCCATCAACTGCAAGATGCTATCCTATCAATATGGGCCAACATGTCTAAAGACCTTGTTAAATCAATGCCACGTAGAATTAAGGCAGTTCTGAAGGCGAAAGGGGGTCAAACACAAAAACACAACAAACTAACATAAAACAAAAGTCATTCAAAACATTGCAAGGATCCTAAAATAACACTACTCTAACGCACTAATTATAATTCAATTCTCAATGTAACTCAACATAACTCAATAGTAATTAGAAACACATTTCTACATCTTTTGAAGAAATTGTTTATGCCGAAATCACGTTTACTCACACGAGGCAATGAGGCATAACATCGATTGCTCAGAAAAAAATAACAACAACAGTGATGCTTTATGTTTATAATTGAAAATAAGCTTTGATAGCTAAAAGGTTCCTTGAACAAGCGTCCTCATAAACTCCACCTGGAAATTGCTTCCATGGAGTTGTTATTGCGGTTCATTTCCACAAAAATGGTGCAGATCATATTTTCCCCAGTAACCTGACAGGCCGCGGACGGACGTTTTGAAATGCGCTGGCCCACACAATATCTAATGCATATGAATTTGTGCTCGGGGGTGAGCAGGGTTGGAACAGACAGAGAATGGTCATGATAAAAGGTCGAGCACTTCAAACCATTTATATGCATGTTGACAGACAGACAGACCACACACACACACTCACACACCAGATCAGCTGGAGAAAACCACTTGGCACTCGAGGCCTGGAGATCACATAATCCTCATAAGAATCAGCCTTCACTTCTATATAGAACCTTAAAAGGTTCTATCAGCGCTACGTATTTGGAACCCCTAAAAGGGGTCCTCTGGGTTCTGTATAGAACCCTGGGGTTCCAAACTTGGCCAATAGAACCTTTTATCAAAAAAAATGGTTCTATATAGAACCCTGGGGTTCTAAACTTGGCCAATAGAACCTTTTATCAAAAAAAAAGGTTCTATATAGAACCATTTTGGAGTTCCATACACTCTTTGAAGAAAAGGTTCTATATAGAACCTTTAAAGGTTCTATCAGCACTACGTATTTGGAACCCCTAAAAGGGGTCCTCTGGGTTCTATATAGAACCCTGGGGTTCCAAACTTGGCCAATAGAACCTTTTATCAAAAAAAATGGTTCTATATAGAACCATTTTGGAGTTCCATACACTCTTTGAAGAAAAGGTTCTAAATAGAACCTTAAAAGGTTCTAAAGCGCTACGTATTTGGAACCCCTAAAATTTTCTATATCAAAATTCAAGATATGGGGGTTAGAAAATGTATATATTTATATCATTTTATGTCGTTAATCAATATACCACGAAGAGTGCCATTTCAGATTTTCTCCTCTAAAAATCAGCATTAAAATGTGATATTAAGTTTAATAAACAATAATTTAAGTACAACTACAAAATATTGGAGAATAATGTAATATGATAGCCTATAAAGAACCTTTGTGCCAAACGGGTTCTTTATTGTCATTATAGAACCTTTTTTAGCATAAAATGTCATTTGGAGTTGAGTAAAGAACCCTATGCTACATATATAGAACCCTTTTTTCTAAGAGTGCATATGAAGCGGGGGATGGAACCATTTCTGGTTCTAAATAGAACCATTTCTTCTAAGAGTGTACAGGTCTATTATTCAGACGGATTGATAAAGATCAATATCTTTAGGGATTTCACCTAGTGTGCTCTATAGTGCCAGTGTTTGGATCCAGCCATAGCCCAACCCTCCCGTTCCTCACAGATTATCATTTATTTTCAGTTTGGACTGTCATTTTGTCTGGTTGATGGCTCATCGTGCTCAGTCTCAGGTGCAGGTTGTTGAAATAGCACTCGCAATTGAATGTGTGATGTCAGATCGTATCACTCCGTGACTAATAGTCACATTTAAATGGTGGTGGTACATTCAGAGGTTGGCATGATGGAATGACAAATGTTAATATTTCTGTATAAAACATCTATTGCATGCAAATGTCTACATATCACAATATCTTTGCATTATATTTTGTCTTTTTTATTTGCAGTATATGCATTAAGCAACATAAAAGTGTATTCAGAATATATTCTTATTGGAAGATAAGCTACGGTGAATCATATTCGCAACTAGCTCTGTCTCTCTTTCTTGATTGTAAAGACTGTATAAGGATAGATAACTGTATATGTATAGTACTTACACAACAGTGCACTAGCGTTACTTGTCATAAGTAATTTGTCGACCTTTTCATAAATGCTTGCATGAAAAAGTCAAATGTGGGTGAATGAAGCTGTCCAATACCTTCCCAGCCTCCGGCGAAACAACAGATCGGCCTCAGAGACAGAGTCGTGCTCACTTGTGTATAATCTACAGTGAATAATATACAGTATACCGGGATGTTGTTTGTGCATTTTAAAATAGTACATTTGTGAAGACTTTAAAATCTACAACATGAGCCAGAAAAAACAATACGTAGCCTATGGTCTGTTCTTGTTGAAATTATAAATATAAAGTATAGTAAATAAAGTAAAAAAAATTTATTTATATACTGTATGTATATGTGTGTGTTTGTTTTGAATATATTTTAGTAACTTATTTGTCCAGATTTTTTGACATTTCTCATAAAAACAATATTATTTACAGTGTGTATATATATATATATATATATATCAGGGCTCCAGACTAACTTTTTGCCTTGGTTGCACTGGTGCGCCTAACTTTTTTATTTAGGTGCACCAGCACAAAATTTAGGTGCACTCAAATTTTTTTCGTCTCGCATCACATTTAACGCCACAATTTCAAGGTCACCTTTTTATCACGCTCCGTATATTCATATATATTATGTAAATGCTTTTAAAAAAGAATAAGATGTAGTTTTTTTTGAAGCACAATTATATTGTATATAAAAATATAAATCTTTAAAAAAATAAAAAATTTAAAGTGCTGTTTTTACATTGTTCAAGTAAGGGCTTGACACCAATTTCACAATTCGATTCAATATTGATTATTTTGGATATCAGGTACAATACATGACAAATTTTCTCAAGGAAAACAAATCTCAATTAATGCTGAACTGGGAGTCAGTTGTAGCCCACTATGCTTCATTAGCCTACTATAATATTGAAGGTAAAAATTACCTGATTTGTACACAAACACTTAAATTACACTTTTATTTATTTTTATAATAATAATGTAATATGAAATATAAACATTTAAACGGTGTTTTTTTCAAACAACATGCATTAAATATTGAAAAACGTTTAAAATTATAATGAATATGTAATATGGTGCATGTATTTGGCAAAATGCTGATCTAGAGTTAATTTTTCTAGCTGGTTAATTTTTCTAGCTGGAGTTTATGGTCACTGGATATGTTTTTTCTCTGAGGTAAAAATGTGACGTTACATTACATTGTTTACACGCCTTTTACTGACGTCTTTCCACGGTTGAAATGAATCACTGATTGAGCGATTCTATGTGAAAGACACGGATTTCGCTAAGTTGTACTCTATCTTTTAACACACTGTCAGATGCTCGTTCATGTTTATTTCACGCTGTAAATGGTTTTATTAAGGCGGAAGAGAAGCTCATGTGCGCTCCGCGCTGCTGCTTCACTTGAGCTGAGTGAGCGATCTCACGCCACAGCGTCACTACACTATCTATTTATGTTCTTGAATTTCGTAAGAAAACGGACCTAATTTAAAATCTGAGACTTTCTTTCATATCAATAGTAACAAAGCACAAAGATTATTGCGATGTATTGGATGGGATGCGCGCTACAATCTTCCGTTCATTCATCAACTGAACACAGCATAGCCCAACGGGTTCGTAAAATGAGAATTAGTTTTTGAATATGAGAATATATTTTACCTAGCCATAAAAAGTAGCCAACATTTTTAAAACTTTCTTCGTCGTCTGTTTCTTCTGCTGCTGGTTGCCGTTACTGATTCTCTGGTGTTCACGTTCAGGTCGCAATTTATTTCGTATCACACAGCAACGGAGCATTTTACTATACGTGCAAGGAGAAAAACATTTTCGTTTGGGGAGAGTCAGCGGATGCGATCATGCGAGAACGTTAGGTGCACGGGTGCGACCTAGGAAAAATTTTGGTCGCACCTTTTCAAATTCTGGTCGCATTTGCGACCAAATTGGTCGCACTCTAGAGCCCTGCGGTATAATATCTATATTAGTTGGATCGGTTCAATACAATATAATTAAATCTAGTGTATGATTTAGACGATGAGTGGGACCACTGATGTTTTGTTTGACCCCAAAGGAGTTTAATAAGTCTGTAAACGCAGCACCTAACGCATCATTTGTATTATCTACGTGAATGTTAAAATCTCCAACAATTATTGCTTTATCGACATTCACCAATAGATCCGAGAGAAAGTCTGCAAACTCTTTTAGGAATTCAGCATATGGCCCTGGAGGTCTATATACAGTAGCCAAGGGTAGAGATAATATGGATTTCCTTCTTACATCTAAGAGCTTAACATTTAGCACAAGTACTTCAAATGAATTAAACCTGCGACCTGTTTTCTGAGTATCATTAAAAATATCTTTATAGATTGTTGCAACACCGCCGCCACGACCGATCAGACGGGGCTCATGTTTATAACAGTATCCTGGCGGAGTAGATTCATTTAGACCGAAATATTCATTTGGTTTAAGCCAGATTTCAGTAAGGCACAGAACATCGAAATTATTATCTGTGACCATTTCATTTACAATAACCGCCTTAGGTGTGAGCGATCTAATGTTTAGAAGACCTAGCTTTAGAGATTGTTTTTGTTCACTGATATTTAGATTTTCTGGTTTAATTACAATAAGATTTTTGCTAGATCCTACACTACATTTATTGTTTGGCTTCACTAAACGAGGAATAGACAGAGTTTCAATATAATGTTCCACACTATGCATATTAGTTAAGTTTGTAACAAAGGGTGTGATTTGGACTTTGACTTACTAGTCATCTGGTCTGTAACGTCTTGGAGATGTTGTCCGACAGAACAGCCGCTCCGATTCTGCTAGAGTCCATCTGCACGGTACAGCCTGGGTCTCTCCCAAAACAGATTCCAATTATTTACAAAGAGCAGTTTCTGTTCATTACCCAGTGACATTAACCATTCATTTAATGCAAATAGTCTACTGAACCTTTCCTGTCCTTGTCGGTACGTGGGAGCGGTCCAGACACGATGATCGTTGCTTCAGGCGCTGTGCTGCGGCTCCTGTAGTCCTTCTTCAGTACCTCAGTCTGCCGCAGCCTGATGTCGTTCGCTCCCGCGTGCAGCACAACAGCTCCGACGCGCTCGTCCCCGTTCAGGATCTCGGGAACCTGTGCAGCGACATCAAGAACACGAGCACCAGGAAAGCAGTGAGTGCGCACCTTACCTTTACCCGAGGTAGCGCGGACATGACGGACCATGGACGGGCCGATGATCACGGCGTCGTCGCGTTCCGGCTCGCGAAGAGGGGAGAAGCGGTTCCGAGTGGAGATCTCGAAGACCGGGAGGGGCGGAGAGGCAGCTCTGGTCCTGTCTCGTGTCTTCCGCTGTGTGATCCATGGTCCATGGTGTCGGTGCCGGAGTGAATGAAGCCCGAGATGATCGCGTCCTCCTGGGCAGAGGAACACGCGGAGTAGAGGAAGTCGGGGTCAAAGAGTTAATGTTACTAACCACTGATTTGTGAGCGTCGGCGCGTGATGCTTCAAGCGTTGAGCGCCGATCCAATAGCTCGGCTTTCTTCACCAGCAGATCACGGATCTGTGTCTTGACGTATTCCAGCTCCTGCTTCACCGAGAAGAGCTCGAATGTGTCTTCACCTGCACTCAAAGATAAAGTTAGACACGCATCTGATACGTTCGCCATTATAACAGATGAACAGTAAATTAGTAGTGATACTACAAATATCACCACTAATTTAGGACAGAAATGCCGGATATAACCCGTATCCTTTCAGTGAAACGGGTGTAAAAGGAGACGGCCGATAGGCGAGAGGCCACACGTGAAATGCTAGCGGGCTACTGAGTTTACTTTAAAAGCAATTCAGTTTACTTGTTAAAACCATGCAAACCGGTTGCCTTGAAAATAACAAGTAAGCTTTACTCCAATAACTTAAGGCCTATATAACAAGTGCAAAAAATGGCTAAATTCATTAAACAATGAAAAAGAAATGTCTCTGACACACATGCACTTTAAAAATTAATACAATGGCAGCCTCTTAACTTGCTTAAAAACCTTGCTTGCTTATAAATGGGCTGACAATTTTAAACAAGTGCCTTAGTTTTTATTATTAATTAATCTATTTCCACTTTCATAAACAAATCAAATGCCAAACATCATTCATTTGATTATGATTACATTCTACAAATACTGCATTCTTACAATCCTGCATACTAACAAATTCACAAAAAACGACCATCTCGGTGAAGAGGAAATAAAAGGATGAAGTGGAAGAGAAATTAGATAAATAAAACAACCTTTCCATTCACTTCTTACCTTGTATTGTGAAGAATAAAGCTAGCTGGCACAACTAAGCAAGTCACAGCAAACACTGGCTCCGGCTCTGGAACAGCAAACACTGGCTCCGGCTCTGGAACAGAAAACACTGGCTCCGGCTCTGGAACAGCAAACACTGGCTCCGGCTCTGGAACAGAAAACACTGGCTTCGGCATACTAACAAATTCCTGCATACTAACAATCCTGTAACAGCAAACACTGGCTCTGGAACAGCAAACACTGGCTCTGGAACAGCAAACACTGGCTCCGGCTCTAGAACAGAAGACACTGGCTCCGGCTCTAGAACAGCAGACACTGGCTCCGGCTCTAGAACAGAAAACACTGGCTTTGGCATACTAACAAATTCCTGCATACTAACAATTCTGTAACAGCAAACACTGGCTCTGGAACAGAAGACACTGGCTCCGGCTCTAGAACAGAAAACACTGGCTTTGGCATACTAACAAATTCCTGCATACTAACAATTCTGTAACAGCAAACACTGGCTCTGGAACAGAAGACACTGGCTCCGGCTCTAGAACAGAAAACACTGGCTTTGGCATACTTACAAATTCCTGCATACTAACAATCCTGTAACAGCAAAAACTGGCTCTGGAACAGAAGACACTGGCTCCGGCTCTAGAACAGCAAACACTGGCTCCGGCTCTGGAACAGCAGACACTGGCTCCGGCATACTTACAAATTCCTGAATACTAACAATCCTGCAACAGCAAACACTGGCTCTGGAACAGCAAACACTGGCTCTAGAACAAAAGACACTGGCTCCGGCTCCGTAACAGCAGACACTGGCTCCAGCATACTTACAAATTCCTGCATACTAACAATCCTGTAACAGCAAACACTGGCTCTGGAACAGCAAACACTGGCTCCAGCTCTGGAACAGAAGACACTGGCTCCAGCTCTAGAACAGAAGACACTGGCTCCGGCATACTTACGAATTCCTGCATACTAACAATCCTGTAACAGCAAACACTGGCTCTGGAACAGCAAACACTGGCTCCGGCTCTGGAACAGAAGACACTGGCTCCGGCTCTGGAACAGCAGACACTGGCTCCGGCTCTGGAACAGCAGACACTGGCTCCGGCATACTTACAAATTCCTGAATACTAACAATCCTGTAACAGCAAACACTGGCTCTAGAACAGAAGACACTGGCTCCGGCTCTGGAACAGCAGACACTGGCTCCGGCATACTTACAAATTCCTGCATACTAACAATCCTGTAACAGCAAACACTGGCTCTGGAACAGAAGACACTGGCTCCGGCTCTGGAACAGCAGACACTGGCTCCGGCATACTTACAAATTCCTGCATACTAACAATCCTGTAACAGCAAACACTGGCTCTGGAACAGAAGACACTGGCTCCGGCTCTGGAACAGCAGACACTGGCTCCGGCATACTTACAAATTCCTGCATACTAACAATCCTGTAACAGCAAACACTGGCTCTGGAACAGAAGACACTGGCTCCGGCTCTAGAACAGCAAACACTGGCTCCGGCTCTGGAACAGCAGACACTGGCTCCGGCATACTTACAAATTCCTGAATACTAACAATCCTGTAACAGCAAACACTGGCTCTGGAACAGCAAACACTGGCTCCGGCTCCGTAACAGCAGACACTGGCTCCGGCATACTTACAAATTCCTGCATACTAACAATCCTGTAACAGCAAACACTGGCTCTGGAACAGCAAACACTGGCTCCAGCTCTGGAACAGAAGACACTGGCTCCAGCATACTTACAAATTCCTGTATACTAACAATCCTGTAACAGCAAACACTGGCTCTGGAACAGCAAACACTGGCTCCGGCTCTGGAACAGAAGACACTGGCTCCGGCTCTAGAACAGCAAACACTGGCTCCGGCTCTGGAACAGCAGACACTGGCTCCGGCATACTTACAAATTCCTGAATACTAACAATCCTGTAACAGCAAACACTGGCTCTGGAACAGCAAACACTGGCTCCGGCTCTAGAACAGAAAACACTGGCTCCGGCTCCGTAACAGCAGACACTGGCTCTGGCATACTTACAAATTCCTGCATACTAACAATCCTGTAACAGCAAACACTGGCTCTGGAACAGCAAACACTGGCTTCAGCTCTGGAACAGAAGACACTGGCTCCGGCTCTAGAACAGAAGACACTGGCTCCGGCATACTTACAAATTCCTGCATACTAACAATCCTGTAACAGCAAACACTGGCTCTGGAACAGAAGACACTGGCTCCGGCTCTAGAACAGCAGACACTGGCTCCGGCCCCGTAACAGCAGACACTGGCTCCGGCATACTTACAAATTCCTGCATACTAACAATCCTGTAACAGCAAACACTGACTCTGGAACAGCAAACACTGGCTCCGGCTCTGGAACAGAAGACACTGGCTCCGGCTCTAGAACAGCAAACACTGGCTCCGACTCTGGAACAGCAGACAATGGCTCCGGCATACTTACAAATTCCTGAATACTAACAATCCTGTAACAGCAAACACTGGCTCTGGAATAGCAATCACTGGCTCCGGCTCTAGAACAGAAAACACTGGCTCCGGCTCCGTAACAGCAGACACTGGCTCCGGCATACTTACAAATTCCTGAATACTAACAATCCTGTAACAGCAAACACTGGCTCCGGCTCTAGAACAGAAGACACTGGCTCCGGCTCCGTAACAGAAGACACTGGCTCCGGCACACTTACAAATTCCTGCATACTTACAATCCTGTAACAGCAAACACTGGCTCTGGAACAGCAAACACTGGCTCCAGCTCTGGAACATAAGACACTGGCTCCAGCTCTAGAACAGAAGACACTGGCTCCGGCATACTTACAAATTCCTGCATACTAACAATCCTGTAACAGCAAACACTGGCTCTGGAACAGCAAACACTGGCTCCAGCTCTGGAACATAAGACACTGGCTCCAGCTCTAGAACAGAAGACACTGGCTCCGGCATACTTACAAATTCCTGCATACTAACAATCCTGTAACAGCAAACACTGGCTCTGGAACAGCAAACACTGGCTTCAGCTCTGGAACAGAAGACACTGGCTCCGGCTCTAGAACAGCAGACACTGGCTCCGGCATACTTACAAATTCCTGCATACTAACAATCCTGTAACAGCAAACACTGGCTCTGGAACAGCAAACACTGGCTCCGGCTCTGGAACAGCAGACACTGGCTCCGGCATACTTACAAATTCCTGCATACTAACAATCCTGTAACAGCAAACACTGGCTCTGGAACAGCAAACACTGGCTCCAGCTCTGGAACAGAAGACACTGGCTCCGGCTCTAGAACAGAAGACACTGGCTCCGGCATACTTACAAATTCCTGCATACTAACAATCCTGTCACAGCAAACACTGGCTCTGGAACAGAAGACACTGGCTCCGGCATACTTACAAATTCCTGCATGCTAACAATCCTGTAACAGCAAACACTGGCTCTGGAACAGAAGACACTGGCTCCGGCTCCGTAACAGCAGACACTGGCTCCGGCATACTTACAAATTCCTGCATACTAACAATCCTGTAACAGCAAACACTGGCTCTGGAACAGCAAACACTGGCTCCGGCTCTGGAACAGAAGACACTGGCTCCGGCTTTGGAACAGCAAACACTGGCTCCGGATGTGGAACAGCAGACACTGGCTCTGGCATACTTACAAATTCCTGAATACTAACAATCCTGTAACAGCAAACACTGGCTCTGGAACAGAAGACACTGGCTCCGGCTCTAGAACAGCAGACACTGGCTCCGGCTCCGTAACAGCAGACACTGGCTCCGGCATACTTACAAATTCCTGCATACTAACAATCCTGTAACAGCAAACACTGGCTCTGGAACAGCAAACACTGGCTCCGGCTCTGGAACAGAAGACACTGGCTCTGGCATACTTACAAATTCCTGAATACTAACAATCCTGTAACAGCAAACACTGGCTCTGGAACAGCAAACACTGGCTCCAGCTCTGGAGCAGAAGACACTGGCTCCGGCTCCGTAACAGAAGACACTGGCTCCTGCATACTTACAAATTCCTGCATACTAACAATCCTGTAACAGCAAACACTGGCTCTGGAACAGCAAACACTGGCTCCAGCTCTGGAACAGAAGACACTGGCTCCAGCTCTACAACAGAAGACACTGGCTCCGGAATACTTACAAATTCCTGCATACTAACAATCCTGTAACAGCAAACACTGGCTCTGGAACAGAAGACACTGGCTCCGGCTCCGTAACAGCAGACACTGGCTCCGGCATACTTACAAATTCCTGCATACTAACAATCCTGTAACAGCAAACACTGGCTCTGGAACAGCAAACACTGGCTCCGGCTCTAGAACAGAAAACACTGACTCCGGCTCTGGAACAGAAAACACTGGCTCCGGTTTTGGAACAGCAAACACTGGCTCCGGCTCTGGAACAACAGACACTGGCTCCGGCATACTTACAAATTCCTGCATACTAACAATCCTGTAACAGCAAACACTGGCTCCGGCATACTTACAAATTCCTGCATACTAACAATCCTGTAACAGCAAACACTGACTCTGGAACAGCAAACACTGGCTCCGGCTCTGGAACAGAAGACACTGGCTCCGGCTCTAGAACAGCAAACACTGGCTCCAGCTCTGGAACAGCAGACACTGGCTCCGGAATACTTACAAATTCCTGAATACTAACAATCCTGTAACAGCAAACACTGGCTCTGGAACAGCAAACACTGGCTCCAGCTCTGGAACAGGAGACACTGGCTCCAGCTCTAGAACAGCAGACACTGGCTCCGGCATACTTACAAATTCCTGCATACTAACAATCCTGTAACAGCAAACACTGGCTCTGAAACAGCAAACACTGGCTCCAGCTCTAGAACAGAAGACACTGGCTTCGGCATACTTACAAATTCCTGCATACTAACAATCCTGTAACAGCAAACACTGGCTCTGGAACAGAAGACACTGGCTCCGGCTCTAGAACAGCAGACACTGGCTCCGGCTCCGTAACAGCAGACACTGGCTCCGGCATACTTACAAATTCCTGCATACTAACAATCCTGTAACAGCAAACACTGGCTCTGGAACAGCAAACACTGGCTCCGGCTCAGGAACAGCAAACACTGGCTCCGGCTCTAGAACAGAAAACACTGGCTCCGGCTCTGGAACAGCAAACACTGGCTCCGGCTCTAGAACAGAAAACACTGGCTCCGGCTCTGGAACAGCAAACACTGGCTCCGGCTCTGGAACAGCAAACACTGGCTCCGGCTCTGGAACAGCAAACACTGGCTCCGGCTCTAGAACAGAAAACACTGGCTCCGGCTCTGGAACAGCAAACACTGGCTCCGGCTCTGGAACAGCAAACACTGGCTCCGGCTCTGGAACAGCAAACACTGGCTCCGGCTCTGGAACAGCAGACACTGGCTCCGGAATACTTACAAATTCCTGCATACTAACAATCCTGTAACAGCAAACACTGGCTCTGGAACAGAAGACACTGGCTCCGGCTCTAGAACAGAAGACACTGGCTCCGGCTCTGGAACAGCAAACACTGGCTCCGGCACACTTACAAATTCCTGCATACTAACAATTCTGTAACAGCAAACACTGGCTCCGGCTCTGGAACAGAAGACACTGGCTCTGGAACAGAAGACACTGGCTCCGGGTCTGGAACAGAAGACACTGGCTCCGGCTCTGGAACAGAAGACACTGGCTCCGGCTCTGGAACAGAAGACACTGGCTCCGGCATACTTACAAATTCCTGCATACTAACAATCCTGTAACAGCAAACACTGGCTCCGGCTCTAGAACAGAAAACACTGGCTCTGGAACAGAAAACACTGGCTCCGGCTCTAGAACAGAAAACACTGACTCCGGCTCTGGAACAGCAGACACTGGCTCTGGAACAGCAGACACTGGCTCCGGCTCTGGAACAGCAAACACTGGCTCTGGAACAGCAAACACTGGCTCTGGAACAGCAAACATTGGCTCTGGCTCTGGAACAGCAGACACTTGTTCCGGCATACTTACAAATTCTTCCATACTTACAAATTCACCAAAGACGACCATCTTGGAGAAGAGGGAATAAAAGTAAATGGATTAAGTGGAAGAGAAAGGAGATAAATAAAACAACCTTTCCATTCACTTATTACCTTGTATTGTTAAGATTAAAGCTAGCTGGCACAACTAAGCAAGTCACAGCAAACACTGGCTCCGGCTCTGTAACAGCAGACACTTTCACCGGCTCAGGAACAGCAGACACTGGCTCCTGTAACAGCAGACACTTTCTCCGGCTCAGGAACAGCAGACACTGGCTCCTGTAACAGCAGACACTTTCACCGGCTCAGGAACAGCAAACACTGGCTCCTGTAACAGCAGACACTTTCTCTGGCTCTGGAACAGCAGACACTGGCAGAGACAAAGACAAACGAACAACTTCAAAGTAGACTATTATTAAGAGAAACAGTTTAAGGGATAGTAATGTATATAAATTCACTTATTACACCGATTTTTTCTACCACATAATTATGGGGACATATTGAATTTAGATAAATGTGTTAAATCTTACCTTATTAATCTATTTACAGTGTACAAAACAATCTTCCAGACAATATGATTACAACAATATTATCAAACTCTATAAACAACAATAAATCAACTCTGATTTTATTTCCAATACAATCAAAAACGGAAGACGCAAACAGCAAGTTGTTTTTGAATGAAACAAGAGCGCGCGTACATTGTGATATTGATGTGCGCACTATGTAATAATGCATTGCTATTGAAAACAGGCATTATAAAGAAGGAAATGCGACAGAATGTAATCTTCCTTAAAAAAACTGCATTGAGCTTCCTCTTTATTTGTTGTTTGTTGATTCTCAAATATAAAACTCGTTGAAAGAAATGTTTTCAGTGTAAGCATTAGTTCCTTTACAACACTTACATCTCATTTTAACAAAACCATGATAATATTGATAATCGCGATAATTTTGGTCACTATAATCGTGACAAGAAATTTTCATACCGTTCCCATCCCTAAATATTACTTCTTTAAAGGAAAAGTCCTTACCAGTGTATCAAGACCTGCTCTTTGAACGCCACTCAGGAGGCAAGCTGCCAGAAGGACATCTAGGGAAAAAAATAATTAAGTTCTGTTTTTTAAGATTACAGACTATGGAAGCTTGTTTCCACCACAGAATGAAAAATAAAAAAGGTAATTGCGACTTTTAATCTCATAATTCTGACTTTTTTTCTCACAATTGTGAGTTTACATCTCACAATTCTGACTTAATTCCTCAGAATTGCGTGACAAAGTCCCATTTGCGTGTTATAAAGTCAGAAATGCGACATATAAAGTAAGAATTGTGAGATTTAAACTATTCTGAGGGAGAGAAAAAATGGTCTTTTTTCCCCCTTAGAATTGGGCTGATAACTCGCAATTCCGTGTTTATATCTCACAATTCTGAGGAAAGATGTCAAAATTTCGACATATAAACTCGCAATTATGTGTTATAAAGGCTGAATTGCGAGATTTAAACTCGGAATTGTGAGAAAAAGAGTCAGAATTGTGAGGTAAAAGTCGCGCTTCTGTCTTTTACTCAGAATTGCGACGTTATATGACGCAATTCTGACCTTATATCTCGCAATTCTGACTTTATAACACGCAATTGCGACTTCACATCTCGCAATTGTGAGAGATAAGTCGCAATTATTGTATTTTTTATTCAGTGGCGGTCCGCGGAAACGCTTTTATAACAGACACATTCCTTGATATGCATGTTCTTCAAGCATTAGCACTACAGAAAATATAGCTAACGTTACCAGTAAATAGTTAAGTTAACTTTACCTCAGTGCAGACAAAAACAGTTTTCCCACATATGTGTTACCTTTAACTGTAAATGTGCGCCATTTCAACATATTTGTAACGTTAATAAATAGTAAACCAATGGATCAGGGAAACAGTAAAATAGAAAATCAGAATTCCTAATACTTTTTGGACAATTTAAATACAGGAACCGTTGTGGTAAGTTAACATTAGCGTTAGCGTTAAGTTACCTCAGAGTAGGTCGAACCACAATATGTAGCGAAGCTCCGAATAATAGCAAAATAATGTGGTACACATAAGAAAATAAGCAAAAATAAGCGACAGACAGTTAAAAAAAACATTCACACACAAGTTTAACGTTATCTTACCTTATTGTTGTTCCAAAAACAAAATTAAGCTCCAGATAAAGGCAGTCTGTCAACGTCTTTCCAGTTACCTCAGCTGCAAAATTGGCGCCGAAATAGGCAGACTCGGTGCGTTCCATTCGACCGTTAGTGAACTGCGAAGTGGACTTCACAGGGTATTTCGCCATCTTAAGTGAGATTCCAATCCGAAGGGAACGAACATGTTCAGTTGGAAGGGCACTGCAAACGGCGTAGGGAATAAGTGAACATCGATACATCACTTCACAGGAAGTGGAGAGCGGAATCACCCAACTGTCATTGCACGTCACATCATCACCAGTTCCTTATTTTATTTATATATATTTTTTATTATTTATTTTGTTGTTGTTTATGTATTAATGCAGTGCTTTGTATCGTCTTTGTAAAACGTATTCTCAAAAAAAAAAAAAAAAAATAACGATGGAGGAGTTTATGTTTGTGTGTAAGTAAGCATACATTTTGTCATTATTATACTAAGTATTTTTTAACGGTTATTGGGGTGAATATTACATTTACATATGCTATTTTTGTATGTCCTTGGGACTTTATAAACGATTACCACAACCATTTACCTCAGAATTTACCTTATCATATTTTTATTTATTATTGTATATTATATATTTTAAATGTGATATTAAATTCAATTGAAATATTAATGTAAGCCTATATCTATTTGTTTTATTATCATAATCTGCGGAACCCCGTACGTTAACTTAACTGATGACGTTTGCAGGGCATTCCAAATGAGCGGTATAGGCCATAGACATCATATAGGTAGACGCCCCATCGACCGCTACTGCCTATTGGCACGGACGAGAATTGGAGCCGCCATCTTAAACCGGTCATCCGCTCCGCTCAGTGTAATCTGAATGGCAGGTGAAATGAGCTGTCAGCGCATTAAATTAATCATATCTCACTGAATACTGAACTGATTTTCACGCGGTTTTTTTTTTGCTGCAAAGGTCATTCATGTAGCTATGATATAGGACACATGGTTCGGCGTATTTTAATATCCATTGCAGGTTTAACAATAATATAATATTCTGAAATAAGATAAAAGTGACCAAACACAATATATGTGATGAAGGATATCATGTATTTTATAAATCACACACTATAAAAAATAATAAAGAAGCAGAAACCGATAGTAGCAGCAGTAAAGTAAGATATTTTAATAAGTTGAAGAAACAATTTATGATTGACACACGGACATACACACGCACATACATACGAACAGACACACAAACACAAACACACACTCTCTCTCTCTCTCTCTCTCTCTCACACACACACTCACACACACACACACACACAAGAACGCAGCCACCGAATCCACCGAACGCAGCCACTTGTAATAAAAATTTAGAAGAAGCTTTTCAACGTGTTTGCATCAGTAATTTCTAAATTCGTACAACATTAAGCCTATACCTTTTTATTATATGTGGATTTGGGAGGGGAAAATGTCTAGATTAAAGCCATTTTCGGATTAACTTTAGGCTGATGTAAATTAATAATTTTACCACAGGACTTCAGTAATATCAATAGCCAAATCGCATGTGATAAGATATAGGTTATCAATAAAACTAGAAGTTAGAGGGGTAACTCAATTTTCGCATCGCTGTCATGCGTGTACATAACGTTGCCACCTGATGTGCGCAAACACAAATAACCTATAAAACAGGCCAGTTGAATGCTTATCTGATAACCTAGAAGCTCTTGTAACTATCAATTTAACAGTTACCCCGCCTCTCCATGCCGGGTGAACACCGGCTGATGCAGTAAACAGCATTTCACAACGACTTCAGTACAGTAATAGCAAATATCCTTGCTCCTTCTCCATTATCTGGTAATATTCTATTCACAAAAGACAACCAATAGTACGGTAATGTTAAGACTTTCTTGTGAAAAGCACTATTTTCGGTGGTCCGGCGATTAGAACAGAAAAATGCTCCACAGTGCTCTGGCATCCTATCTGCTGCCACGCAACGAGACAAGAGTACGACCGGTTCAAGATGGCGGCCGTATTTCTCGTTTTTCAGAGGCCAATAGGGTATCTAGTCTCTATGATATCTATGGTATAGGCTTTATGCCGCGTGTCACGTGACCAAACCGGAAAACGGGTCTCATCGCATCCTACATCCAATCAGAATTGACCTACTAGTTGTGTCTGCATTATAAGAAAAAGTGTATTTACATCCAAAAAATGCATCACTGCTTTTAAGCAACACTAAAAAAATAAAATATGTATTTTTTTTTTTTTATAAAAATGTTGCTGTACAGCTATCCCAAATGCTCTATTAAAGGACAACTCCGGTGCAAAATGAACCTTTGGTCTAATTACACATTACTACCTAGTCAACCGTTATCTGAGATATGTTTTCATGATTGCTGAATGTAAATAGTTTTATCTATAAAAACAGTTTAGCCTATAATGCTAGTATATAGGGCATAGAGTAATGACAAATAAAAATCGCTTGTTTTTACCACTAACAAGGCTCAAAATAGCCCCATACTCACACGACAGCATAATAAAGGTCCCTACATTCGATCCACGAACGCCGATCCATGTGCACCGGTGAGATGTGAATAAGGTGATAAGGTGAGCGCGAACAGTAGGCTGCGTGTACATATTGAAGAGAAGAAAACGGTTCGAGTTTGTGTTTCTTCCGAAAACAACGGACCATATGATATTCTGCACAGTTCAGCAGCGCACTTGGATCGGCGTTCGTAGATCGACTGGTAGAGACTATTTTTCCAAGATGGCTTCTTCCGGTATTCGCGATGTTCACTCTGTGTATAAAATATCTTTTTATTAAACTGTATGGATACTGACAAAGTTCTCAATGCTTCGGTTTGAATGTAGAGACCTTTATTATGCTGTCGTGTGAGTATGGGGCTAGTTTGAGCCTTGTTAGTGGTAATAACAAGCGATTTGTATTAGTCATTACTCTATGCCCTATATACTAGCATTATACTAGCATTATAGGCTAAACTGTTTTTAGATGGCATTTCTTTTCCAAGAAAACTCCACACACCCAGAGATTGCTGCATGTAAATATACATACAGACATGTATATATAGACATGAGCTTGAACCGCTACACCACTGGCTGCTGACTAACTCGGTTTTATGGAAATCTAATGCATTTTGAGAGTGAGGTAGCAGTGGAGGTTTCATTTTCAAAAGAAAAAGAGTGAATTTTATCCAATAAATCCAATCAAAGTGATTCATCCAATGTATGGAAAACATAAAAATAATAATGCTACTTAGGAAAAAATAATAATGCTACTTTATAATAATGCTATTATAAAAATAATAATGCTACTTTCTCCCTAGCAGAACTGTGTCAGATAAACACATAAGAAAACAACAAGTGCACCTACACAACCTACACACCAACTGGACAGAGAAAACACTACACACACACCACCGCTTCTGTGCCAAGCTGATGACTCGTCTTTACAAAAGCTGTTTTTCAATATTCAACTGAAAAAAGTAAGACACTTTATACACTATACTATACTGTTCAAACGTTTGGAGTCAGTAAGATTGTATTTATTTATTTAGTTAATAAAATTATTAATAATAGCAAGGCAGCATTTCTATTTCAGATAAATGCTATTATCTTGAACAGAATAATTAGGGATGTCCCGATACCACTTTTTCACTTCCGATACCGATATTAATCCAATATTTTTATTTTATTTTTAACTAATAAAAAAAACAGCAATTTTTTTCAAATAGCCCCTTAAAATATACCTCCAGTATAAAGTTCACAACAACAGTTGATTATGAAAGATTGCCACCCTATATTCAAACACTACAATATATATATATATATATATATATTAGGGCTGTCAAAACAATTAATCGCGATTAAAAATATTTTCATGTATATTCTGTAAATAGATTTATATTATATATAAATATTTTATATATAAATAATATTTTTTTTCTTAAATATACATGCATGTGTGTTTTTTATATATATATATAATAATTATACACAGTGCAGCCACATATATTATGTGAACAGAAACTTTTATTTTGGATGCGATTAATCGCGATTAATCGTTTTGACAGCCCTATATATAATTGTGGTTTTCCTCAACTATTTTTAACATTGATTTTCTTGATCAGCAAATCAGCATATTAAAATGAATTCGGAAGGATCAGGTGAAATTCAGCTTCGCATCACAGGCATACATTACATTTGAAACAATATTCAAATAGACAACAGATATTTTTTGTAATAATGCTTCACAATATTACTTTTTAATGTCTTTTTGATCAAATAAATGCAGAGCAGAAGAGACTCTTCCCAACCCCATACTTTTAAACAGTAGTAGTATATCACAATAACACTATTTCAGGCTAAACAAACGTAGAAATATGTGCATGTTAGAATCATAAGTGGTGTTTGCAAAATGCAAGCATCGCAACTCCTCATACTTAAAGTTCATGATTTGAACAAACTCATAAGCCTAAGTATTAAACTTTGGCTTATAAACCATTTACTGTAAAACCAAGCCATTTGTAGAAACCAGAATGCCATAACACTATGCTAAAAAAACACATTATCAATCGCATATACGTACACATTTTATTTATCCTCTACAAATCAACCCAGACACGGTCAATATGGCTGTCATTACACATTTTGGATGTTTGTCTTTTCTGACACACACTGAATTCACAGACACACATCTCACACTGCTGTAGCAATGCTACCCTCCTGTGGTCATACAACAGGATCACACCCGAGAAGAAACGACAGCAAACTTCAAGAGTCTTAGCTAAAAGGTCAAGTTTAGATTAAACCGTCTTTACTTCAATCCTTTCATATCTTCATACAGTAAGTAGCTAAGAAACCTACAAATGACATGCAACCAAATCACTAAGTAGAGCAGAGCTTAAATACAAGTTTTTTTACTCACCCTCAGGTTGTTCCAACCCCGTATGTATGCAGTTATATTGTTCTGTGGAACACAAAAGATGAAGTTTTTATTTTTATTTTTAAGAATTGTTTTATACAATAACAGTTCACAGTGACGTGACCATTTCTCATTATTCAAGAAGTGTTAACTAAAAATATTTAAAATAGTTTTTGGTTAATAAAAAAATGTATAAAATAAAATATTATTAATAATAATAATTATATTTAATTATTATTATTAAAATATTAGATGAAAAAAGTACCCTTAAAAATCTTGAAAATGAGAAAAGTTGCCTTGAAGATTATTAATTAGAAAATAGATAGATAAAAATTATATAGAAATGGGTAAATAGGTAAGAAAAAACATTGACGAAAACATAAAACTACGGAAGCAAAAAATTCTAAGGTTTAGAATTCTAATTCCAATCAAAAGTTCCAAATTCTAACTCTAAAACAAGGTTTTTGCTCTGTTTTTCTGAATTCAGAAAAACAGAGCAAAAACCTTGTTTTAGAGTTAGAATTTGGAATTTTTGATTGGAATTGAAATAATTAACTTAATTATTTCAGAATTATGAGAAATATTTCTAATATTTATAACTTTATGAGAAATATTTCTAAATTATTAGCTAACCCACTCTTTTAGCTACTCATCATTTGAGATAATCAAGTCATTAATTCAGAAAAACAGAGCAAAATTTTTTTTCCATGAAAAATTATCTCATAATTCTGAGATAATTAACTTTTTAATTCAGAAAAACAGAGCAAAAAAAAAAAAAATTCCATGAAAAATGATCTCATAATTTTGGGATAATTAACTCATCAATTCAGAAAAACAGAGATTTTCTTTCCTCAAGTGAATGCAATACGCTTCCAAAACTACTAAAACTTACAAGCATTAAAACTAAAATTAAAAACTGAAAACAAAAAAATGAAGCTAATTCAAAATATGAATAAATTCTACAATAATAGCTACATGAAGTATGTAATATTTTAAAAAAAATAACACCGGACGTTAGTCATTATTCAGAGAAGACTCCAAAGTTCTGAAAGTTGCAAAATGCAAAACACACACACACACACATGTTTAATGCCCCATAAACATACAGTAAAGAAAACATAACTTAAAGGAAAGATCCTGATCATGTGAATTACTTTGATTTGTGGAAATCATATTTCCATTAATCTGACACCTGCAGCCACCGTGACACACATCTGACATGTGACTTAATACAATCATTTATAATTTGGGGGAGCCCTCCACTCTCACTAACTGATGTCATTGCTAATGTAATTAAAGTGAGATTATCATGTCTGCATGGCACTCCAGATGGCACCGTTCAAAATGGTTGCAGATCAGTGGGCATCGCTGACAGGACATTTATACATTATACAGATAATAACAAATAATATCCAACATGAGCTGGATGCATACACTCATATTCTCAGCCTTCACATACAATTCTGGATCACACATTTGGCCATGCTTATATGCAAATTTTATTACAATCCTCATAAAGTCTTAGAAGAAATGGTTCTATTTAGAATCAGAAATGGCTCCATCCCCCGCTTCATATATGGAACTCCAAAATGGTTCTATATAGAACCATTTTTTTTGGTAAAAGGTTCTATTGGCCAAGTATGGAACCCCAGGGTTCTATATAGAACCCAGAGGAACCCTTTTTTACCTTTTAGAGGTTCCAAATACGTAGCACTGACAGAACCTTTTAAGGTTCTATATAGAACCTTTTCTTCTAAGAGTGTATATTAATGTCATTGATTAAAACCCCAGTTTTTGATTACAAATGAAATGGTGCAGAGATTCGCAATCAAGCGTTGGACTCCGTTTACCTGAATCCTTCTTAACTCATTCAGAATTTCAGACCCTGTGTCCATTAATGGACATCACATGTCAGCCTCCTTTTTTTAATTTCTGGAGCATTTCACCTAGTTTAAAGCCTTGGAAGACTTTTACCATCCAATCAAATGCCAGTAAAGCTCTGTGTGTAGTAATATATATATAAAAAATCTCTACATTGAAGAGAAGCATAGCAGCACTTCACTCCGAACACAGGAGCACAGGAGGTGTATTTACATTTTGTATATATTTTTGCCAGTATTTCATAGTTTGTATGTAAAATAGAAAGATTGAAGATAAAAATCGACTGTAGAGTTGCACGTTTTAAATCAGGATTAAATCAATATTTTTTTTTAAATGTGTCTGTCCATTATGGACTGTAGGTTTGAAAGCCTGTTACTAAAATCACATTTTCAGTGATGCTGATTGAAATTTCTTTTATAAAAAAAAAATATAAATCACAGTACCGATACATTTTTTTTTTTAACTTTTTCATGCGCAGAATATTACAGTTCTGAAGTGCTTGAACATACAGCTAATGAAAATATCTCAGATGTTGACTTTATGTGGAGTAACGAGGAAGATGGAGATGTAAGAAAAATATCCATATTTAAAACTTTATAAAGTAAAATAACTTCCGGCCAAAAGAACAAATGGATTTGACTCAAATCTAAAGCGCAACTTAAATATGAATATTTTAAATATTTTATATTAATATATATTTTTTTATGGATAGATGCACTTATATGACGGATAGATGCACTTGTATCATGGATAGATGCACTTTTATGACGAATAGATGCACTAGTATCATGGATAGATGCACTTTTATGATGGATAGATGCACTAGTATCATGGATAGATGCACTTTTATGGACTTTCAAAACAGAAACAACCATTTACAGCCAATATAATGCTTGGAAGGGAGAAGCTTCGTTTGAGAGAAGAATGTCATAACATAGAGACTTAATAGATACTTTTATTTATTTCTGTGGACGACAGAAGTAAGCGCGTTCTGGAGAAGCGCGTGTAGCTCAGGGGCGCGCAGTAAAAAAAAGTTACAAACCAACGTATTCATGATTAGTATGCTTTTCATACTAGGCTTAGTAGCCTATGTTTAGCTAGAAAATTGGATTTATTTGACGTTTTGACCGATCTAATCGGCCTATTTTAATAAAAAATAACCTATAAATAACCTGCAGGGAACGTTCGATATAGGTTATAAAATAGATAAATTGTAAATCGTATTTGGTTCCAAAAGTAAATAACCAAATGAAAATTATCTTGCGCGTTGCTGCCCTCTGGAGGTTCAACATTGACTAGAGTGACGTCAGCCATTTCATAAGGAGAAAATGAATCGTTGCTGAAAAAAGTCTCAATGTAAAAATAATGATAGATGTAAAATTAAACGGACGGTTGCATGGGATCCTTAGTGTGACACGGTAGAAATGTAACACTAAAAAAATCCTCTTACACACCACATGGTGGAGCCATGCCATCGACACAAGGTAGGACAACAGAAACAATTTTTCAAAGACACATCTTTTTTTTATTCAAGCTTGAGATTGTTTGTTTTCTGTGAGACCGTGTCTTGTCTGTTGTTTTCAGCATAACAGCAATGGTTGACACATTGATCTTGAAAATATCACTCCTACTATATATATATATAATCATGTATTTTACTATATACTTTATCCCTCATATACAGCATATTTTCAAATATCAAATATTCAGGCAGGTTAATTAGGCTATATTAATGTAATGAGATAGAAAAAAAATAGAATCACATGCAATCCTTTCTGTCTGTTTCCCACTGTATATTTACACTCAGCTGGGCAAAATCACCTGGAACATGTGCTATAGCTGTTCTGAGTTCAGACAGGGTTGTGCTATGACATGAATTCATCAATAAAGCAGTGAACAGATTTGTCGAGCAAAGTATAACTCGAAAACTCAAGGAGGAAAAACCCGCTTCAGACTTAGTGGTGAAATAGGAACAAATGGCAAGTTCGTGACAAAGTTTTACAGGTTTCAGCTCACTGGTTCTTGAGTACTGGGACAAAAAAGGCCACACAAATGAATGTAGGCTACCGTAGTTCACTTCTGAATAAAACTTTTGCTGATAATTTAGGCTACTCACCCCCATGTCATCCAAGATGTCCATGTCATTCTTTCTTCAGTCGAAAAGAAATGAAGGTTTTTGATGAAAACATTCCAGCATTTTTCTCCATATGAGAATGCACATCAATGGGAACCAAACGATTCAAGGTCCAAAAGTCAATTTCAGTACAAACTGCAAACTGTCAAAGGGCTTAAAACGATTCCAGACGATGAATAAGGGTCTTATCAAGCCAAAAGATCGCTCTTTTGTAAATAAATGAGAAAGTTTAAGTTTTATACGAACAAACGGTCGCCATGCTCTGTTCTGTGACGCGCGTTTGTGACTCTCCTGTTCGAATTCATTCATAAAAATGAACGAATCTTTTTACGAGTCAATTCGTTCGTTTCGTTCGGAAACCAAATGATTCGGAAAAAGAATGACATGAACATCTTGCATAGACATATAAACTAGACCTCACCTTGGCTACGGCAGTTCATTGGAACGAATCCGAATGCGTCAATAGAGCCGCCATCTTGAAACAGGGGAGCCCCTCCACTTTAATGCATCAGCGTCAATGTTGTAGACACAGGTCTAACGGAAATAAAATCACCATAAATCATCATGAATGCGATTTTTCTTGTTTTTTTTGGTTTGTTCCAACGGTCAAACGTGTATTTATATTGATTTCAGAAAGATTTTTTTTTTAAAACATCCTTCCTAGTTCAGATTTCATCCGTGAACATCATACGCTGCACAAAAGTCTGCCACCATCAATGAATTCGAAGTATAGACAGAGATAGAAGCTTTACCTGGCTACTTCCTATGACAAGACCCCTGTTCCAAGATGGCGGCGATTTTGACGCATGCTTAGAACCCCAAGGTGAGGTCTAGTGTGTATGTCTATGGACATCTTGGATGACATGGGGGTGAGAAAATTATCAGAAAAAGTTTTATTCAGAAGTGAACTACTCATTTAATCCCTTTGGATTTTTGTGTAACATTTCTGAGGTACTCTTTTATGATCTGCCGCTTAAAATGTCTTCTTTTCCTTTCGTCAACACCGACAGGTTAAAGTGTGTACTGTTAGGTCCAATACTTTTTAATATGACAAGACATCACACTGTAAATATGAATTGTTAATACAGGATGGTTTTGAACACATCTCTGACATGCTTCACATCTGTTTTGATTTCGTTTTTGCGCGGATTGATTTCGTTTTTGCGCGGATCTATAAATTGGTGTCGCTAGAGTAATAGGCAGAGCAAAATGTGTGCCATTTTGTGCAGTAGCCCAAGAATCAGTGCTGTTTTGCTACCATATGTTGCATTTGCATTGTTGAATGTAAAATCTAAACGCAAAAACCAGTAATGTCCAACCAAAATCACAAGTAAATATACTATTTTTCCCAAGCTTAATAACCAATATACCATACAGCAACTCCGATTCCATTTTTCTAGAGACAAAACTACAGTTGCATCTTCCAATATCTCTCATTATCTTAACAACTACTAAAATATTTCCAAGTCTAATAGGTGATCACAAGGAAACTCTACCAAGTGACACGCATATAAGAGATAACTCAGTTCACAGTGTTTCTGATGGAACAGTACCGGCCAACACCTAATGTGCAGCACATCACTGATACTACTAGTTTCCAGGTTTTGTCTTCAAGTTCATTATTGCTCAAGTAATTCTACTAACCATACATTAAAAGCACCAATTACTTCATTAAACTGAATGCTAAATAACAAACCATTAACAAAAATGAGTTAGGTTGGAGCACAAAATTCTCAGTGTTGCTCTCTTTTTAATTAAAGCCGTTCCTCAAAGTACACTGTGGATAATCCACAGCCCTTTGTGTGTACTGTGATTCTACTATTAAGTTCCTCTTTAAGTTTGTGCCAATCACAAAATCACTAAAAGTATGTTAATAATATAATATAATATCATATAATAATGCCTGTATTAAAAATACACATAATTATTTTTTTTTTAGAGATTAAAAGAAATATAGTACCATATTTCTTTAGCCAAAACATTTTCAACATTTTTGCGGGACAATGTTGGCATTTTTTTTTTTTTTTTTTTTTTTTTTTGCATAGGAAAAAATATTCAGCTCTGAAGTAAATAAGTACATAATTCTGTATAGATTGATAAAATAAATAGAAGATTGTTTTTTTTCTCTCTCTTTTCATGAACAATAAAAGAATATCAAAAGAGAATTGCTACAAAGAAACAGGCCAGTGAATCATAAACGAACATAAGCTGGGTCTAGATAACAAGTTCATGTAAAAAAAAAAAAAAAAAAAAAAAAAAAACAGCCACGTTTCCACCGCAATTACCAGGAACTATTTGTCCCAGGAACTTTTTTCACAGGAACTTTTTTCCCCAGACTGCTTGCTTACTGCGTTTACACCGCGTACTAAAGTACCGGTCCGGGGCGGGAAGATGACGTTGAACTGCGTGCGACTGCTCTTCTAGCCTGCGCGTTTGTTTTGAGTTTTGCATGGAGGAGATTCAAGCTTTGCTGCTTTTTTGTATGCGATTGGTTTACTAACGAGGTAATTAACAAAACGGCAGAAAAGAGACGAGCACCCAAAGCGTATTCAGAAAGTTCGTAATGCTAGATATAAAAGTAGACGTTTGTTATCAGCGGACATTGACCGTGAAATCAATGGGATGAACGCGCGCCATCGGGCAGAAAGAATAGCGCGGTAAGAACCAATCAGAATGTTCAGTGAACAAGTCCCACCCCGAAAGTTCCTGAACTCTGAAAAAGTACTACCTCGCCACTGTCGCCAGCAGGGACTTTCTGGGGGGGGGATTTTTACCCGGAACTTCATTTAGACCCTGGTTCCTGTGGTGTAAACACACCAAGTACCACCCCAAAGTTCCTAGTTCCTGGGGAAAGATCCTACGGTGGAAACGCGGCTAAAGTGAATTACTCATATTCAACATCTGATGGGCAATATTCCAATATTGAATAATACTGACCTTGCAGACATGAACACATTTTTTTCCCATTAACAAAATACATACAAACATGTATAACAAATAAGCTTGATATATTTAGATATGTACTATCGTGGGATCTATGCTTTAACATATAAAAGGTGCACTTGTTTAAATAATGTCATCTAAGAGATGTGGGTTGGCTACCCAATCCAAAGTTCGTGGCTCGGACGCTGCCATTATCATGCACATAAACTGCTTGCCGGTCCTTTTATCAATAGGGTAAATAGTAGTGGGCGTGAACCTCCTGTTGCTTTCAACGAACTCACAGAGTTTTTGGTAGACGTTGGGATACTCGTGGCGAAGAAACACCCCTCGTATCCTCAACTCTCGCTGAATGTTGATGAAGCAGATCTCCCTGGCTTTCCTTCCCTCCTCACCTTCCTTGTCAATGTCAGCCATACCCGGTGGTGGGGTCAGGATCAACGTCTCCATGTCACTTTCCTTCCGATGGACCTTCTTTTCTGGGCTGTAGGAGGCGAGAGCGACCTTGGCAAATTTCCTGACGGTTGGGGCTTGGACCCTTGGCGATGGTCCGTCAGGCACTTTATCACCAACTGCGATGGATACATTCAAGAGAAAACATTCATTGGGGTCATATTCCTTTCCCGCCTCTTGGAGCTCCTTGCAATATTCCCCAAGGTTATCTTTGAAGCTCTCCAGCTCACGGAGAGATAGGTATGTTGGCGTCATGAGCAGACTTTCCAGTCCAAACTGAAGGAAATTTGTGGACGCACCCGGATTTGGAAATCCCAAAAACAGGACACCCCTGCCCCGAGACAAGTATCCAACTTTGGCTATACGGGAGAAAGCTTTGTGGACCTCCGGGGTCTCTCGGCAGTGCTTAATAACGTGGCGACACACACTGCCGATTCGCCCGTAGAGGCAGCTCTCCTTGTGGACATCCCAGTCCTCGCGGCGACAGTTGCGAGAGCAGTAGTAGGTATAGCAGCTGTGGCAGGATTTAAAGTAGAGGCAGGCGTTAAACAAGGTCTCGGTCCGACGGCATTTATTGTTCGAGCACATCATCGTGTCGTCCTCATCTGGACTCTGGTCAGGGGAGCACTCTTCCGTACTCCTCAGCCCATCGCAACTCCCATCAGTGTCTCTAAGTGTTTCAGGATCTATTTTTATTGAAGTGGGTTGTTTGTCAAGGGGCATGCCACTTTCAGATCCCGCCATTGAATCCTTTCTCGCTGAAGATACTGCTTCTTCTTCATCAATGAGCTTTTTGAGTTGATCAAGCAGTTCCTCGCTGGTCCTGGCTGGGGGCTTGTAATCGATGACAAGGTCAGCTAGAAGCTCATCGAGCTGCTCTAAACTTTGCTGTAGGGACGTGCTGCCATGCGGTTTCTCTTTGGTAGGTTCTCCAGAGCGGGATTTTGCTTCACGTTGAGGGGCTTCTTGATTTGGGGCACTTTTTGAATCCAGCACATCCCAACTTGCTGAGCGTCCTTCTGATTTACTAAGAATACCTGGTCTGATGTCATTGTCTGTGATGGTAATTTCAGGCGTGACAAACCACAGCTTACTCGAAGAGCCCATGGCCTCCGTTGGACTTTTGTCAATCAAAGAGTTGTCAGATAAGGACAGTGCCGCATAACGCCTCGGTGAGCTGGAAAGATTGACAACCACAGGTTTAGGTCTTTCACTTGAAGTTTGTAGAAGATTCTCATCACTTTTCCCCCGAGGTACGGGCTGTTCCCGCTCCACGTGGGTATCGAGGATGTTATCCCAAGATCTTGAATATGGTCTCGGGTCTGTTACGGTCCTTGCTGGCTCCATGCATGGGTTGTCATACCAAGTTGTGTGCTTTGGCTCTTGTCTAACCTTTGTGGGAGTAACCTGTGAGACATACGAGGAAGGGTAATGGCTAGAGTAGCCGGATACCTCTGAGCCGTACCAATCCTCAGACTGCGGCTGCACCACACGGGCATGTCGTCTTCCCTCGGTGTAGTATGCCCTTGCAGGAATATGATGCTCCATTGTTTGCGCGTATGGGTCGGCCACGTAGAAGATCCGTGGAGGGGTGGTTTGAATCTGATATGTCCTTGGGTCATCGCCATAGTAAGTCCTTGCAGGAGGTGTCTGGATTATATACGCCCCTGGCTCACTTGCAGCATAGTGTTTAGAGTACGCCGACTGCCCAGGGTAATGGTAGTGGTCAATTTGTGAGAAATATGTCCGGGAAGGTACAGTATGAACTATGTGAGTCCTTGGATCTTGCACATATTGTACTTTAGGGGAGTAGGGTTGGCTTGGAATGCTGTATCGGTCATCTTGATAATAAGTCCTTGATGGAGCCGAAGATCCATACTTCCCCAAATCCTCTGCATAGAAGAATTTAGTTGGCACGTTGGGGCTTGAATGAGCCCTTCGTTCCCGTCCGTAGTGTTCCCTCGGCTCCCGTGGCGAGGCCACCTTTTGTAAAGGGATCTCCATAGGCTGCATGTAGCTGTTTGGCATGCTTTGTGAATACTGGTACGCCTGCCTGTATTCTCCCGTGAAGGATTCAGTGGGAGTCGGTGTCCTCGAAGTGGAGAAATGGCGAGGCACTGTCAGACTCCGACTGCCACTGCTAGGATACTTCTGCCAAGGTATGTCCACGTGGGATGTAGCTGCCTTTCGGCCACCTTGCTGCATGGCCGACTCGTCCGGTTTGATGTCCACTCGGCACCGAACATGAGGACTCGTAGCAGGTTTATCCGGCCTTCCTTCGTCAGTGCCTTCAGGCACGTATACAGGGGAATACCTGCTTGTATCACTCCTCTGCGGTTGCAGTTTGATGGGGTGCACTTCGTTCAAATGTGCCCGTGTGGCGGCATAGGAAGACTCTCTCCTTGGGGAAACTTCTGGCCTTGGCTGAGTGTGTTTATGTGCTCTTTGAGCTTCCCGGCCCCGCCTTGCCACTGGAGGGGAGGCATCAAATGACACAGGAGTTAGGCTGGTCTGAACCCGTGAGGCACTTCTAGATCTAGTCCTCCTCTTTTGTTCTGTCACAGCAATTTCAGCAGTCATTGGCTGGGAGGCGAGACGGTAGCTAAATATGTCTGGGGAAGAAAACCGATGGAGTCCATGCCCTTGTTGGCGACCTAAGGCGTTCCAGGTAACATCTGGATTGGCCGCGTACCTTTCAGCCCTTCGGTGTGGGTACTCCATTGCTATTGTATGGTATCGGAGTTTGTCCATAGACTCAGTGTCAAAGCTACGGCAGTGCCTCTTTTTGCTTTTTCGAGTGTTCTCCAGTTTCCTGATGGATGGGGAATCACATTGTTTTGAGGGATGACAGGCTTTGGAGTGGGTCGAGAGGGAATTCACTTTGACATCTTGATACACAGTTGATACTAATATGTCAGGTGGATCTGTGCGTGTCATCTTAATGAGACTCTTCTAATTTCCCCCATTAAATTCGTTTAGGTTAAGGTTCCCTGCAAGAGAGGGAGAAAACAAAACCAAATTAGTTGCATTTAAAAAAAAGCTGCATTCAAAACCGTTGCATGAAAAAAACCCACAATACTACTTTTAAATAGCCTAAATTTAATATGGTCAACAATAGCACCACAGTATTTAAAATTCTATAGTTGATTAGTATCGCATAACCTTAGGGAGTAGCTCATCAAGAAAAGATTTAGTGTAGATGTACATGGCAAAAAAAACTAATTTCTGATTCTGAATGGCTTCAACTGCATTGCGTTGTTCAGCAAAATAAGTTGGCAGGATGTATGCGAGTAAATTGGAGGTGGTTGCCAGAGGATGATGTTTCCCCTGGCAACAACATCGTCTCATAACCATCATAGTACAAACAGTGAGAGGGGGCTCAACAGAATTGCACACTGAAATCATAATACAAAAACCCTTCTTCTCACCTTTGAAATGTCTTAAATCATTTAAGGGATACTCCACTTTTTTTGGAAATAGGCTCATTTTACCACTCCCCCAGAGTTAAACAGTTGAGTTTTACCATTTTCAAATCCATTCAGCCGATTTTCTGATATTTATTTTTTCTGATATTTTCTTTCGAAAACGGTAAAACCCAACTGTTTAACTCTGGGGGAGTGGTAAAATGATCCTATTTCCAAAAAAAGCGGAGTATCCCTTTAAGAACACTGTAAATCTAAACCTTTCTTTCTCTTATGCTCGGTTTCAAAGTCAACTTTCATCAATTCAAATCTGCTGGTTGAAGGCAGGACAGAAATAGTGTCTTGAGTCTATATTAGGCTCTTTGAAGGCTCGTCTAAACAGGTGCAATCATTTGTCATGAAGGAGGATTTTGTCACAACTGAAATAATGCATGTAGTCATTAAAGATTGAATCAAACCACCCTCATGCGTGTCGCTCCTTGGTTAATTATTTTCTCCCTTTTCCAGGAGTGTTGCACAAACACTTCAAATCACATTTAGTTCCACATCGTAAATGTCTGTTTTACTGCAAATGGAGATTAAATAGTATTCAAGACGACTACTGCTAAGTTTATCAGATTCAACCAATCACATCGTGTTTTTATGACAGACATTATGTAAAGAAGGAACTGAAACCTCTAAACACATTTCTATCCCCAGCCGCTGCTTACTCACAGAGCATTTGTCTGGCAGCTTTTCACACAATCGAGTAGCTGAAACACCGTCTGCCTACCAACATGCGTATAAGCCCTGTTCGGACGGGTCTAGTTTTTTAAATTACTTTTACAATTCAATTCTTATCACTCGACATCTGTGATGTCATGTACTGATTCCAACGGATACATGCCGTTTAATTAATTTATTTTTTATATAATTTTATTTAATTTAAGTAAACTTAAGGAGAAATCTACAATAGACAAGTATCTTACTCTTACCTGACACTGATATTAAAAATGGCCAGTCTTTGCAGTTTCAGCGATTTAATTTAATTCATTTTTTTTTAATTTTTTTGGATACAATCCATATTGAAATTAAATGAAAGGTGCGCAAACCCTATACACTCTAAAAAATGCTGGGTTGTTTTAACCCAATTTTGGGTAAAATATGGACAAACCCAGCCATTGGGTTAAAAATGTAGTTTAAAATGTAACCCAATGGCTGGGTTTGTCCATATTTTACCCAAAATTGGGTTAAAACAAACCATAATTTTTATAGAGTGTAGCTCCAAAAACACACGAGGAAAGGCCAAGGATAATACAACATCAGCACATTCTAAAAAAATGCTGGGCTGTTTCAACCCAACTTTGGGTTAAACATGGACAAAACCAGCCGTTGGGGTTACATTTTAAAATATCTTTTTTTTAACCCAATGTTTGGATTTGTCCATATTTAACCCAAAATTGGGTTAAAATATCCCAGCATTTTTTAGAGTCCAATCACAGACATTCACATTCGGACAGTGTTAGTATTCAATTTCCCAGAGGACAGTTGCATTTTTACAAGTTTGTGAGAGAGAAAAAAAACCCTAGACAAAGTAAATCACAAGGTACGTCTGGACAACATGACATCATGACTTTTGCGTAAACATACACGCCATTTTCGAGTCAAGTGGCGTATTATTTCTATGCATTTTGAGCTATTCGCGTGTATGCGTGTATGTCTACGCCATTAACGTCCGCGTCATCCCGCGTGTCAGAACACGCGCGTCAAATGTCCAGTCATAAATGCCATTAACCCCAGTGACGGTTAAGTTTAGGGATGGGGTTGAGGTAAGTCATATCTTTTTTTTCCCTAGGATGGTAAGGGAACAGTCATAAATGCCATTAACCCCAGTGACGGTTAAGTTTAGGGATGGGGTTGAGGTAAGTCATATCTTTTTTTTCCCTAGGATGGTAAGGGAACAGTCATAAATGCCATTAACCCCAGTGACGGTTAAGTTTAGGGACGGGGTTGAGGTAAGTCCTATATTTATATAACGTTAAGTCAACGGCGTTCATAAACACGCTGAAAAGCGATTATGCGTCTTCATAACACGCCAAAAATGCAAATACGAATTGGCGTGTCATACACACGCTACTTCATGAGATCAGCTGTAAAAAAATCTGTAAAAAATCTGTAAAAATCTGTAAAAAAAATCTGTTAAATTTACGGGAAAAAACAGCAGCTGTGGTTACCAGAGTTTTCCTGTTAAAAATACGGTAGCAACATTTTAGGTTTTACAGAATTTTAACCTTATATAATTTTACAGCAATAAACCATATTTCATTATCTGATATCATTTTAATTTAGTGACCTTTTACTTAGGTTTTAACTTCAATCTATATATATATATACATCAATATTTCATGTTTAATTCAATGCCATTTCTATGTAATAATTTGTGAAATGTACTAATAATTTATGAATGAAAATTACTTCAAAGTAAATACTACACCATTTTTTATCCAGTAGCCTACAGTGTTGCTATGAAGGTTAACAGGAGCATGTGTCCAGCATCTCAGTGAAAACCACCAAATACAGCAATGATACTCAAAGGAGTCGAGGCGTAACCGTGGCCTTTGACCTTGCCATCTGTAAAGTGTGTGAAAGTGCCTGTACTGTGCCATCTCCCCTCTCATCTCACTACTGCTGATGCCAGCTGACCCTTTTAACCCAGCGCAGACTCTGCAGAGGTACAGATGGATGTGAATTATTGAACATATGAACCTCTTTACCACCATATGTTTCCTTTATAGGTGCTATAGACAATGCACTACATTAGATAGATCTATCCATGAAGCATCCATTAAATATACGGAAATCTGACTTTTATGTAAGATTTACAAGGATTGCTCAAAATTAGATAAATCTCAGCCTTAGTAGACATGCAAAATCACAAAGCAGTCTATGGTGGAGCCAGCTTGAATAATTTTGCATGAGAAACAATAGCACAAAATGCAAAGCCACAAATGAACGTCAAGGAGTCTTGCTCAGACTTTCCAAGCTTTTTAACACACCCAGGGATTATTTCTTGATGTGAATTCATCAGACCCCCTTCAGTCTTATCAACAGCAGTCTGGTCTCATAATGCAATGCAGTCTTGAATAGGAGCTTTCCACGCTGATGTGAGGACTGCCAATGCGACCCAATCCACGCCGAAGGCCCAGCGCTAATTTTACATAATGAGCCCATTTGATACGGGGGACAATGGGAGTCTTGTGAAAGGCTTTAGAAACAAAAAAACTCCCAATCCTGCAGCCTGAGCTGCTAAACGACCACTGCAGAAACAGAGTACTGAGGGCACAATACACACTTGACATGAGGACAACTGAAAACCATCAAACAATAAACTGATTATGAGACGTACTGTAACAAATGGGCTGATCTGAAAAATCATTGATGTCAGACACCGTCAAAACAAACGTCTCGCTCCTGTGAGGCCTTGAGAATCTGTTCAAACTGATCTGGTGACACCCAGTGTCTCGACCTGATGAACTGATGTTAATCTACTCTAAGAATTTGAAAAGACAGACTTCTCTACACGGATAAATGGATAATGGGTGCAAAAATGGTCCTTTACTTTCATTAACATACCAGAGTTTCATCTGCAATATGCAAGTTATGTTAAATAGATGTATTCTATCAAAAGTTTGGAATTTTTTTTTATGTTTTTGAAACACTATAAAAAATGCTGGGTTGTTTTAACCCAATTTTGGGTCAAATATGGACAAACTCAAACATTGGGTTAAAAATGTCAGTTAAAAAATGTAACCCAATGGCTGGGTTTGTCCATGTTTAACCCAAAATTGGGTTAAAACAACCCAGCATTTTTTAGAGTGAAGAAGTCTCATATCAATAGAAAACTTGATAAAAAATTTTTTTAGGATTCCTTGATGAATAGAAAGTTAATTTATTTGTTAAAAATTGGGTTGTTTTAACCCAATTTTGGGTCAAATATGGACAAACTCAAACATTGGGTTAAAAATGTCAGTTAAAAAAATGTAACCCAATGGTTGGGGTTGTCCATGTTTGACCCAAAATTGGGTTCAAACAACCCAGCATTTTTTAGAGTGAAGAAGTCTCATATCAATAGAAAACCTGATAAAAAAAATTTAGGATTCCTTGATGAATAGAAAGTTAATTTATTTGTCAAAATTTGGGTTGTTTTAACCCAATTTTGGGTCAAATATGGACAAACTCAAACATTGGGTTAAAAATGTCATTAAAAAAAGTAACCCAATGGCTGGTTTTGTCCATATTTGACCCAAAATTGGGTTCAAACAACCCAACATTTTTTTAGAGTGAAGAGAAGTCTCATATCATCAATAGAAAACCTGATAAAAAAAATTCAGGATTCCTTGATGAATAGAAAGTTAATTTATTTGAAATAGAAAACTTTTGTAACATTATAAATGTAGTCAATTTGTCAATTTAATGTGGCCATGTTGAATAAAAGTATTAATTTCTTAAAAAAAAAAAAAAAAAAAAAAAAAAAAAGTACTGACCCCAGATTTCTAAATGGAAAAAAGGGGAAAATTCTGGCTAATTATTGCCACACCAAAATGTGATATATATTTTATATATAACACGCTAACATTAGGAGACCATGTTGGATGGTTCCTCCCGGCAGCTCCCGAAAATTCCATCATATTCCCAGCCAACGAGCTTCCCAGTTTATGACCTTGTCTTTGTGCAGTGTCTGTGCTGTCAGTCAATCTGTGCTCCTCAATCTCTAATCTCCGTAATCCACTTCCACTTGTGAACAGGACAGGAGTTCATCGGAATCAGGCCAAATCAAACACAGACCACGAAATGCCCCGAGGACGAGCTGCGGGTCAGGAAACACCCTAATGTACACGCTCTCAAAATTATGCCACACAATAATTCATGTGGAAATATCCAGTTTGCAAGTCTGAACCTGATTTCTGATGCACAAAAGTTTCTGCTTTCAAATTTAGTGCTGTGCATCTCACTCAAAATGGTATATTTCATCCCTAAAACGAAATAAAAAACACGAAATTGTTATAGTTTTAAAATTACACTGAAAAATGCCGTGTTGCTTCACCCCAACTTAGGGTTGAATATGGACAAACCCAGCCATAGGGTTACATTTTTTAATTACATTTTTAACCCAACGTTTGGGTTTGTCCGTATTTGACCCAAAATTGGGTTGAAACAACCCAGCATTTTTCATTGTATTGAGTGGATTGTTGCAACACCGAAATGTATTTGAAAATACTGAGTTTGCAAGATATTCCTCTTTCAAATGTAGTCTTGTGCATCTCACTAGAAAAGGCACCACAAAATCAAAAGAAAAAAATAGAAATTGTAATGAGACTGGCTTTAAATATGACCCAGACACACTTCATATGATTCACCCAGACTAGAATCACAAGACAAAGTTATCTATCTGTAGAACATTATATAAATATACAGTATCATTACTGTCGGTCGAGAAAAAAACGCTACTTTTCGGAAATGGAAAAAAACGCTGTATATTTGAAATAATTGAACACTGCTTTGTCAAAGTTGATATTGTGGCTTTTGACACTTGCTTATGTCATTACATTATTACCATTTTACCAAAATCAAGCTCAAATGGAGTCGTTTTTGACCACTGAATTTCAGAAGATTTTGGACATACCATGTTTTGTCCATCATTTTCATCAACGTTTAGGTTAAAAAGTGAATTGTAGCTATTTGGGCGCTCAGCTTTTTCTGTCATTTGGCCAAAATCGAATGTTATTATATGCTATTTAAGACGACACATACCACACTAAGACACTCCGCAAGTACAGAAAACATTAGTCTTTATATATTTTGTTCCTTGAGTAAAGAAGAAGCCGTACTTATCCAAACAACCAGTTCATATTTACCTATGCATTGCAAACAAGCAGAGATGACCCAAATTGTGTGCAGCACTTCATTCATACAGAGGCGGGGCGGAGTTATGATGGTTGACTGACAGTTTAGAGAGCCAATAGAGATAATTAAGTCATTAAGTCAATTAAGTCACAAGCTCTTTTTAATACTTTTCATTGGTTAAATATTTAGCAAAACCCAAAGACAGGTCGAAAGGGTGACCACACTCTAAAAAAAATGCTGGATTGTTTCAACCCTAAATTTGGGTCAAATATGGACAAACCCAAATGTTGGGTTAAAAATGTAATTAAAAAAATTCACAGTTAAAAGTGAAAGTTGAAGTTTAATTACATTTTTAACCCAACATTTGGGTTTGTCCATATTTGACCCAAATGTGGGTTAAAACAACCCAGCATTGTTTAAAGTGCAATAGTAGTGATTAAAAGAAATCGAAATATGGAGATATATTCCACCCGACAGCGACGATATGTAGAAGCAAAATCATTACTAGAAGCAGGAAATGCAGTTTCTAAGCATCATCTAACATCTAACCACACACTGAGCAGAAAACAGCCGCTGTGTTGCTGGTGTGTGGGAAAGGCCTCTTCATTGAAAGGCTTTTGAGTGAATCGTGCTTTGTTGAAGCTCCTTGAACCGTATGAGCAAACAGAAAGATGCAATAGCCAGAGCGCGGATAGCAAAGCTTTTCACATGTGAGTGCATGTAGAAAACAAGCTAAAAATAACTCAGCGATCTTCATATGGTCTGAACACTTCCAGGTCATGCACTAATTAAAGGGTCATTATACAGTTATCACTTTATTTCATTTTTCACTGTGGCCCAGTTACATCAAAATCAGTGATATTCTACACTCTAAAAAATGCTGGGTTGTTTTAACCCAATTTTGGGTCAAATATGGACAAACCCGAAATGTTGGGTTAAAAATGTAATGTAAAAATTTAACCCAACGGCTGGGTTAGTCCATATTTGACCCAAAGTTGGGTTAAAACAACCCAGCATTTTTTAGAGTGTACATGCCAAATTATATTTGTAATTTATGTCAACTACAGTCCTTTAGAAAGAGTATTTTAGTTAAATACACTACAAGCTACTAGTTAAAAAACATTGAATTTATAAAAAATAAATTCATAAATGAAGTTCTTTTAAACTACAGTCCCTAATTCTCAGATTATATGCTCTAAAAATGCTGGGTTGTTTTAACCCAACTTTGGGTCAAATATAGGCAAACCCAATTGCTGTTTTTTTTTTTCATATTTGACCCAAAGTTGGGTTAAAACAACACAGCATATGATTCAAATAAAGAGCATATTTATCTGCACGAAACCAATAGGGATAGTTACTAGTGACACAATCAAACTTAATATATTAATGCACATAAACAGCACCCTAATGTGTGCCATAGTTCTTTAACCAGTTCGTTTAAATAATCTAGTCAAATGAAATATTAAAGCAATTCTGAATGAAAAATGTAATAAAGTTAATTTAGCATTGCGTTCAGTTACTTGCTGCCCAACAGACAATGCTGTTATTGCTAACTAAAACTATACAACTGTTAAAAATTATTTTCTTCAACTGAAACAAAGCTGACAAATACAATATAATATTGGATATATTAGAAATGTTGCCTTGGAAGCTACCCTCTAAAAAATGCTGGGTTGTTTTAACCCAACTTTGGTTCAAATATGGACAAACCCAGCCATTGGGTTGCATTTTGAAAGTACATTTTTAATCCATTGTTTGAGTTTGTCCATATTTGACCCAAAGTTGGGTTAAAACAACCCAGCATTTTTTAGAGTGTATATGAAATTAAGTTTAAGTACTAAAATTAGTCAAACTAAAGTGAAATAAACAAATTTACATTTATTCATAGTCAACGCTTTTATAAAAAATGAGTTACAATTGAGGAATAAGGCAAGCAATACATCTACAGAGGCTATTAAAGCTAAATATATATACACTCTAAAAAAATGCTGGGTTGTTTTAACCCAATTTTGGGTCAGATATGGACAAACTCAAACATTGGGTTAAAAATGTCAGCTGTTGGGTTAAATATATTAATTACATTTTTTAATCCAACATTTGGGTTTGTCCATATTTGACCCAAAATTGGGTTAAACCAACCCAGCATTTTTTAGAGTGTAAAAACAAAATATGACAAAAGCACATGGGAAAAATTGAAAACGGGAAATATAAAAATAAAAGCTACACTCTAAAAAATGCTGGGTTGTTTTAACCCAATTTTGGGTCAAATATGAACAAACTCAAACATTGGGTTAAAAATTGAATTTAAATATGTAACCCAATGGCTGGGTTTGTCCATATTTGACCCAAAATTGGGTTAAAACAACCCAGCATTTTTTAGAGTGTAATTCAAAATATGAATGAATACTTTATAATCAATACTATAATAACAATGCAACATAGGAATGATAGTATCTGTTTACTTTCTCCATATTACAACCCAAATATGGGTCAAATATGGACAAACCCAAATGTTGGGTTAAAAATGTAACTTAAAATTCTAACCCAACTTCAACTTTCACTTTCAACGGTAATTTTTTAATTACGTTTTCAACCCAACATTTGGGTTTGCCTATATTTGACCCAAATTTGGGTTGAAATAACTCAGCATTTTTGTGTATCTTTTGAGGCTATAGGTGAATATTTCAATTTCTGAAGGTTTTGATAGTTTCTCTTCTTCAGAGCCGCACTGAACGTGATTTGTGATTTATGATTTCTGATGATGTGACCTCTTGAAACGGTCCTGACTGTTTCCTTACAAGCTGCACAAATAATGCAGTGGATGCTTTTGGATATGGAGTAAAAATAGAAACATGTGAGTCAGTTGAGTGTGTATGTAATGTCCAACACACATGAGAGAGAGAGAGGAAGAGTGAGAGATAATACTGTATAATGTAATTCTGACTGAGTTTAATGACTGAAGGCCACAGCGTTTCCTGTGGACAGTTCTCATCGCAGGACTGATCACTCACAGAAATGCTTAATTCAGAGATAATTCGGTGCAATTCTGCATGCTGAATCTGTTACCAAAGGAGAATTCAGCTTTCTTCACATAATAAAAGTTCACTGCGACTCTGGCTGACAAGTTTAAATAAAGTAAAAGAATTATTAAAACATAGAGTTGTGGATTATACTCAGAGTCTTTTGACGAATGAGAGCTTAGTTTGAGAAACAAAATATAACATTTGAATCATTATTCACTAAAAATATCTTAACCGCAGCTCTTGAATCTTAATCAGGTCCAGCATGTAGAAACAATATTTATTTGAATCCGAATGTAATCCTGAATGAAATTTCTTCAGATTATCAGAGAATAACTTTTTTACTTTTTGTTCAGTTAAAAGCCGATATGAGAGATAAATATGAATGATTTCACCTTGGATAAAAGATGCAGCTAACACAAAGACTTTGGTTAAAACTTAAAGACCTTTAGATTTAACCTTTCCAAAAAAAATAATAATTTAAAATGATCAACTATGAAAAATAATGACATAATTGCCTAAAATACTTATAAAAAAGGGTTTCTGTCATGCAAACCTTCTCTCGTGCACACTGCAGCTCCAGCATGCAACATTAGAGTCTCTAGGCACCATCGTACGATGACGTATGGCCCCAGAGCATCCCACATCACGTGACACAAGTAGACCATTTCATCAGGCATCATTAGAGGTTAGTTCACTTTCACTAGTAGGTTCCCCAGCCCTGCTGGCCATGCCTCCTCTCCCGGCGTCGAAAAATCACCGACTACATTACACGTTATTAATAACGCGAATGACATCATCACATACGGCAAATGAACACCATGGGAGATGTCTGTTGCATGCAATAAATAAGTTGCACGCACAAGATAATCAATGCGAATAAGCGGTTGTTATTGCACAACTCATATCGCAGACTCGCACTTAATAACCATGCATATGCAACGCATAAAGCTGGAGGTTTCGGGTCATTCCTCCCGTACACGAGCAATGCATTCACTACCTACAGCATCATGCGCAACTCTGTTCCCTACTACATCATCATCAAGCCATCTCCATACCAACAGATAATTCCATACAGCCCCACCGATCGCATGCAATTCGATAAAGTCATCTGTCAAACATCGATGCGCGCGTTTTCAATGTCAATGTCAGAAAAGCTGCTCATCTGTCACGCGCACTGCACACAGACATCGCGCGATGCTCTTACCGTGTTAATCCATCGGCTAATAGCATATACATATCCATCATATAAAGCGCTTATGCTTTATAATGTGCTGAGAGTCGCATTTCAGCGTCAAAGCGGCTGTAGTATCGGAGGATCGTGTCGTTCTCACGCCTCAGCTGAGCGCATCTATGGCGTTACTATCCGCGCGCGTCTCCTCAGCACCGGCGTCCAATGCGTCTAATATGCGTTCGAAAGGGGCGGGGCGGACGCGGCTAGCACGCGTTTAAAGGGGCGGGGCGACGCCTTTGGCTATATTGTAACAGAACTAATAGTATTACACTCTGAAACGCTGTATATACTACGAGTCTGCCCTTACAAAACAGTACAGGAGTGCCATTGTATAGCCTAGTGATGATATCAAATACAATACTATGTTAGGCTACCATGATTTTATAGAGAAGTAGAAGTAATATTGCTAAAATAATTTGAAGTATCATCTAAATAGCGCATGATCAACATGTCATGGTACTGCCACCCTATATTAAGAATTATTTGTATTGTAAAAAACAACAATAACATCAAAATGAACATCAATGATAAATTAGTATTGCTATTTGGCAGCCCAACATCTAAATATGCAAACATTTAAACTAGGGCGGTGCAAAAATTAATTGCGATTAATCGCATCCAAAATAAAAGTCTGTGTTTACATAATATATTTGTGTTTTATATAATTATTTTGCACACATGCATGTATATATTTAAGAAAATGTGTTATTCATATATAAAATATTTATATTTATACAATATAGAATATGCATTTATATATATACACAGAATTTAAGCGCAAATAATTCTTAAATATATACATGCATGCATAGGTATTTATATATACAAAATAATGATATACAGCACACACAAATATCTTATGTAAACACTACACTCTAAAAAATGCTGGGTTGTTTTAACCCAACGTTGGGTCAAATATGGACAAACCCAAAATGTTGGGTTAAAAATGTAAAAATTGAACCCAACTGCTGGGTTAGTCCATATTTGACCCAACGTTGGGTTAAAACAACCCAGCAAAACACAGACTTTTATTTTGGATGCGATTAATTGCAATTAACTTTTGCACAGCCCTAATTTAAACATTATAAACCGTGTGAACCTGCCATGAAACAGCCTAAGGGTTTGCGGACACATTTAAAGGGACAGTTCACCCAAAAATGAAGGGGTTCTGTCATCATTTACTCGCCTTCTCAAGTTGTTTCAAACCTGTTGATGGGCCTCATTGACTTCCATAGTAGGCTATATGTATTTTTCATACTATAAGTCAATGGGGTCCATCAACTGTTTGGTTACCCATATTATTCAAAATATCTTATTTTGTGTTCAGCAGAAGAAAGAAATTCATACAGGTTTGGAACAAGTTGAGGGCGAGTAAATGATGATCGAATTTTCATTTTTGGGCGAACTGTCCCTTTAAGCAGACACACAATAATGAAACGCAACACATTTAAAGGGATAGTTCACTTTGAAATTAATTTTTGATATGTTTTAGCTTACCTCAAGGGCATCCAAGATGTAGGTGTCTTTGTTTCCATAGTAGTTTCAATTTTGATAATTTTAGGTCAAACCGTTCTTGTCTGTCAGTCATATAATGGAGGTCTATGGTCACCACCTCAAAGAGCATGCACAGAGAAGTCCAAATTAAACATGATTTAATGACTCGTAAATTGAAGTACACAATGATGGCCTAACATGCAAAATCACTAATGAAAGCCCTTCGTCTCCCTTTTATACAGTACGTATCAGAAAAAGGAGACTAAACAATATTTATGTAATAAAGATTTGCTTATGTACAGTTTGAGAAATCAAGTAACAACACTAAAAGGAACAGTTCAATTGCTCATTCTGCTTTACAGATGCATTGTATTATCGATTACTGTTATTCAGAAAATATCCTTGTATCCAATACAATTACAGGGATTTGAGCTTTATCTCGGCTGCTTGATAGTGGATCAATACTCAAATGGGGACCTCCATGGGGACAATGGCTGTCGAACACTGACCCGTGTGTGTTAATACGATGAATAAAGCAGCCAAAGAACACATGTAATCAAACACACAGCTGTGAAGCAGCCTATAAACACGCCATCCTCCTTGTCCTACTGTAATTATTCAAGACAGCTTGTCATTTCACTACAAACGACCTTAAACTGTTGTAAAGAGAACAAGAATGCAAATGAGCCAGCATTGTGTGCCGATAACACGCCGCCTGCCGTAAAAAGCGATTAAAAACACAACAACTCGCATGCATTAGAGGAAACGCTGTAATTATGATGTATTCATTCAGGCTTCAAGACCGATCATTTTATTCACTGTAAATCCTCATTATGGCTCATTTCCAAACCCTACATAAAAAAGGCTGGGTTGTTTAACCCCATTTTGGGTCAAAAATGGACGAACCCAGCTATTGGGTTACATAATTGACTTGCTGTCGTAATTAAAACAAAGATTATTGAAGTACGTTTTGCAAGGAAATACTATTTAATTATTTCTTCTTCAACAGTTTGTGTCTACTTCAATATATTACTTACTTGCTGAAAGGGATACTTCACCTCCGGAAAGATGAGTTTGTATTTAAAATGGGTCATTTATGTTGAAGAAATGTGAAATTATCTTTTAATTTGGAGCTTTCTAGACTGAGAAAAGCCAGAAAATGTATTTTTGGCTCATGTGGATGAACAGTGTTGGGAGTAACGCATTACAAAAGTAATACATTACAGTAACATATTACTTTTTGCTGTAACACAGTAGTGTAAGGCATTACTAATCAATTTTCAGTAATATTTTACTCGTTCTATGTTCAGTGAGGCTTGTATTACAGTTGTATTACAGTGTATTGTCTGCTTTTACTTCTTAAAAGCAACAGACTATGTGAAAGTTTTAAAGCAGTCTTTTAGTGCCAGATCAGAGCGGTCACGTCTGTAACATTGTTTTTCCTCATAAATGCGAACACGAAAACTCAAATAAAATGAATATTTTAAGTTCTATGGAGACTTCCTCATCCGATTTGCGGAGTGTAATTAACAGAATTACAAAAAATATATTTTGCCTCCTATTTTTTTTGTCACGCATGAATGTGTGTCTTTTCCCTAATATTAAAAATAAAACAAAGACTGATATTTGTCTAATGTCTGGAGTCCTTTAAGGAAGTAGCCTATATACGTTTCAATACATGTATTTTCTGAGAATTTTTATTTCAAGTTTTGACTGCAAATGTCATGTCCATAATGCTGGACTTCCCCAATTTTAAATAATTTATCCTCAACTAGTTTTGTGGTGTAGGTCTACGTATTTTATAATGTTAACTTCAAATAATACTAATAGCCTAATTTAAAGATAAGACAGCATTGGATCTGGACGGTAAGGAGAATAACGCTGGAGTTGGAAGAGGTGTGTCGCGATTCTGTAGGTTCGTGAATCGGAGTCGTGTGGCGAATCGCGATTTCGGTTTCTTATCGCATATCGTTACAGCCCCAAAGTTAAGTTCTACTTAGTTATTTTGGTGAAAGTAACTCAAAAGTAATACATGAGTAATGTAACGCATTACAATTCTGAGACAGTAATATTGTAAGGTAATGAATTACTTTTAAATAACAGTAACAAGTAATACCTAATGTATTACAGTTTGGAAGTAACTTGCACAACACTGGTGATGAGTCTGCCCGAAAATGTGTTTCGAGATCGCCCAAAATGTCCGGGATTGGGCTTTTGCGCTCTATAGTCGGCATTCATCATGTTTACTGTTGCGAGTGAGGGTCGCGGGAGAACGGCGCGAGGCCGGTGGCGTGATTACCGATGAGCGACACCTGTGAGACGCACCGGTCTCGTATCTCTCACGGAGGAGCGGGAATTTTCTTAGCGATGATAAAACGCACATCAACCGCGTTCATGTAAACACTACATTCAGATTCACCAATCAGAATTGAAACAAAAGCTGTGCATGTAAACGATGAATGGCGACTGCAGAAAGCAAAATCCCAGACATCGACGGCCGGACATGTCCGGGAAAAAGAGGATGGTAAGCCCGACTACTCAGCTTTTCTAGCCTGCTAGCTTAGCTTCCAAAACAAGATGGCCGACACTATGTGTTCATTCTGTGAGTGAGATCGCCCTCTATGGGCGGGTTGAGGACATGCGGGACAGACTCTACTACTGACTGTAGTCTTTAGCCTCTGGACAAAAAATCCTCCAATGACAAAAAATACATAAATCTCTCGTCTCAGGGGGATATGAGGCACGAAAACACTACAGGTTTCCTACTAATACAAAGCTTAATGCTAAATCCTGAAGTAAAGAAATTCCTGTGTAAAAATTGAATTCAAAGTAAATTTCTTTCCACTGTCATGATGTAAAATCGTGCTGCCTATGATGCCTTAAAATGCTGCCTATGTGTTTTACAATCTCATCCTGTAAAGAAAACTCGTGCTCCACGTCATGACACCCTTGACCTTGATGCTAAAGAGCCGTCCGACAACATACAGCTCACATAAGGATATTGAATTCCCCGGGCAGGCCGAAGCGTGCTGGATTTCCAGGCCCGCAGGAGGTTCCAGCTCTCCGTATTGATTTGACTCGGGGAAGGGAGAAATGCTGAACCGCGCACACACACACACACACACCTGCTGGCCTATCACAGGACACGGACAGAGACCGTTCCCTCTATATGTGAAGTCAGCACAAACACACACGACTGCAGACTGAGGCTCACGGTGACATGTTCTGCATGAGCAACTTCAGCTTTGGTTTCTGAACTTTGGTGCTCAGCAGGTTTTGTTTCGGGGCGCAGACATCACACACAGCAAAACTGTGGATCACTCGAAAGTGAACAAAACGGAAAGCACGTGCATGCAAATAGACCAACAGTAAAAAGGATTGCATTCATGTCTGTCAAGAATTGTTAAACTCGGTGTTGGACTGGACTCATCAATGAAATGAAAAACTAACTTCTAAGGACACCCTTTGTCTTAGTTATGTCTTTATATGCATTCATTTTATTTATTTTTGTCTTTTATTTATTTATATGTTTATGCATTTGGCACAATAATTTAATGTGAAGCAAATTTTATAGCATAATTACATATCGCTCCATATTACACACATATATGACATATGGCAAGCCGTTTTAACTTTTAATCATTCGCAAGATATGAATTCTTGATCTCAACAATTACATTTTCAGTAGTTAATTAATAGTTTTTGATATCAGGATTTACATTTCAACTAGAAAAAAGTGTCAATTCAACAATTGACAATTCAATTTTAACATTTTTTTTTAAATTGACAATTCAATTTTAACTTTGATATTAACAGTTGAATGTCAACTAGTAAAAGAAATTCTTGATATTAATAATCTATACCCTGGGAATGGCAATAGGCAAGCCGTTTTGACTTAATCATTCGCAGGATAAGAATTCTTGATACCAACAACTACATTTTCACTAGTTAAAATAATAGTTATTGATATCAGGAATTACATTTCAACTAGTAAAAATTGTCATTCTTGATATCAATTATTCATTTTTAACTTGTAAAAACTATAATTCTTGATATTAACAGTTTAATTTCAACTATTAAAAGCTATAATTCTTGATATTAACAATCTATACCCTGGGAATGGCAATAGGCAAGCCGTTTTGACTTTTAATAATTCGCAGGATATGAATTCTTGATAAACAACTACATTTTCACTAGTTAAAATGATACTAATTGATATCAGTAATTAGATTTCTCCTAGTAACAATAAAAATATTTGATATCAGGAATAACATTTCCACTAGTAACAATGCTAATTCTTGATATCAACATTTACATTTTCACTAGTTAAAATGATAATTCTTGATATCAACAATTGAATTTGAACTAGTAAAAATTATAATTGTTGATATCTGTAATTATATTTTCACTAGTGAAATGTCACGATAGGCCAATTGTTGATATCAAAATGATTTCTTACTAGTTGAAATTCCAATTTCACCAATCAGAAATACAATTCTTACTAGTAAAAACCTTTATTTTCGACATTAAATTGTTACTAGTTGAAAAGTCTATTCTTGATATCCACAATTGAATTGCTACTAATAACAATGTTAATTTTTGATATCAATAATTACATTTTTACTACTGACAATGTTAATTTCTGATATCATGAATGTGACTGTTTCTAGTAAGAAAGACATTTTAGATATCTGAAATAATATTGATATCAGAAATACATTTTCAGATATCAAAAATGATTACTTTTACTAACAATTGAATTGTTGATATCAAGAATAGACATTTCAACTAGTGACAGTTTAATTATTGATATCAGGAATTCACATTTTTACTAGTAAGAATGTAATTATTGATATCAAAAATGTATTTTGAATGGCAGCCTATGGTGACATTTCACTAGTGAAAATACAATTACAGATATCAACCATTAAATTGTTGATATCAAAAAATGTAATTCTTGATATCAACAATTCATATCCTGGAAATGAATAAAAGTTAAAACTGCTTGCCATAGTGCTTCCATTTACGAGTCATTAAATCATGTTTAATTTGGACTTCTCTGTGCATGCTCTTTGAGGTGGTGACCATAGACCTCCATTATATGACTGACAGACAAGAACGGTTTGACCTAAAAACATCAAAATTGAAAATACTGCGGAAACAAAGACACCTACATCTTGGATCCCCTTGAGGTAAGCTAAAACATATCAAAAATTAATTCAGAGTGAACTATCCCTTTAATCCTTTTAACCTTTCATTATAAAAAAATTAATGGACACCTTTAACTGAAGTTAAAAAAAGTATGTGACAATGACATTTTTGAGACATCGTGCATCTACAAAACTCAAAAACACTAACCGTGAATGTCCACATTTAGCTCTCCACATCACTCTCTTTAAAGGGTTTCCTCTCTCATTAAGTGACGAGCTTCCTCGACGCCAAGCGTGGATGCTGGCCATGCATTATTTAAAGATCTGTTCTTCAGATCTGCCTGCTGTCCTGTTCAGCGTTCAGGACCTGTGCCATGGGAACGTCTGGCGATTAATGAAGCGCTTACTCAGCACATGAGCCCATGAATGATTCTGAAACCCACAAGAAAGACTTCTTATGACCTCATGCAACAAATCTCATGATAATGACACAACGAGTACTTAAGAACACTTGCACATTATCAAGACGATGCTGAAATGCACTATATTCTGTTTTAAGTGCCTTATGTTATGCATGCAAAAATCAGAATAATATCTTAATGGGAGATTGATGTACACTGCATAATTAATCATATTTCTTTAATATATTTGTGATCACATTTTCTTATTCAGTATTTTTGTCTTGTTTTCCAGTACAAATGTCTAAATATAATTTTGCTTTCTACAGTAAGTAATGCATCTTGACTTAAGAATGTTAAACTTAATTCAAAGGACAATGAAATGTCACATAATTTTGACAAAATCTTCAGAAAACAAGATTTAATATATTATAGGGCAGAGATATATTGTGGAACGCGTCTCGCTCGTCTACTTGTGATCCGATCGACCAAAACTAATCTTACACTCTTAGAAGAAAAGGTTCTATATAGAAGCTTAAAAGGTTCTATCAGCGCTACATATTTGGAACCCCTAAAAGGTTCTATACAATCTTAAAAAAGGGTTCATCTGGGTTCTATATAGAACCCTGGAGTTCCATACTTGGCCAATAGAACCTTTTACCAAAAAAAAAAATGGTTCTATATAGAACCATTTTGGAGTTCCATATATGAAGCGGGGGATGGAACCATTGGATCTAAATAGAACCATTCCTTCTAAGAGTGTAATAGCAGGTGTAAACAGGCCTAAGGGAAAAACTTTTGAAAAATTCCCTACATTTTCAAGTGTTTTTCTTCAATGAAAGTTTCGATTTTTTTTTTGATAAAAGGATTAACGATGCAGATTTATTTCCACAGCAACCTTAGTTCACATTTCCCAAAGGTATAATTTTGCTTTCTAAGTAATGCATCTTGACTTAAAAATGTTAAACTTAATTCAAAGGACAATGAAATGTCATAATTTTGACAAAATCTTCAGAAAACAAGATTTAATATATTATAGGGCAGAGATATATTGTGGAACGTGTCTCCCTCGTCTACTTGTGATCCGATCGACCAAAACGCATCTTACACTCTTAGAAGAAAAGGTTCTAGAACCTTAAAAGGTTCTATCGCGCTACGTATTTGGAACCAAGGTTCTATACAGTCTTAAAAAAAGGGTTCCTCTGGGTTCTATATAGAACCCTGGGGTTCCATACTTGGCCAATAGAACCTTTTACCAAAAAAATGGTTCTATATAGAACCATTTTGGAGTTCCATATATGAAGCGGGGGATGGAACCATTTCTGGTTCTAAATAGAACAATTCCTTTGTAAGAGATAGCAGGAAAATTTTGAAAAATTCCCTACATTTTCAAGTGTTTTTCTTCAATGAAAGGTTCGATTTTTTTTTTTTGATAAAAGGATTAACGATGCAGATTTATTTTCACAGCTACCTTAGTTCACATTTCCCAAAGGTGCCAGTAATTCTGACCAGGACTACATTTCTCATTCCTCACGGGTGTTTTTGTCGGGTGCTGATTGTCCGCTGGGTTGGTTTTGTTTTAGGAGACTCACAGGAGAAGGCAGCGGTTGCATGGCTTTGTGAGTCAGAGCCTGTTGCGTAACCTCCTCAAACTGGCGTCAGAATCTGATGAGCCGGGTCTGAAGCGCACATCAAACGACTCGCTTCCGTAAGACTATACGAACGGGATTTTTAGGCATAAATAGAAAGAGAATGCTAAATAAATTCATATCTCTGAGCTACCACAGTTTGTGAAGTCTATCAACCTCAGAATTCAGATCACTACATTATAGCCTCTTTAAAAACTAAATCCAATCGCAAAATTACATCATTTACAGGGCTAGACTCTTTCTGATAAATATTAGTTATCGTTTGATTTATTTTTGTTAGTGTTTCCCATTCATAAATGGATACAGAACTGTTCAAAAGAGGTAAAACAGTCTGTTCTGCCCACCAATGCTGCTCTTATTTGACCAAAAATACAGTAGAAAGAGTATTATTTTAAAATATTAGGTTTTTATTGTATTATTCTGCAATGTAAAATGTAATTTATCCCTTTGAAAAGTCATGGGAAAATGTTTTGTTTGCATTTCTTATCATAACCACACTCAATGTATTTTTTATTCAACACATCCCATAATTTTTTAAATATCGGCCTCTACCAAATGGTTGAGATGTCACTTAATGGTAATAAATGGTACCAGAATTCATACACATACTTTGCCATACTTTTTCATTGCCCATCATAATTTATTATCAAAATCTTTTCTAGTCTTGACAAATCACAAGATTGAGTCTCAAGGTCAATATTTTGTAACAGAAGTGATATCTAGAGAGAAATTTATTAATTTGTTATAGCAAAATGCATACAATTAAATTAAACGGGAATTTATGTCATTTTTGGTATTACGCCTAAACAAAATCTTCAATTTTTGTGATATCAACTTCAAATTTGGAACACAACTTGGTTAGATATATGGCTTTGATTTTATAGCTTTGTAAAATATATATTTTATAGAAAAGAAAAAATATTTGATTTAATGTAAATTTAAAACTTCCATAACTTTTTCATTCTTTTATTTTTTGAAGTGCTTTTACTTCAGTAATAATCTGCTGAGTGTTTTCTTTCTAGGTCTTTATTCCAAAGCATACTTGAATTACAACCAAGTTTTAATAGTGCATTGTAATATCCATTCTCAAAAAGGGGGGTGACACAGTTAACCGTCATGTGCCAAATAAACCGTTTGCTTGAGCATGTTTTTGAAAAATTATTAAAAATATACTTACGTTTTTTCATAGCACCAAGTAAATTTTGTAATAATTTTGCAAAATTTATAAAGTATTACAAAAAATAATTTTGTAAAGTTAAGGCTCTTATAGAGTAAAATGTAAAAAAAAATGCTTAGCTTCCAAAATTTCACCAAAAACAGTTCACATAGCAAGAAACATTTACGATTATTATCAATGTTGAAAAGAGTTGCGCTGCTTCATATTTTTGTGGAAACTGATTTTTTTTTAGGATTCTTTGATGAATCAAAAGAACAGCATTTATTTAAAATAATATATTTTTATTTAATGCATCCTTACTAAATAAAACTATTTAAACAAATATTACTGACCCAAAACATTTGATTGGTAGTTTATATCAGATATGTAGTTTATCGCATATTAGATTTTTTCTATTTTACCGTCACAATGCATTCTAGAAATGTCTTGAATAGCACATTAATGCGGTCTACTTTTTGGTAACAGTCATTATGTCAGGTGCATGCCTTCAAATGGTGTCTGAATAGGCAACTAGGGTTTGGAATAGTGTATAAAGACACAGCCGAACGTCAATGGATCAGTTCAGGGCGCAGCATGTGCACCAGTCATGACGACCAAACACTTGAGATCCAGGCAACATGAAACAAGCGTTTCCTCTAGAGATTGCTCATGTTTAATGTGTTTTGACCTGTGGCGACTTCATTGATCTGATGAAGCCACTGCAATGCAGACTCTCTGCAGCAGAGGCAGGCAATTACAGAAAGAGTAAAAGAAGCTCATTGACAAAAGCTCGAGTCTCTCATTCAGTAAAGGCATAGTGTTTTTTCGTCCCGTGTGGCACAGATCGGATATGACCCACAAATGCGTAAGAAAACACATGGATTACGATATTCTCAGATTTGCTTCAGGCCTCATTCATAACCAGAAATAAATCGGTGTGAATTCAGATCGAATATTTCTCTGCCAATGCACTTCGCACTTCGACTCGGCGTAGTAATATCATCACTCGTGAAAAGTCCTCTCCCTCTCCAGAGTGATGATATTACTGCGCCGAGTCTTTGAAAAATAACCGTGATTTTAACGGTAAAAGACTGTAAAGATGCTACAGTGCAAAACTGTTAATTGGTACACAGAAAGTTTCCATACTATAAACAGGAAATAACTGTGATATAATTTTACAGTAAAAAATTGTAAATAATGTGCGTTCTGCGCCTGCGTTTAATGAGCCAACTGTATATTTCTGCAGATATATTAGTCTATATTCGTCATTCAAAAAGGAAAACCGACGCTGCCGGCAGGCTACAGACACACACCGTAAACAAAGCAGCGCGTGCTTACCGTTTCGAATATCAGTCCTGCTAAACGCTTTTTTTATTCCACTCCGCTCATGTTAATATTGAAATATTCGCCAAGATACACTCATGTAAGATGACGTAACATAAGAACAGCCTTCTATCTAGAGCCCGACCGATAAAGGATTTTGAAGGCTGATACCGATACAAATATTTTTGGGTTTTAAAATCCGATATTCCAATTTATCGGCCGATATTTTTTTTTAATTAAATATCGTTGGATTTCACACACGTGTAAAAGAAAAGCTAACTTTTTTTGCACAAGATACATTTGATACTTTTTCTCTTTGTCTAAATGTTCACTTCTCGCAAGTCTAACTTACGTTTTACAATGCAGGGACTGTAACTAGAGATATGCTAGTTATAAATACAGTAATCATTACTTTATTTAGGCAGAAAAAGTTCATTGTGGTTTCCAAGCTCATTAACGTTAACGTTAGCGGTCTTCCACTGATGATAGTGGCATTAGCTAGCTTTGTGGTTAGCTAGTCTATGATGAGCCATAATTTAGCAATAGATAACATCATACTGCAAATTATAACATACATTTTCAACATAACAGGCCAAGCAGAGATAAATGAAGCGTGTTTCGTCCGTTTTTATTTTATTTATTAAATATTCACTTATCGGCCATTAAAACTGCCGATACCGATATTTTGGAAAATGCCTAATATCGGCCGATATATTGGTCTGGCTCTACTTCTATCTTTACTGTTTTGACTTCTTAGCTCAATGTTTTTCTTTTATTCTCGTGCACTGACTCTTTCACTAAGCTGAACAGTCAATCAGAGTTCTCTCTTTCCCCGACGCCCCGACACCAATTCAACATGTCGAATCGGGCGAAACAAAGCCGACGAGGACTATTTTCAGCCGGCGCCACGGCCGACCGTCGGCTTGGTGTGTTCCGGGCTTAAAGGGATATTCCACTTTTTTTGGAAATAGGCTCATTTTACCACTCCTCCAGAGTTAAACATTTGGGTTTTACCGTTTTCGAATGTATTCGGGCGATTTTCTGATATTTAGAAGAATATCAGAAAGAATATCATAGTTATAAATTAAGAGGAATTAAAAATAAATACTTGCCCAAATTTAGAACCACTCTAAAATCGATGTGTATTTCAGTGCGAGGAGTCAAGCTTTGGAATGATTTGGTGGATGAATTAAAAACCTGTTCTAATATAATGCATTTTAAATATTTGTTTAAAAAAAAATGTTATAAGCAAATATGTAGAGGACAGAGATTGATGCCCTCAGCATGAGGCTAGCGGTGAGAGGGTGTAGAGACAGAGTGCGTTTGGGCCAGTGTCTTTTGTGAGGGTGTGAGTGTGTGTTGTTTTGTCTTGTTTTATATCAGTTATGTACTAATATTTGTTTTTCTGTATGTACTGCAGGGATACTGTTGCCCTGGAATTACTTTGTTTATATATTGTTTTGTATTGTATTTTGTGCTGAATGTGAGGGGGTTTGGAATTATATAAGCGTCCAATATAATTCATCCACCTCCTTTTCAAACCATGCACTTGTATAAAGTATTTACGTAGCCTATAAAGTTGATTTGTGAGAACTTGAATGCAGGTTTGAAATAAACATCATCATCATATCAGTAGCCAGACAGTTTCTGTTCTCATTGACTTCCATAGTATATTTTTTTCCTACTATGGAGGTCAATGAGACCAGAAACTGTCTGGTTACTGATATTCTTTTAAATATCAGAAAATCGGCTGAATGGATTCGAAAATGGTAAAACCCAAATTTTTAACACTGGGGAGTTGTAAAATGAGCCTATTTCCAAAAAAAGTGGAGAAAAACTTAAGGTTGCTTTATGCAACCAAGCACTGAATGATACTGTAGGTTATGTGGAAAGCGAACGATTGTATTATCAACCAGTTGTTTCAGTTTCATTGCCCAACTCCTGTAGTTGAATATATAAAGTGGAGTATCGAAATAAAGCGTTACCGATCACAGGGACTTGAGCCAGTAAGAAACCACCGACACCAAGATCACCATAGCAACCGCATAACAAAAAACATTCAAAACACTGTTGCAACACCCTAGATACCACGTAGGAACACATATTTTCTTGCACTGTATAACTAGAAATGTTTTATTTAGTTGTAGGCCACAGAGGATACATTGTCTTCCCTAAAGACAAACGAAGGGCACTGGTGAGTGTGATGTAGAGAAATGACATAATACTTCAACGACTGACTATTTTATTAGGTCAACTACAAGCCGTGGGGCTGCCAGATAAACGGCTCAGATTTCCTGGCCACTCGCATAACTGCAGCATAAACCCTACATCAGAAAACCTAAACTGTACAATCTATTTCATTTTTAAAGGTGTTTTGGTCCATAAATTAATAATAAAAAAATAATTAATTAAAAAATATTTTTTTTTTGCCTGAAACCACATTATTTTTTCAACGTTTCTCCTTTAACCCCCTGATTCCAGTGAATCTATGATGTTCCCAGAATGTGGCTGAGAGATTTCAGCTCAAAATACTCCCAGGTCATTTATTGTATATATTATTATCCTATTATATATTATATATATTTATTATACTTTTCAAATTTGCCCCTTTTTGGGTGTGAGCAAACTTTTGCAGTTTTTGTGCTCGTCCCTTTAAATGCAAATGAGCTGATGCGAATCTGTTATTAAGACAGTCAATCCTTTACAGGAACTTCGGATTGTGCGGCAAAAACAAAACACGTGAATCTCAGGAAGAGGTTCAACTTTTAAACGCACCTGGACGTTTATGAATGGTTAGTGGACGCATCCGTCTTTCGGATGAGATCTTAAAATAAGATCCATTTATTTACATTCATATATATATATATATATATATATACACACACATATTGAAAATACAATAAATACTATAATATTTTATATATTTTTATTATTATATTAAACATTATTTATATAAATATTTGAATATATATATATATATATATAATATTTAGATATATATTTTTTCTTTCAAATATTTATATAAATAATGTTTAATATATAATAATATATATAATATATAATATTTATATATTATTAATAATATATATTATTAAAATATAATATTAAAATATAATAAATATTTAATATAATATTTATAATAATATAAATATATAAAAAATTATATTTATAGTATTTTTCAAAAAATAATATTCATTTTTAAAAACGTATTTCTTAATGTTAAAGCTGTTTATAAAATATATATTGTATTGTAGTATGTAGTATTTAAAAAAAAATCATATTAATCATTATTTTATTTATTTCTTGATCTTAAGAGTTAGTTCACCCCAAAATGAAACTTCAGTCAGTAATTACACTCCCTCATGTTGTTCCAACCCCGTAAGATCATCTGAACACAAATTTTAAGATATTTTTGCTTAAATCTGAGAGCTGAACGAAAGTCTTACGGGGTTGAACAACATGGGGGAGAGTAATTACTGAAAGAAGTTTTTATTTTAGGGTGAACTATCCCTTTAAAGCTGTTTAAATTTTTCACTAAAACATATGCACAATGCAAAACCATCTATCTTGTGTCCTATAACCCTCTGCTCTCTCTTTAAATGTCAGTGGGTATTCAGCACAGTTCACTGGCAGATTTAATTCATCCAGCTATCTCTCCTGCTTTTCATTTCCTTGTTATTCACCCTGCAAGGCCTACATTTTGTTTTAGGATTGATAAGCTAGGCATTTGGAAGGAGAGAAATGGAAATAGAAATGAACAGGGAGAGAGAGAGAGAGAGAGAGAGAGAGAGATGTGTGGAGATCATGTCATAGAGCCAAGTGACTTTAAATAGCCTTCCAGAGAGAATCAGGCCATACGTCCCCGTCTCTTCAGCTCTGTCAGTTTTGCCCTTCACATAAACCATACGACTATATCACTTTACTCACTCGCCAATGTAAAACAATCCTAACGCAAATAATAAAATGCAATTAAGAATTAGGTGTGGATGTCAATCAAACTACAGTATTTTAGAAAAAAGTTAATATTACAAATTGAATATTACGTAGAAGCCAGTTAAATAGATCAAAGTCAACATGGAAGACATCTATATTTTGAAGACAAATTGACTTTATAAAAACTGATAACATTTATATAGGAGGGAAAATTATAGTACAAAAATGTTAGTGTATGTATAGTATACACAAAATAGAGTCAAGTATATTTATATATCGCTTTAGACTAATGATACAATATAAATGAGAATATAAAAACAAAATGTACTTTTTTTACATTCCATTTCTTTATTGTGCAAAATGCACTGCCATTGGTGGTTGCCATGCACTGATTTGCAGTTGCTAGGGTGTTTTTCAGTGTCAAAAGAGTGGACTTGAAAATCTTAAGCCTCAAAATTATAAGTATCACTCATGTCAACAACTACAGTCCTGGATGAATAACACACTGAAGTTTAATACTTCTTCACCTGATCGAATTGAACCCCAGATATATATAGTGATGCGTGCTATAGCACCGTGGTTGCCTTAGTAATAGTGAAGGTTGCCTAGAAACACTAAAACACATTTAGATAGCATGAAGCTATTTCCAACAATATATGTCTGTAAGTCACTTAGCATAAATCTAACATAATTAGGGAGGCAATTATCAAAAATGTCCAATAATCGCTACACTCATTATGAGTCTGAAGTTTAACTGTGCAAAACTACAGGGATCTCTTCCAAACAGCTGAAGTATGATTCATCAAATCACAAAGGAAATAGAAAAATAGAAATAGTTTTTTCAAACCAAAATATAATGATTCGCAATCTTTCAACACTGCTGTGATTTGAGTTGCACATCTGTCCTCTGCAATAAAAGACTATATCAACCAACATTAACAAAATTAACAATAAAAAAAAAATGTTTCTAATATAAAATGTAATATATATTAGGGTGGGGGGGAGCCCTAATATATATATATATATTTTAGGGCTGTGCAAAAGTTAATTGCGATTACTCGCATCCAAAATAAAAGTCTGTGTTTACATAATATATTTGTGTGTGCTGTATATAATTATTTTGTATATATATATACCTATGCATGCATGTATATATTTAAGAAAATGTGTTATTCATATATAAAATATTTAAATTTTTACAATATAGAATATATATGTATTATATATATATATATATGTATATATATATATATACTGTATATATATACAGAATTTAAGCACAACTAATTCTTAAATTATTTTATATATACAAAATATGATTATTTTGTATATATAAATACACACACATGCATGTATATATTTAAGAAAATGTGTTATTCATATAAAAATATTTAAATTTATACAATATAGAATATATATATATATATATATATATATATACAGAATTTAAGCACAAATAATTATTAAATATATACATGCATGTGTGTGTATTTATATGTACAAAATAATCAAACACAGCACACCCACATATATTATGTAAACACAGACTTTTATTTTGGATGCGATTAATCGCAATTAATTTTTGCACAGCCCTAATATATATATATATATATATATATATATATATATATATATAAAAGTAAAAAAACAAATATTTTAACAAATATCTTTTTTTTTACTACAAAAAGATTGAAAATGTATTTGTTTACTGTGACCATTAACCAAAATCGAAAAACTGTTAACATGCAAATATTTTGTTGAATTATTGAAATATTGAACAAGTAAAAATGTATATAATACAAAATAATTTAGGTCAAAAAGGTTCAGCTGACAAAAATGAGTAAATCCCTTATCTAAGTTAACATACAAATACAAATCATTCTGACATTATAAGGGCACCCCATGAAACATAATTAAATAATCCAGTTCACGACCCCTTTAATGGATGAACTGATGTTAACTAATCGAGTATTTTTGTAAAGAGTTACCTGATTTTTGTCACTGCCTTTGTTCCACTGTATATGTAACTTCACTTCAACAATAAGGTTACACAGCAATGCATGTTTTCTAAAAATATTCTGAGAAATGCACATTCTCTCCATTAAACTGTGTGTGTGAGACTGGCATTGTGCTGCAGACCTGTCTATGTGATGCGAGTGGCTGGTATGGTTGTCATGGAGTCACAGTGAGTCATCAGACATGTGTGTGTGTGTGTGTGTGTGTGTGTGTGTGTATGTGTGTGTGTTACATATGGCAGCCCCGGCTACTCCCGCCAGTCAAGACAGAGCGAAGAGAAAGAAGTGACACAGCCATCTGCACACACACCAGTGGTGGAATGTAACGAAGTACAAATACTTCGTTACTTTACTTAAGTACATTTTTCACGGATCTTTACTTTACTTAAGTAAAATAAATAGTGCATACTTTTTACTTTTACTTCGTTACATTTTGCAGCAATTATTATACTTTCTACTCCGCTACATTTCTACAACTTCTGTTACATTTTCGTTACATTATCTGATCAGTTTTTCCCTGTAATCTGACCGTCTGTTCGATGCACGTTTGGCTCACCAGTGACGTTTGGTTGCCATAGATACATACATCAACTAAATGCGTCTCGAACGCAGTGTGTTTATCGTGCAATTTATACGCGAAAATTTGTTTTTACGTGGATAGGAAACACACCGTGTGTAATATACGTTTGGTTAGGATTATGGCAAGCCAAGAGGTTCAGAATTACACCATAAATTAATCGCGTTTACTGCCAAACATCGTTATTAACATAGTAAGGATAAGCATGGTTTATATTATCTAATTGCAAGCTTGTTTCAGAAATGGTGACAACATTTTTGAACATTTTTTTTTTTCAAAAAACATTTTTTTTCCATCATTATTGAACATCATTATTTGAGTGGTTGAATGAGTTAGCATTAAATGTTTTATTAATCATTAGAAAATAGTCATTAAGAGAATCAATTGTTATGCAAGTACTTTTACTTTTAATACTTAAAGTACATTTAAAATCAGGTACTTTGTACTTTTTACTTAAGTATGGTTGTCATTGTGTTACTTCTACTTTTACTAAAGTAAATATTTATCTGGTTATTTGTACTTTTACTTAAGTACTGAGATTCAGTCCTTCCTCCACCACTGACACACACACACACCACACCGTCCGGAGCCCTGTCTGAATCCTCACACACATTTACATATTTAAAAGGGCCACGTTCCACACTCTTACACCTACTTTAAGACCCCGTCTCCTGAACTCCATCAGAAGGTGATTTAAGCAATTTTGAGCGTGGCATGATTGTTGGTGTCTTAGTATTTCACAATCTGCTCAGTTACTGGGATTTCCACACACAACCATTTCTAGGGTTTACAAAGAATGATGTGAAAAGGGAAGAACATCCAGTATGCGGCAGTCCTGTGGGCGAAAATGCCTTGTTATAATGCGAGAGGTCAGAGGAGAATGGGCCGACCGATTCAAGCGGATAGAAGAGCGACTTTGACTGAAATAACCACTCGTTACAACCGAGGTATGCAGCGAAGCCACAACACACACAACCTTGAGGCGGATGGGCTACAACAGCAGAAGACCCCACCGGGTACTAGGGCTGTCAATCTTCCTCTATAATATCATTCGAACTCCATTCCTTACTTTATGTAATATTCGAATAATATTTGAATATTAAATGCTCAAATTTATCCTATAATTAATATTTACGACATTGCACATTCTTATGGATCATCAATGCACTATAGCCTGTGGTTGTTGTTACACGTTCGGCCCACTAGAGGGACATCTAACATTACTACAATAAACATTTAGGGGCTGTTTACACCTGGCCACTTCATGCGTTTTCTCAGATCAGATAGCTTTGATTTATCAAAACGGTCACATAAATGGGTTTTTGCAAAACAGATATAAATCCGATCTTTAATTCCCGCGCTATACACAGATGTAATGAAGTGCACGTCACCGAAAGCAACAGATTTGAGCTGCATTTGCTTGATCATCGGATAATTTAGGCTTTATCGACCAATCAGGTTAATGCTTTCAAATGATGCTCATAATGAATGTAATCAAATTCGGATTAATATAGATATATCCCAGCCAACAAATTTAGGTTCTGGGAATGTAAGTTTTTTGGTTCCCAGAACGTTCCTAGAACTTTCCCTTTAGGTTAAGGGAACGTTCCCGGAACATTCTCCTTACGTTATAAAAATGGAACCTAAAAATAACCTACATGGAACGTTCCTATAACGTTCTTGTTTGGTTCCCAAAAAAATAACCTCATTCGGGAACGTTAGGGGAACGTTCTGTGTTTGCTGGGATGCTTATGCATGTAAATGTGGGCTCTGCTGTTCTCTTCCCAATTTGGAATCAGGTTGTCTTACTTGAATGATTTCCCATAAACTCACATGAACATCGAGAGCTGGGGTAGATCAGTGACGTCTCAGATTGGCTCGTCTCCTCCGAGTTCCTTCAGTTCACATCCCGAAGAAGCAGATTTGTGGTTCAAAGCATCCGCTGTCTCTCCCGAACACCTGTGAAATCACGACACAAATCTGTGCCGACGGCTGTCACAGAATCCAATGCCATACTTTAACATTTTTCCAGTTTCAGATTGGGTTTGTTGGACATCCTCCAACGTCAAAACATGCACTGGCATTAGACAAATTAACATTTGTTTATATAATTTTTAATTTAAATATTTTAGATTACTAGATTATAGATATACTCACCAGCCTCTTTAGTAGGTACAAGTTGCTAGTAGCAGGTTGGACCTTTTGCCTTCAGAACTGCTCGGATTCAACAAGGCGCTGGAAACATTCCTCAGAGATTTTGGTCCTTATTGTCATGATCGAATCTCATAGTTGCTGCAGATTTGTCGGATCTGAACATCCATGATGTGAATCTCCCATTCCTCCATGTCCCATATCTCCCCTACTGGACTGAGATCTTGTGAATGTTTGAGTTTAGTGAACTCACGGTCTTGTTCAAGCATGATTTGAGCTTTGTGACGGCGCGTTATCCTGCTGGGAGTAGCCATCAGAAGAGGAGAACACTGTGGTCATAAAGACATTAAAATGAAATAAATTTCTGTCGGTAACACATTACTTGAAGTGGTGTGCGTAGGACTGACATGAGACCTTCATAACCATGACATATGTCTTGAATATGAAGTAGGGTTTATGCATGTTTATGACAACTGTCATTAAAGCAGTTCACTTTTAAAAAAAAGCTTTTGCTGATAATTTACTCACCCCCATGTCATCCAAGACGTCCACGTCTTTCTTTCTTCAGTCGAAAAGAAATTAAGGGTTTTGATGAAAACATTCCAGGATTTTTCTCCATATAATGGACTTCAATGGGGTCCAAACGGTTCAAGGTCCAATAGACAGTTTCAGTGCAAACTGTTCAAAGGGCTTTAAATGATTCCAGACGATGAATAAGGGTCTTATCAAGCAAAACGATCGCTCATTTAATAAAAAATAAAGTTAGGTTAGGGTTAGAGTTTTATAAGCTCAAATGCTCGCCTTCGTTCGTGGCTCGCCTGTTTGAACTCGTTCATCAAAATGAATGAATCTTTTTTCGTGTCATTTGCTTGATTCAACGAACAAAATGAACTAAATCGGAAAATTGAATCGGAAAAAGATTTGTTCATTTTGATGAACGAGTTCGAACAGGAGAGTCACAAGAACACAGAACAGAGCAAGGCGACCATTTGAGCTTATAAAACTCTAACCCTAACCTAACTTTATTTTATTTTTTTTAAATGAGCGATTTTTTCACTTGATTAGACCCTTATTCATCATCTGGAATTGTTTAAAGCGCTTTGAACAGTTTGCAGTTTGCATTGAAAGTGTCTTTTGGACCTTGAACCGTTTGGTCCCCATTGAAGTCCATTATATGGAGAAAAATCCTGGAATGTTTTCATCAAAAACCTTCATTTCTTTTCGACTGAAGAAAGAAAGACATGGACATCTTGGATGACATGGGGGTGAGTAAATTATCAGCTAAAGTTTTTTTTAAAGTGAACTACTCCTTTAAGTGTCATTCGCTCAGTTATGACATTTTGAATGCAAATATTACATTAAGATGTCTTCGTTATGACATCTTGGCATAAACCATAACATCATAACCTGTCAGTGTCTTTGTCATGACAACTTACGTTAAACTGTCATGTGGTTGGCTTTGACATTGGCTGTCATGAGGCCATTATAACTGCGTCATGAATGTCCTAAACTTTTGTGTTTCTGTGAAATAAGCCACATCACAAAATGTAAAATGGTCTGCAAACGTCATCAACATATGCACTATAATAGTAAACAGAATTAATTTTGCCATAGCTACTATAGGGAGCCTAAGTCCCGCCCCTCCGCTTCCGGCTCATGGGACCTTATTTCTGAAAAAATATGAATGGTAGTCAATGGCGAGAGACAACTTATCTTTTTATTCCGTCTGAACTGTGCCCTCAATTACACATATGATGTTTGTCAATTTAAAATATAATTCTGAAAGTCAAAAACGTCGCAGTTTGTCATACAACAGAAGAGTAACATTTAGTTTTATGTGAAAATCACTCTGTGAACTACATCTCCCTGGAAGAGAAACGAGATCCGCTGCTCGTGTGTGCGCAGTCTGGAACAAAACACTCATGCATGACGGCGTAACGTTACGATTATAACGTAAGACTGTAGAAACAATGACAGACAGCCTCAGTAAAGTTAGCTTCAGTCATTGAGAGGAAATGTGCGCCTTTGGGGTTTGTAGTCTTTGTAATTACGTATTTTCACAGTCTTATACCTCAACGGTTTTACATCAAACTGCGACTTTCTTTACTTTAAAATATATCTTTTAAATTGACAAACATCATATGTGTAATTCAGGGCACAATTCAAACCAGATCAAAATATTTGTTGTCTCTCGCCATTGACTACCATTCAATATTTTTCCGAAATAAGGTCCCATGGTGGCCGACCGGAAGGGGAGGGACTTAGGCTCTCTATTGTGATAAATATTGAGCGTGACAGCCTCTGTTGACTGTTGATTTAATCCGTAGTTTGGCTCGTGAAATGTTTCAGCCTGTGTTGCCTGCAGTCGTGATGCATCATTAACCCTGGAGTGAACACAAGGCATGCTGTTCAGCGGTTATGTGATCAGCACCACTCCAGAGACTCTCTACGGCCTGAGATAATTAAAAAAATTGTTGCACAGAAAACTCCCGGCTACAATAGAGACACCCAGAGATTGAACCATGACATTTGTGTAGTATAAATCCTCATTAGCGGTTCTCTGGGAGAGTGTGTGACTCACATTTTTAGACAGTCAATAAAGGCGCTCGTTAAACTGAGCTCTGAGACGGCAAGGCTCTGTTCTCAAACCTAGTGAGCTGCCTTGCTGCCTAATTAGGCACCCTCATCCGCGCATTAGAACACCCTACATGACAGCGCCTCGAAATAAACACTTATAAGGACACGCACACAAGAAAATACAATATAATTTGAAGTTTGCATGTTGATAAGCAGCACTTTTATGGCCTTTTTCAATATTGAATAAAATAAAAAGATATTTATCAAAGATATTTCTTATTTCATTTGCCATTTTTCTCATAAAAATGGATTGTGGGATCGCCTTTTCTGTCAAGGGTTGCATGCAAATTTGGCCAAAAAAGGGACAGTCTCTTATAATTATGTTGGCAATACATTTAGGGAATATTCAAGTCAGTTGCAAGCCTACCTAGGCAGCTTACTAGGTTTTAGAACAGAACCTACATGACTTGATTTTTATCTATTTTATTTATTTATTTGAAAGGGGACAGTGTACATTAATCAATATTAGAACAATGTAAATGTACCCCAGTTAGCTAAAAGAGCTCGTTTTCATCGGTAGTCCCCCAGCCAGCTGTAGAAAAGGCAACCTTAAAGATAATATAAAATATAAAAATATAAAATCGCAAGATAAATATAAAATCAAATATGAAAATTAGGGCTGTCAAAACGATTAATCGTGATTAATCGCATCCAAAAAAAAAGTTTGTGTTTACATAATATATGTGGGTGCACTGTGTATAATTATTTTGTATATATATATATATATATATATATAAACACACACATGCTTGTATATATTTAAGAAATATTTTCATTTATATTCTGTATATAGATTTATATATCATTTATATTATATATAAATATAAATATTTTATATATAAATAATATTTTTTTTCTTAAATATACATGCATGTGTGTTTTTTATATATATATATATAAACAAAATAATTATACACAGTGCACCCACATATATTATGTAAACACAAACTTTTATTTTGGATGCGATTAATCGTTTTGACAGCCCTAATAAAAATATAATATATAATAAAATCATAAACTATAATTTTATGTATAATATAAAATCACAAGATGAAATGACCTACGAAACATTTTGAATAAGAAATACAATTCATGTAAAATAATTATATAATGGTTAAATGCACACAAAAAGGATTTGGCTCTCAACAAGCCATATTTTTAGCATTCTTTTTGAAACTAGCAAACTTGAGAATGACTTTTATATTGCTAGTAATACTTCAAGATTAATATTTACAAGACGGAGGCAACTTATGTAGCTATACTTTGATTATCAAGTATGATCCCTCAGACTTTGAAGGAACATTTATTTGCACATCTCTCAATCATCACTGTATTAATTGCATTATATATATATTTTTTATAACTACAGAGCTTTGAAATATTGAAATATCGTCTTATAAGACATTACTAGGAGAAAGAAGTGGCAACTGATATTTAAATACATTTTATGTAAGTAGTATAGCAATAAATATCCCATTGATTTACATTACAAGCATCAGAATTTCTTATAGGCCATATCGGCAACTGAACCAAATTGCATATTTTTGCAATCTGAATAAAATTGGTGATTTAATTCTTTTTTATATGTGACATGCAAAATAATACTAAATGTTAGGATGTTAAAACAGCCCTTTAAATGTTGGTTTTTGCTGCAAGTAAAGGCCTAAAAATCTGCCAGTGAACCATTGTAGCACATTATGAGGAACTTTATTATTCTACACTCTTAGAAGGAAAGGTTCTAGAACCTTAAAAGGTTCTAAAGCGCTACATATTTGGAACTCCTAAAATGCAATGCATGAATGATCACAAAATTCAAGATATGTGGGTTAAAATATGTAATTAATCAATATCACATGAAGAGTGCCATTTCAGTTTTTATCCTCCAAAAATCTGCATGATTAAAATGTGATATTAAAGGAGAACTCCGGCGAACAATGAACCTTTGGTCTAATAAAACATCGGTACCTCGTTAATCGTTCTCTGGGGATTGTTTTCATGATAATCGAATGTAAAGAGTTTTATCTCTAAAAACTGTTTAGCGTATAATGCTAGTACTGGGGGCATTGACCAACTAAAATGAAATCGCTAGTTTATACCACTAACAAGGCTCAAAATAGCCCCGCACTAACACAGTAACATAACAAGGCTCCATACATGCAAAACGAAGCATTGACAACTTTGTAAGTGTACAGACCGTTTATTAAGAACATAAGTTATAAAGACCGTTTACTTCGTGTATACATTCAGAAGCCATCTTAGGAAATAGTCTCGATAAGTCGATCCCCGAACGTCGTTCATACAGTTCAGAAGTTCGTTGAACTTCATACAGTTCAGCTCACTCATCACGACGTTCGGGGATCGACTTATCGAGACTATTTCCTAAGATGGCTTCTGAATGTATACACGAAGTAAACGGTCTTCATAACTTATGTTCTTATTAAACGGTCTGTACACTTACAAAGTTGTCAATGCTTCGTTTTGCATGTATGGAGCCTTGTTATGTTCCTGCGTTAATGCGGGGCTATTTTAAGCCTTGTTAGTGGTATAAACTAGCGATTTCGTTTCAGTTGGTCAGTGCCCCCAGTACTAGCATTATACGCTAAACAGTTTTTAGAGATAAAACTCTTTACATTCGATTATCATGAAAACAATCCCCAGAGAACGATTGACGAGGTTCCGATGTTTTATTAGAACAAAGGTTTATTGTTCGCCGGAGTTCTCCTTTAAGTTACTACAACAGTTTAATAAACAATAATTTAATAACAACTACAAAATGTTGCAGAATAATGTAATATATGAATGAATAATAGCCTTTAAAGAACCTTTGCGCCAAAAGTGTTCTTTCTTCTCATTATTGAACCTTTTTTAGCATTAAATATCCTTTGGAGTTGAGTAAAGAACCCAATGCTACAGTACTAAGAGTGTACAGGTAATAAAGGAATACAAGTTAATAACAAAAACATGTAAAACTGTATCTATGTGTTTCTATTGATCTCAACAGAGAACAGCATTTCAGTGTTTCCAAGGTTTCCCCAACTCGATCCCCGAGTGCTGTTATACAGTCAGCTGTGATTGGCTGTCAGAGTCAGAGTCTCAGTGACACTCAGAAGTGCAAGTTTGTGAATATGTTTGGGGAGAGATTGAAAATGTAGAAACTACCGTCTCTTTTTGCAAATAAATTTATTTATATATTTAAAAAAAAGTCTGAATATTGAATACGAAGAGTTTGGTTGATGACCACAGGCAATACATTGACTACAATTTAATTTTTCATTTGATAAAATTGAACAGGAAACCTGTTAAACTTAAAATAGACGGACAGACTGATTCAGTCTTTCAAGGTGTGACCACTTTTCTTGGATGGACATGTGAATTAATGTAAACACATTGCCATTCACCTTGACGCCAAGGTCTTGGGATCGATTCCCAGGGAAAGCATGTACGCCGGATATAAATACATGTATTGTCAGCATTTTTAAGCATCTGCCAAATATCTAATCGACAGTCCACTGTAATCGACAGATATTATCAAGATAAAATAACCTAGACTATCGCATTCACCTGGACCGGGGCCACATAGTTGATGTGTTCAGTAAGACAGAACGGGAAGAGAAGGACAAGAAAGGTAGAATAAATAAGACTTACTACTTACGGCAATGACTGTAGTTGGCACCAACGACTGCACTTATCAGCACTGTATACTGTAACACCATGCTATGAATGATTGAATTAATGATAGAAAACAAATTAACTGGAAAAACTGCTCCAAACACATATCCTCAACTTTAACCGTCTAACTGTATAAATTGATCAAAAACGGCTCCCTCCGGTGGCCAAAAAGTGTCACAACCAAAATGTGGACTGGACTGTAAACATTTCTCCAACAAAAACAACAGTTCGGGCAAAGCAACAAATGAATCGTGTGCTAAAATGATCTAGAAAAGGAGAAACAAGCTGAAATGTTTGAGGGACGTTGAATGAATGCTGCATTGAAAGGCCTGAAATTAAACATAGCTGTATGATTAAAGGGATAGTTCACTTTGAAATTAATTTTTGGTATGTTTTAGCTTACCTCAAGGGCATCCAAGATGTAGGTGTCTTTGTTTCCGCAGTAGTTTCAATTTTGATATTTTTAGGTCAAACCGCTCTTGTCTGAGTCATATAATGGAGGTCTATGGTCACCACCTCAAAGAGCATGCACAGAGAAGTCCAAATTAAACATGATTTAATGACTCGTAAATGTAAGTACACATTGATGGCCTAAGACACGAAACGAGTGGTTTGTGTGAGAAAACGAACAGTATTTATATCGTTTTTACCTCTTGTAACCACAGCCACGTCCAAGTGATCTGAGGGCGCGGGCGCTTTGTGGCTAAAACAATATAAATACTGTTCTTTTTCTCACACAAACCGCTCGTTTCATGTCTTAGGCCATCAATGTGTACTTCCATTTACGAGTCATTAAATCATGTTTAATTTGGACTTCTCTGTGCATGCTCTTTGAGGTGGTGACCATAGACCTCCATTATATGACTGACAGACAAGAACGATTTGACCTAAAAATATCAAAATTGAAAAAATACTGCGGAAACATATCAAAAATTAATTTCAAAGTGAACTATCCCTTTAATGCCACAACTTTGAAGTGTACCATTACGAATAAATCACGATAAACTCACTCGCTCGCTTTCAAATTTCGCTTGCATTTATTACACAATTGAAACACATAAACCAAAATATGAACACTGTGTGTAGTGAAACAGGGTAACAAAAAATAAATAGGCAATCACAACCATTTATGGTCCCAAATAAAGGTTTTGGAATGCATATATGCCGGATGAATAAACGAAAAAATAACCTACGGTTTAAAACCAGCGTTCCAGTCCATAAAAGCAGTCGTAGTGAAACGCAGGGAGTATGTTGGTAACTGAGCTAAGTGCAGCACCAATGCATTCGTTTCCCATCTCCTGTGTGCATGCCAAACGGAGAGATAAACCAATCAATCAAGGGCCCTTCAGAGTCAATCATACTTGAGGCAGAGTAAAGAGGAAGTTGATATGTGTTCGAGTCGCTGGTTTGGGGTGAGAGTATTAACAGTGTGCTCGTATATCCAGGAGTGTGAGACTATTTATCACAGTGAGCGTGTAGACAGTTTTCCCAAGCGAGCAGTTCCATGGTGACAGCGTGATGCATCACATGGTCTCGGTAGCGCATGCCGGCAGCCGTGCTCGATTTGCAACGACCTAGGAGACACAGACGATGGTTGCAAGAGACACACGGGAATCAGCAGGTCTTTAAAAGTACAGTTATTTAATGGCTAGTCGCCCCATTCGTCTTTGATAATTCCTTTGTGGATTCTGGAAAAAACATCTTTATGAGCAGGAATCAACATTCAGTAGTCGGCACCGCTGTGCCTGAGGGAAAGCCGAAGCGGGACAATATCTTAGGCCGAAACAACCAGGTTCAAAGGTTGATGCCAAGGTGAACGTTCATAGTACCAAGTCAAGCCGGGAAAAAAGTCATTTTCTTTGGAAGGCGGAAAGTACGTTGTTGTTTTGTCCCAATAATAAGAATATTTGGAAAAATAGAAAATCCATTTGAAATGATGAGGTGCACTAGAAGGGATGATGCCATTCCATTTAAGAAGGGATGATGTCATTCCATTCCACAGCCATTTACGCTGGAGCCAATTAGATTCCACAACAGGCTAGTTCATTAGAATAAAATTCACGCCTGAAATTATTAGGTTATCATTTCTTAATACATGACGAAAACAAAAGCATTGCAAGTAAACATTGGGCTTCGTTCATGAATCACGAGCAGAATCAAACCATTAGGGATGGGCAACGATTAATCGTTAGCAAAATAAAAGCTCGTGTTCACATAATATATGTGTGTGTGGTGTGTATAATTAATTTGTATATACAAATACCCACACATGCATGTATATATTTAAGAAAAATGTGTTATTAATGTCAAATATTTATTAGGGCTGTCAAAACGATTAATCGCATCCAAAATAAAAGTTTCAGTTTCCATAATATATGTGGGTGCACTGTGTATAATTATTTTGTATATATATATAAAAAAACACACATGCATGTATATTTAAGAAAAAAATATTATTTATATATAAAATATTCATATTTATATATAATATAAATTATATATAAATCTAAATACAGAACATACATGAAAATATTTCTTAAATATATACAAGCATGTGTGTGTGTTTATATATATATAATAATTATACACAGTGCACCCACATATATTATGTAAACACAAACTTTTATTTTGGATGCGATTAATCGTTTTGACAGCCCTAATATTTATATATAATATTAATTATGTATAAATATATATAAAGTATATACATGCAAATATTTCTTAAATATATACATGCATGTGTGTGTATTTATATATACAAATTAATTATACACACATATATTATGTAAACACAAACTTTTATTTTGGATGCGATTAATCGCGATTAATTGTTTTGACAGCTCTAATATTTATATATAAGAATAATTATGTATAAATATATATAAAGTATATATATGAAAATATTTCTTAAATATACAAGCATGTGTGTGTATTTATATATACAAATTAATTATACACACTACACACACATATATTATATAAACACAAACTTTTATTTTGCTAACGATTAATTGCGATTAATCGTTGCCTATCCCTAATTCTTACATAAATGGTCATTTTACATTCAATCCCATGCAAAAATTGAAGAACTGCTGAAATTATTTGATCATTTATCAACATATGATGAAAATAAAAAGGGGGCATTGCAAGAGTATTCATGAAACACGAGCAGAATGAAACCATTCTAACGAAAGTGGTCGTTTGACGCTAATCTAGCTTCATGAATGATCCCCATTATGAGTAAACAATGCAACTCTCATTCATCATAACATTATGGGATAATTTGAAGCCAACATATTTTAGGTGATATTACAAGGTATAAAAGTGTGCATTCAAAATATGATTTCACTTTCACTATTATGCGCTCGGGTAGTTTACAAATTTACATATAGAGCCCGTTTTTTTCTAGATCTCTCTCTGCTTTTAGTCACCTACGTAATCATGCAAAAATATGAGGGAAAAATATTTCGATTTCTTTGTTTTGTTGCATTCGAATCATTTAAACATGGCCGTTGCTAAAATGTACAAATTTCTGTGCAAAAACACTAGGTCTACACTACACTTCTAACAAGTACACAAGCCATAACAAAAATAAAGATATTCAGCAAAGGAAATGGACACATTTACCAGACAGGACAGGAGAGGAAGAGCCAGAAACAATGATTATGAAACTTAAAACACATTATTAGAATAGTAATACTGGTTTAGTAAATGCATTAAAAATAAAGAAAAATCAAACGACTTGATGTGATTATATCATATATCTAAATGCAAACATGATTTTGATTGCGGAAAGGGTGCGTCTCTCCAGCTGGCAGTCATTCTGTCTATGTCAGCAGTGTGTCAGAGCCATTGATTTACTGTATAGGATTGCAATATAAAGGCTTTCATTATATTAAGTGTAAAACGATTTAAGGCTGTAATGAAAGAAACTGATGGCAAAAGCAGCTTTTGTTATTAATTAATAGTCACCGGCTGATTCTTTGAGGATCTGATAATAATGAACGCCACAAGATATCAGGTCATATGATGGATGAGCAGAATGAACGTCTGTGCACATTCTTTGTGAAAACTATTCTTACTAGGGCTGTCAAACGATTAATCGTGATTAATCGCATCCAAAATAAAAGTTTGTTTACATAATATATATATATATATATATATATATATATATATATATATTAGGGCTGTGCAAAAATTATTTGCGATTAATCGCATCCAAAATAAAAGTCTGTGTTTACATAATACATTTGTGTGTGCTATATATAATTATTTTGTATCTATAAATACCTATGCATGCATGTATATATTTAAGAATTATTTGTGCTTAAATTCTGAATATATATCTAAATACATAATCTATATTATATAAATATAAATATTTTATATATGAAAAATAATTATATACAGCACACACAAATATATTATGTAAAAACAGACTTTTATTTTGGATGCGATTAATCGCAATTAATTTTTGCACAGCCCTAATATATATATATATACAAAAAATATATATATAAAATTATATATATATATATATATATATATATATATATATACACACTACAAACATTTTTATATAATTTATATTTTTATAAATATATATATTTTATATATAAATCATATTTTTTCTTAAATATACACGCATGTGTGTGTATTTATATATATATAAAATAATTATACACAGTGCACCCACATATATTATGTAAACACAAACTTTTATTTTGGATGCGATTAATCACGATTAATTGTTTGACAGCCCTAATTCTTACATTAATTGTTAGATAGAATTTACAATTTATGCAACATTTTTTAAACACGACCAAAATCATTAAATTGAATGCAACTCGAGACTCGAGAATGATTTACACAGAAATGAGTGTTGCTCGTGTTTTATATGTGGCCTTCTACTGCTGTGCAGATTTGATCGGAAAGTCTGATTAATCCCTCTATAAGTTTGCTAAATTAAAATGCAACCACACACAGAGATGCCAAAAGTTTTCAGGGACACATATATACACACACACACACACATTGACAGACACACACAAAACAAAACCAACACAGCTAAAAATGACCAAGTTTTTGTAGAACGTCATCATTTTGCTGGAATCAGTTAATAACGGAATATAAACTCGAAGAAGATCGATTGTCCTTCCCGAAAAATGCATCTAAAGTTATAGATGAAAATGCAGATACACTTTGGAAAACGGCGTGAGGCGAACGACCGTGCCACGTACCAATTTGAGAAAGCACAACGTAAAGCTGCACTGCTGGAAGAACAAAAACGCTGTGAAAATTCAAAAGGTTAGGCACTGAAAAACAGGTGGAATGGATTGGAAAATGACCTGGCGATGTCACACGGTGTCGATGTCAAACCCTGATTGGTTAGATGGAGCTCTAGAGTTCTTCGTAATCTCCACCCTCACTGGCCAGGAAGGCCTCAAGATCGTCCACAGTTCCTGCTTTCTTGGGTCTTGATGATTTCTTCTTCTTCTTTTCTTTCTCATCTACTATTCCTGTTCCTGCGTCATCTTTTTCCTTTTTCTTGTGTTTGTGTCGTTTTTTGCTGCTTTTCTCATCCTCCTAGAACAACAACAACAAGATTTCTTCTTCAATTTCACTAATAAAAGGCAGTTTATGCACACACAACAAAATCTGAAACAGATGAGAAAGAGCGAGTTATCGACCAGTGGAGGCTTTTTGATTGCTGATACAGACATAAATGTTGTTCAATTATAAATTATAAACATTAAATGAATATTTACATCAAGCACAATTAAACTCCATAAATGGATTTAGCCGTGTTTACAGAATAAGAACACAGAACAAATGAATTTGCTGTATAGTCACATTAATTGTTTCCTAACTGCAAAATATTGCAACACTGATGCAGTTTTTAAGCTTGTATTACTGTTAAAGTGGCTTTGAAACAATCTGAACAATCTGTATTGTATAAAGCACAATATAAATTAGGGCTTTCAAAACGATTAATCGCGATTAATCGCATCCAAAATAAAAGTTTGTGTTTACATAATATATGTGGGGGCACTGTGTATAATTATTTTGTGTATATATATATATATATATATATATATATATATATAAACACACATGCATGTATATTTAAGAAAAAAATATTATTTATATATAAAATATTTATTTTTATATATAATATAAATTATATATAAATCTATAAACAGAATATACATAAAAATATTTCTTAAATATATACAAGCATGTGTGTGTGTTTATATATCTAAAATAATTATACACAGTGCCCCCACATATATTATGTAAACACAAACTTTTATTTTGGATGCGATTAATCGCGATTAATCGTTTTGACAGCCCTAATATAAATACATGTGACTTCACTTTACACAATATTTACTCAAAAACTTACATAAAAAAAAAACAAGCACATAATCCATTGTCAAGCTGTTGGTAGATTTTAGATCCTCAAAATAGCATTATTGCCCAATTTGATGCTTGTCTATCGCTAATATAGTCAAGTTTTTCATATCTTACCTCTTTGCTTTTCTTTTTCTTCTTTTTCTTGTCCTTTATGGAGTGTCTGCTTTCATTATCTGCAAGATAAAACAGATTTGAAAATGTGCACAGTCATCCTTTAACCCAGTTGTTTAAGACTGCAGATATTAAAAAAAGCCCTTTCCGGACGCAATATCTTTTTTAAAGGGATATTCCACTTTTTTTGGAAATAGGCTCATTTTACAACTCCCCTAGAGTTAAACAATTGAGTTTTACCATTTTTGAATCCATTCAGCCGATTTTCTGATATTTAGAAGAATATCAGTAACCAGACAGTTTCTGGTCTCATTGACTTCCATAGTATATTTTTTTCCTACTATGGAAGTCAATGAGACCAGAAACGGTCTGGTTACTGATATTCTTCTAAATATCAGAAAATCGGCTGAATTGATTCAAAAACGGTAAAACTCAATTGTTTAACTGTAGGGGAGTTGTAAAATGAGCCTATTTCCAAAAAAAGTGGAGTATCCCTTTAAGGGTGTGGGATTATACCCTTAAAGCTTAAAAAGCAAGAATAAAGACACAAGTATTTGCCGATTGCCCGTCCCCTTCGAAATCAATGGATTTGCAGCATAAACTCTTAGTTTTACCTGAATTCATATAACTTGGAAAAGGCATCAATGTTTTTAAAGATCCACTACATGCAATCTGTTTTTTTTAGTACTGTCAAACAATTAAAATATTTAATCGTGATTAAACGTCATAGTTAACTCGCAATTAATCACACATATATTCGAAATGTCTTTTGATTTCTTTTTGTCCCATTATTTTTTTCTCTCATTTTAATGCAAAAGCCTTATCATGGAAAAGTGGATCAGCTTGCTTTGTGCAGATGTTTTTTATTGAAAACAACATTAGCATATACTATATATCTCGCACTCTTCATCCACTCAAAACGTAAATGTTAACCTACTATTTGGCCGGCTCGCAAGCCCTAAACAAGTGTGCGGCGTGCCTGTTTTGTTTCACATGAATGGGTTTCATAGCACAGCACATGCCACGTCCTGTTGCAAAAAAGTATATGAAAAAAAACTATAAAGTTTGCTAGGCCAAAAAGAAGATGAATCGCGTGATAAATAAATTGACGCCGCTAAAAATGGGTTTGCATTAACGCCGTTAATAACGCGTTTAACTGACAGCCCTAGTTTTTAAATAACGTGTCACTTAAGTTACATTAAAGTGCCTCATTATGATTTTTTGGATATTATTGTTTCTGTAGTGTGTATTATAGCTGTTTGTGAATGTAAAAGGTCTGCAAAGCTCATGACAAATAAAGTTATTATCTCCTGAAAGCAAGAATGAGTCTCAACTGCCTGAAACGAGTCATCAGCAACTTTGTAAACAGGTTTGTAACAAGTTTGCATAATGCCAGCCTATGGTCTTGTATCTACTTTGACCTGCAGTCGACACTCTAGAGAGATTGGTTGAGAAGACACTTTTAATGTGTCTTCAGAGAGACTGAATCCTTTACTGAACCGTTTCTGACACAGTGATAAAAGAGCTGCAATGTATATGATGAGAAAATTAAAGTGTTTTTTGACCTCGGATGAATGTAAACCTATTGTAGGAGACTTTAAAATAGCATATCGGAGCACTTTAGAATGAAAAAAGTAGGACAGAGATCAACGTCTGGGTAAATAATGTTAATCCTTATCTTGTATACATATGAAGTCCACTTTGGCTGAAAATAATGAGCATGGTGAGGATGTGAATTCCCTTTATTTGTGATTAGTCATTTACCTTCCTGATCTTCACTGCTGTCTTTAATCTTAGGTGTCGTGTCTTCAAATCCCAGGCCGAAGAGGTCAATGTCGCTATTGAGGGTCTTGAATGAGGAGGCAACAGGTTTGGGGGGCTCCTGGAGTCCAGCTAACACAAAACCATCATCTGACCGGTCAGAGAAGTCATCTAGTGCAGAAAGGGCCCCCTGAGAAAGACAGACAAAGCATAAAATATGAGTGGCTATGTGGGAATTATGTGGTAGCAAAAAAGATCAATTATATTTATTAGACTTGCATTAGATGATTTGAATTTCTTAGAGAACAACATTTGTGATGGATTTCAGTCAGGGTTATTATAGTTAAAACTAAAATAAAAATAGTTTTAATTTAAAAATATAATAAAAATAAATAAATCAAGCTAGCTGCCAAGACAATATTTCTCCTTACTAAAATAACTAAAACTAAATCAATTAAACGTAATAAAAAAAATTACATAGACTGTATTTACAACAAAATAATAAAAATGACAAAAACAAACAAAAAAAATATATAAAAATAAAATCCAAATAACACTGATTTGAGTGTGGAATAACAGGCCATGGGTTGAAATTTCATTAATAATCAAGAACTTAGAAATGGTTCTCTACCGTTCTGGTCTTGTGTACGCCAAGTTCTTCACTCTCGAACTCGGGGTCATCCATGGCAAACGAGAGCATCTGCTGAGCGTCTGAATCTGAGTGCTCCTCAACAGCGCCCCCTGTCTTTACACCTGCAGGTCCTGCTGTAGTTTTCAGGCTTTGGGGTCTCTCGGTTGGTTTGGACAGGGTTTGCAGATGTTTGATGGAGTTCACTGAAGATCTGAGAAAATAAATGTCAGTTTTGACAGGAAATGTCAGTCCTTCCGTCCAATACATCTATGTATTTCATCCATCCATCCATCCATCCATCCATCCATACATGAAATTCATCCATACATCCCTCCATTCATTTCATCCATCCATCCATCCATCCATCCAGCCAGCCATCCATCCATCCATCCATCCATTTCATTCATCCATCAAGGTATTTCACCCATCCATCCATCCATCTCTCACCCATCCATCCATCCATCCATCCATCCATCCATCCATCCATCCATCCATCCATCCATCCAATTCATCCATCCATTCATCCACGTATTCCATCCATCCATCCATGTAATTCATCCATCCATTCATCCATGTATTCCATCCATCCATCCATCCATCCATCCATCCATCAATGTAATCTATCCATCCATCCATCCATCCATCCATCCATCCATCCATCCATCCATCCATCAATGTAATTCATCCATCCATCCATTTCACCAATCCATCCATCCATCCATCCATTCATGTATTTAATCCATCATCCATCCATCCATCCATCCATCCATCCATCCATCCATCCATCCATCCATCCATCCATTTCATGATAATCCATCAATCCATGCATTTAATCGATTCATCCATCCATCCATCCATCCATCCATCCATCAATGTAATTCATCCATCCATCCATCCATCCATCCATCCATCCATCCATCCATCCATCCATCCATCCATCTCACCCATCCATCCATCCATCCATCCATCCATTCATCCATCCATGTAATTCATCCATCCATTCATCCATGTATTTAATCCATCCATCCATCCATCCATCCATCCATCCATTTCATGATAATCCAACAATCCATGCATTTTATCGATTCATCCATCCATCCATCCATCCATCCATCCATCAATGTAATTCATCCATCCATCCATCCATCCATCCATTTCACCCATCCATGTAATTCATCCATCCATTCATCCATGTATTTAATCCATCCATCCATCCATCCATCCATCCATCCATCCATCCATCCATCCATCCATCCATATTTTTCATCAGTTCATTCATCCATCCATCATCCATCCATCAATTTTAACTGTCAGTCTACCGATCTATCTATAGAAATCACTGCCAAGGTAACATTAATTGAAAAATAATATTATCGAGAAAGGAAAATTGGTTTTGCCTTCATTACGAGTGTTTTAATTAAAGTAAATTAGAGACGTCTCTCTGCTAATGGAATAATTTCTATTTTGGAAGCTCATCAACAGTGAGGGAAATTAATTTAAACGGTACAACAAATCTTCTGGAAATTCTGATCAGGTCTGAACATGTCTGTATCCCACTGATGTCTTTCTGTTAAAAGTAAGATGCATTTCTGCATGTGTTTTTTTTTTACCCCTTTGAGTTTGTTCCTGAGCTGATGCCTTTGTGCCGGGCAACAGAGGGTAGAGATGAATCTTCCTCCTCTTCGTCACTCGTGAGTGTGACGCCCACGCTTGGGACCACCGCTTTAAGGGCAGGCCGGCTCAGCGCTCGATCATCCGGATCTAAATCATCCTGGAAGCCGGAGACCAGAGGATTTCCCCGGCCCTCTCCATCACTGAGGAAAAGACCGGAAAACTCATCATGAGTTTAACATGCGACTAACACTGAACCCAAATGCCTTCTTATTTAAAATAAATATGGTTGTGTAACTATTTAATTTAGGAATAATGTAGAATAATATTTCATTTTCTAACATCAAATAAATTAGTCAACATTAACAAAGAATGAACACTTCTACAGCATTTATTAATCATTGTTAATGTTAATTTTAACATTTACTTAGTTAATGAATTGTGAACTAACAACATTATATTTTTATTAGCTAACATTAACAAAGATTAATAAATGTTGTAAATAAAATATATTGCTCACTGTTCATGTTAGTTAATACACTGACAAATGTATTGTAAAGTGTTACGAATTTCTCTTTGCATTCATATTTTCAATGCTTAAATTTCATTGTTTCTCAAAATTCACAAAGTTTCTTCATTTCGGAAACATCACTTGTTTTTTTTTTTTTTGCCAGCATTTCAACAATAAAATTATTTTGAGATGGAACAATCATATTGATCTGAGAAAATGAAACCCTGTCCAGTGAGTTTACGAGCCGCTGAAATTACAACAGTAATATTCAAACAAGCTCATGGAATTATTATTTTTTTTATATATATAAGCAATAAAGTGCGTGTTATGACAGCTCACCTGTCACTGTCCAGAATGGGAGCTGATGTTGGAGGTTTTTTCTTTGATTTAACTGCTGTTCCACCGTCTTCCAGAAAGGTCCGGTCCAATCCGACCTCCGGTACAAATTCATCCACGCTCTGCACCTTTCCAGAGGGCTTCGGGCCTTCAGAACCTGTAGTTTCTGATGACAATAACAGACCATATTGGGTTAAAATCAATGTATGCAACAATTTCCACATATGGAATGGTTTTCTTCATCGACAGCCGCTTGCACCCTCTGCTGGAGAGGTCCACTAACAGCCATGGAGATTATCAATTGGCAGTCTACTGACATTCCTGCTGTTCCCGGATGTCAAATGTTGAGTTTTCTGTCGAATTTGAACCACCGAATTTGTGGAAGCAAATTTGTAAAGCGAAATAAAATGGACTGAAAATCGCCAGTCGAATATTATAGGTTGCATTTTTAAACAGAATGAATATTTTGAGAGTGAAATTTGAAGGGTGAATATGGATTATTGAATTTTTTAATAATTAAAACGTGTGAAATGTTTTGAATTGAATTGTTTTGATTCACAGTTCAAATATATACAACCATGTTGAAATTCAGCCCATAAAAATGCAATGCACTAAAATATTTTTGCATATTAAATGTTCATTAAATATAATTTTTAAATAAACTTAATTAGATATTTTTGAGGGAAAATGTGCTTAATCATGATAAGCCTTTTTATTTTATTCATTTATTCTACGGTTTATTCCGATTTAGATTCACTGAAACAAATGAAAAGTATAAAAGAAATTAATATATGAATATATCTAGATTTCATGGGCACACTTTCAGACATATTTGAAGGACAGATGAGACATAACAAGTATTTGTACTGTCACAGATGAAGGAACTACTGTGCTTTATATCAATACTCAGCACAATCCTGTGATTAGAAAGTCTCTGTAAGTACTGTATGTTGTTGAATAAAGAAGCTTTTAAAGGTCCTTAAAAAAGGAAAATGACTAAAAACTGATCAAACCTGAATTCTGGACTATTTTGAATGCTGAACTAATGATAAATTATCATGCATGGTATCTTGGACCTTTCATACCAGTTTAGACATTTGTCAATTGGATCAAGCATTCCAAAGAACAAAAGGGCACTTTTGTGAACATGAACACAATCTTAAGAGAGCAAAATATTTGCAAAATGATATTTATATGGACCATTTGACACAGTTTGCGTGTGTGTGTATGGGCCCCATCCCCCAGGATCTGCAATGCAGCAGCCGATGCACTGGTGCAGAGCTGCGACTCGTGTGTTTGTCAGTCCAGCGCTCTCTGTAATGACTGTGCAGCGGCGGGTCCAGTGTTGCCTGATAATGTCTCATTGGTATTCAGTATATAAGGCAATGAATGTAGTCCCTGAACGACTGCCCCTCTTTAGGACACTTCATACATTCACATTAGCAAACCTACACACACACACACACACACACACTCTCAGATCTGAAAACACACTAGGGAAACCGTGTAAGTTAAATGCTGTGAAGGTCTTTGAAGAACATATTGCATGCAAACAGACCCTTATATACAAAGCCACTTAGTGGGGGTGTGCATTTTGAATAGTTGCAACTTGCATTCAATTTTATAAGTCTGTGAGAGTAAATATTCTAACTGTAGACTAAATATCTATTCAAAAAGAGGCATTATAGACACTGCTGATGTGAATGATTAGTCAAATGGTAGGTTGCAATGTTATTCAACGTTTTATTTAGTTAAGAAAAATGCTTATGATTAATATACTTTCATTTTATTCATTACTGTAAAAACTAAGCAAGTGTACCCAATATTGGAGTATCATCATATCAAGTGTTTTTATTTGTGTGATGCACAGAGTTGCCCATGTAGAGCGTTTCAAATCAGACACAAACAAGTCTCTTTTTCAGTTTGGTGTTGCCTACACTGAAGATATATAGGCCTACATTTAAGATTTACATAATTACATCAAATTTTCATTGATTTGGGCATATTAAACACGCATTAGTTTAAGGCGAGACACTACAGGTGAACAGGGTAATTTTTTTTAACTAGCAGATACCAACATGAAACTTTCCCAGTTGATTACCTACATTAAGATGAGGAAAAATATATTACAAGTTTTGTGTAATCTAATGTTTAAATATGCAAATGAGGCATTCTCTAATTAAAAATGCACTCATTTGCATATTTTAAAAAACAAATCTGAGTATTGGATAAAGCCAGGTTCAAAATTATTTTTTCATTGTGTTCACATATTAGATAAGAAAAAAAAATTACAGAGGGATTTATGGATATCTACTTTTGTTATCCTGTAAATCAGAATATACTGTCAGTAGTAGCCTTAAAAAAAAATGATTTTCGCCATGTTTTTTTGGAATAAAATGTTATATGAATTAGGCTAGGAATAATATATTTACAAATCACTCTGTAAATGTCTTCATAATATAACTAGGAACAAAACTGGAAAGTTTGGTGTGTATAGGTGCTACTGTGAAGTGGAGATTTCGGACTTGGAGTTTGAGAAAAAAGTCATTTTGAGAAAACTGACTTTGAAGATTTAGCATCAGCCAATGAGATTGTGCATTTAGAGTTAAATCCCAGCTTTTACTTTCACGATTGGTTGCTAAACAACGGAATTTACCATATTTGGATCCGACAGCGTTGTACAGGAGAAAGAGAGTTTTCTAACTGTGTGTGTTTGATGACAGGGTGCATTTCGTGATCGCTGAGCAGCAGGATGATTTATAACGACAATCTAGACGCAAACAGACAAAGTGTAGTAAAATAAAGACCTAAATGTGTATTTCGGACTTTTTTTCACCACAAGTCTGAAAGAAGACTTTATTGAAGACAAATATCCCAAAATCTCAAAATTGACCAGTGGAAAAAACCCGATGTTTTTCTCGCTCGCCTTAACAAACTAATAATTGGATCTTACTTGAACTAGCCATAATTAAATTCAATGACTTTTAAACTGATTAAATTTAATTGTTTGCACTATTAACGGACTAATTCTGATGCGAAGCAATTTTAATAAATACAATTTTGAAAATATGATTATTTGAAAAAACAGAAGCCAATAAAAAACTATGCCGTGATTAATTTGTGTGTTTGTGTGTGTAGGAAGTAGGCGACAAGACGGCTTACTGAACAGAGCTACTGAACAAAGCCTCATTCTTAAAAGAGAGATCCAGACAGAACTGGAAACAGACTACTAAAAACAGACGGTTTGTACTGACCTGGTCTGTCTGGTGAAGTCTCTGCAGCCGACGAACCGAACAGGCGTGACATGAAGCCTCGTTTCTGGGCATGAGGAGGTGCGGGTTGGGTAGATGTGGGCACCGTCGCTGCGGGCGAAGGCTCCAGGCTTTGAGATGGTGGTTGGGGTGCATGGGCGGCTGTGAGCTGGACAGGAGGGTGTGGTATAGATGGAGGTGGTGGCGGGGCGGATTGTGTCTGGATAGGGACAGGAGCCTGTGGTGTACTGGGGCTGGAGTTACTGGGAGAGGCGGCACCGGGCAGCACCACAGGGGACTGGGACCCTGATGATGGGCTCTGGCCATTAGAGGGCGCTGGAGATGCATAAGCTTTGCGTGACTCCATCATCTCAAGAAATCTGCAAAAACGGCAGTGAAATTTGTAAAAAAATGTTGGTCAGGTGGCATTCTTGTCTCAGTGGTTGGCTCTTTTTGCTAAACTCTGAACCTGTGTGACATCACATGATGCGCATGTGCGTAAATAGTACGTACTATGGTACGCAATAATTCTGACTAAAATAAACATATTGCTACAGTATTTGTTGTTGGAGAAAATAAATGTGCCATATGTGGAATTTTAAAGCTACAAGTGTATATTTTTAAGGAAAGTGACCATTATAATGGGGTAATCAAAAGCAGGGTAATATAATTAGTTTGTGCTTTTGTTTTTGTTTTAATCATTAAATCATTATTAATAATAATAACAATAATAATAATTATCATTATTTTTTCATTAAAAAAACAAAAGCTTTTTGCACATAATATATTGCATAGCCTATATTATATTTGTTTCCATATCCTTCAATATCAACATTGTAGGATATCACTGGGCCGAATGTGAAATATATATATATATATATATATATTAGGGCTGTCAAACGATTAATCTTGATTAATCGCATCCAAAATAAAAGTTTGTGTTTACAAAATATATGTTGGTGCACTTTGTATAATTATTTTGTACATATATAAATACATACATGGATGTAAATTTAAGAAAAAAATATTATTTATATATAAAATATTTATATATAATATAAATTATGTATAAATCTATGTACAGAATATACATGAAAATATTTCTTAAAAATATACAAGTATGTGTGTCTATTTGTATATATATATATATATATATATATATATATATATATATATATATATATATATATATTATAAAATAATACAAAATAATATAAATATTTCTTAAAAATATTTTAGAAAATATTTCTTAAATATATACAACCATGTGTGTGTATTTATATATATATATAAAATAATTATAAAATAATATAAAATAATTATACAGAGAGCACCCACATATAATATGTAAACACAAACTTTTATTTTGGATGCGATTAATCGCGATTAATTGTTTGACAGCCCTAATATATATATATATACTCAATAGACAACGTAGAAAGTACCGAAATATATATCGTATATCGCCATTTAACCAAAAAATACCGAGATATGATTTTTTGGCCATATCGCCCAGCCCAAACTGACACTCACATGTCATAGTTCTGGTCCTCCGTCTCCTGCTGAACACTGAGTTCCTCTAGCGTGGCATCGATGTCAAGCTGATTAGTCTCCAGTTGTCGTAACAGAGTCTCCCTCTGCAAACACAAAAACACCACATCCAGCATACTGTAATCTCTCGGGACATCAACAGTGACCTCATTTTAACTCAAGAAAGCACTGCCCTGCTTTATTATTTCTAAATTAGGAGGACTGGAAATGAATGGGTAGAGAGAAGCACAAATCTCTTTCTTAACAGAAAAACACGCACTGACCAATAACCGGTTTCTGACCGAACTGATACTTGGGGTTAGAAGTTTGTTCAAAGTCACGGAAGTTAGAAGTGGCCTTTAAACTAACACTGAAAAAGATAGCGAGGAGAGGAAAACAGATCTAGGCACAGTACTGAAAGTTTAATGAGTTTGACACGCTGTGCTTGACGGACTAATTCAGAGCAGTGGGATTTGCATCACCTTTACAGCAACCAGTTAAGCAATATTTTTAGATTATAATATTTTAGATAGATTTTATTATCAAATCTATGCTGAGATGGCTAATTGAACATACGTTGATTTCTCTAATAAGATACCAGAAACCAGTCCGACAACCTACTTGCTGTGGCGTAACCTTAGGAAGAGAGGCCGACACATAAGACACAGCGGTCGCCATTGATCCCCAGGCTAATTTCAACATTCCTAATTTATTAATGCCATTCAGCCAGTCTCAAGAGACATATAAGAAGGATGCATTTAAAGGAGCAACTTTAAAGGGCCTTTTTACAAAGTCTCTATTTTTTGGGGGGGCTACATGCTTTAATGATCAAAACACACAATATTTTCCCTGTTGCAGCTCCTCTCTTCCCAGTCTGTCAGTAACACTGTTTAGTTCCTGTCTCTATGAAGCCCCTCCTTCTGAAAAGCACAATGTGCTCTGATTGGTCAGTTTGGACTAGTGTGTTGTGATTGGCCAACTGCTCAGTGTGTTTGAGAAATGTCCCCACTACTAACTCAACCAGGCCACGCCCCTTTATTTTGCATATGCTTTGGGCGGGAATTATTTTTAAGGAATATTGTGACGTATTCATTCCCAGAAGAAAACTCAAGACTACAATGGAGGCGGTTCAGGGAGTTCAGAAACCGTGAGCACTAATATAGGGAATAAGTCCGACTGCTTTGTAAATTTGTAAGCCTTTTCAAACTCAAACAGCAACATTACACACTAAAGAAAGATGAAAATTGCAAAACGCATATTAGGAACCCTTTAATGCTACTGCTAATGTTAGTCCTACCTTGACTGTAAGACTAAATCTGTTGGGCAAAAAAGCAGGGGACTCTCTAGCTCAGCTGCCTACTGAGTGCACTAGAGAAGGTCCTACTAAAGGCTTCCCACAACTTTTGATCAATTCGTTTGCATGACTTTTTTTGTTACTGTTAACTACAACTATAATGATTACAAATATTTTCAGTAATTGAAAGCGAGCTGAGATAAAATATAATATTAATATTATTTATTAGATGAAAATCTAAAAGCATTTTATTTTATTTTTTTTAAATGTTGTCTTGGAAAACTACCTGAAATAAAATAAGTTTACAATAAAATTAACGTACTGAAGTACTAAAACTAAAATAAAAACAAAAGTAAATTAGAAATATATAAAAAAACTAAAACTAAGACAGATAAAACTTATAATAAAATGAAAACAATAAATATAAAAAATAATTCAGATAAATAATATATTATATTAATAAAATGATCCCTTTGATTAAAAAATTGATTAAAATTGATTAAAAATATTTGAAAAAATATTTAAATAAATAAATTTAAAAAAATAAATATTTAAAAAAAATAAGACTAAAATATTTAAAAGGGAAAATTCCACTAATATAGAATTGCCTGATTTTCAAGGTTTCCTGTGAATAATATTATATTTTTTTATAATTTTTGCTTGCATACTTGAATAGATGCAAATTAGGAAAACTACAGAGGATCTGTTAGAGCAGGAAGGCAGATCTCCAAGATCAGCATCAAGAGCCCTTGCTCTTGGTCCACAAATCCACAAACTCTTATATCTCTTAAAACATATGAACTCAAATCCCCATGTAAATTTGTGAAGATTCCTCTTGAGAGCAAACATGAGCTGAGAGCAAACATGACTTTGAGAGTTTCCTCTGACCTGCAGCTGCAAGAATGGGATGTTGAAGAAGCGATGGAGGTATTTGAGACCAAAGCCGTTTTTCATGGAAGACTCGGCATAGTGGATGTAAGAGGAGCCCGGAGGTCTAAAATGAAAAAGGATTATGGGATTAGGGAAAAGTTGGCTGATAAGTGACACATACATTATTCATAAGAGCTTTGCATTGTATATTTGGAAACATTTCTAAAGCGGCATTATGTTATTTTTGAAATTTTGCTCTCTGGGTCCCCCTACAGTTGGGAAACAGTATTTTCTTCTACTACTCGTAAAATCAATCATGGTTACACGTGTGCATTTGTTGACAAGCAATACCCCCGAACTCTGCAGAAGGAAGCAGTTCTCACATCTCGGGTAGACTACAGTGTTGCGTTGGCATATATTCCAGCATGTCTTATGAATATAGTTTCAGGGCTTTATTTTTTTTTTCAAACGTCAAAAGATCACGTAGCTCACGTTTACAAGCAGCCAGCGTCTTTATAGTAACGTTAGCCTATTGGCTACCGTTTTACATAATGGATATGCTAATCCAATTCAATGTTTGTGTGGTAGATAATAGCCATATCGTCAATATTATAATATCAAGCTACCATAGACGCTGATTAATTTTTAACTTAATTTTTCAAGAATTGCACTTAGAAACATTCTTACAAATTTATTAGCATTATATCTAAAGAACTTTCCTAACTTCTTTCTAAAGAAGATTTGTGTGAATCAGGCCCCTGGTTTTGAAGGTTACCGTCACCATGATATCGAAATTGACATTTTATATATATATATATATATATATATATATATAATATTTAATATAGTAATTATTATAAATAATTTATCCATTAACATGATTATTTTTTAAGTAAGCATTTCCCAGATTGCACCTTTAATCAAAATCACTTCCCCTCCCTCATTCAGTGACATCTAAAGACGAGGATGGGACAACTTGTCACTCACATGAGATCCACCAATAGGAAACCACAACCATCCGATCAATCACAATGGACAAAATCAAGTCCCGCCCTGCAGTTTTTCTTGTTTGAGAAGCCGTTTCACTCAGATATACGACACAAAAGACTATCACAACTTCCGTTTCATGCCGACTTTAATCTTACATGCTCACCTGTTCAGACTGTTGATAAAATCTCTGATGTCATCGGGTAAGATGACCCTGTGCTCGCCCATGTCCCGCTGGTTACCCAGGACACACACTGGGACGTGCGTTGGCACTTTTGGTAACTCCCTAAGGATGTAGTTGAACGTCCTGCGGTAAAGACAGAGTCTGTGATTCACATGAAAAGTGCATTGATGTGATTTTCTTGTGTATTGCACATACATCATAATCTAAAAATGTGAGTTTTAACATTCAGTACAGTTGAAGATATTTTTGAACCGATTCATCAAATAATCTTATTTGCATTATTGGCCACCACTCCCAGACTTCATACCACCCACATGTGTTGGGGGGAAAAAAGCATGCCAGTGAAATGCCAGGATCTTATTAGCAAGCAGCATGGATATGCAAAGCAATAAATACATCTTCTTGTGTGTTCCTCTTTACCGGCCTGAGAGCGGCATAAATACCAAGCTGAAAAATAATCAAAGTTAATTCGACCGTTTACCTGGCATAAGATTCGGATTAAACATGGACCAAGAAGCTTCAGAAAATTCAAGATGATCACAGCTGACATTCATTTAGTGATATATATATATATATATATATATATATATATATATATATATATATATATATATATATATATATAACATGTATTTAAATTGGGGCTGTGCAAAAATTAATTGCGATTAATCGTATCCAAAATAAAAGTCTGTGTTTACATAATATATTTGTGTGTGCTGTATAATTAATTTGTATATATAAATACCTATGCATGCATGCATATATTGAAAAATTATTTGCGCTTAAATTCTGTATATATATATATATATCTGTATATATATATATATATATATATATATATATATATATATAAATACATAATCTATATTATATAAATATTTTATACATGAATAACACATTTTCTTAAATATATACATGCATGTGTGTGTATTTATTGTAAACACAGACTTTTATTTTGGATGCGATTAATCGATTAATTTTGCACAGAAATTTTCTTCTAAAATGACCGTTTTTATCAAGCTTGTATATTTAAGTTCAGTAATTTTACTTAAATGGCAATAAAGATTACCTATTAATTGTCATTTAAGTGAAATTACTGAACTTAAATATAAAAGCTTGATAAAAATTATCATTTTAGTAGAAAATTTCAAATGGCATTTAGAGGCTTTTGCAACTGAACTCTTCATATGTATACAGTATATATACATATATATATATATATATATAAGCAACTTATATTTAAATACATTTTCAATATATATACATTTTTAACTTTATTATTATTTGAAAATGTGGAAAATAGTCACAATAAAGGAAGAGCCCTTTCAAATCAACACAACAATGAATAATTATCTCAACAACTCAATTAGTTATTCCAATCACGCATATTTGAAGACCTGTATTCGCATTGCAGGCATATATGAAGAACCGAATGAGACAGCGAAGAACCAGATCTTAAATATTAGGGATGCACGATATGTCGACATCGGCCGATATATGTTAATTTTTAATGTTATCTTTATCGGCCTGGTAAGAAAATGTGGCAGATATATTAAAGCAGATACATAATGTATTATTCCCTTCAGCAATGTTTATATTTTTGATTTTCTTGAAATATTATTGAAATCTCTTTAAAAAAATGAAAACATGGTTCGGTACAACATGCGCAGCGCAAATCTGTCATATCGTCTATACAACACTATAATGAGAACATCATTATAATCATGCGCTTGGGACATGGATTTATTTGTGAGACTTTAGTTTTTGTATTCAGGCTCTCAAAATTAGATCCAAATTTGGATTTAAATTTATCGGCTATCGGCTTTCAAATATAAAGAATTATCGGTTTTCGGTATCGGCCAAAATTTCCATATCAGTGCATCCCTATTAAATATGTTAGATCTTGTTATGCAATCCACACAGAATGGGGCACTGATTAAATGCTGGTCTAAACACACAAAGTACCTGCTGGCCACAACATTCCCAATGGTTTAAGCACAAATTCAGCCCTATCAATTAAGCAGAGCCCAGGTTTGCAAACAACGGGCACGGTGTGCTTGGGTCAAAAAGTAAAGACCCATTATCAGAATGCAAGGCAGATCCAATGAGCAGAGAGATAAACAGAGGCAGAACCTTTAAGAGACACTGAGCTGCAGGTATTGGTTTCATTGCGTTCTTTGTTCCTGACAGTGGCCTCGACTTTACTGTGAAAGAGACGCTCAATGACCCGCTGCAACCCAACGCCCAGTTCCTCCACCTGATCCTGACCACCGATAGCTGTCAGACCAAAAAGAGGGGCGGCGGGGCGGGAACGGAGTGGTGAAGGGACAGGAGAGGGCGATGGAGAATGAATGTGGGGTTTGGAGAGAGTGAAAAACGGAAGGAATGGCAGATTCCTTACCACTGTTTGGTGATGTCAAACATCATGATCACGCCATTGCAGTTCTTATAGACATCCAGGAACTCTGCGTCGAGAGCCATTTCGGATTCAGACTGCACAGAGAACAAAACATCTCCAAGATTACCATGTTGTTTCCAGCTGACTAAGCATTAAAATGAGATATTGGAAAATGTCAAATGATTAATGATATATACAATACATTTTTAATTCAGTCAAAACAAACACATTGAAGTATTAATCACATGGTAACTGTCAAGCAGACTTACTTGCATATTTATAAATAGACATCAATACTTTTATTCAGCAAGAACACGTTAAATTGACATTTGCAATGTTACAAATGACTTCTATTTCAAATAAATGCAGTTCTTTTGAACCAAGCAGCACACTTGCTTAAAGGGATACTCCACTTTTTTTGGAAATAGGCTCATTTTACCACTCCCCCAGAGTTTAACGGTTGGGTTTTACCGTTTTCGAATCCATTCAGCTGATTTTTAAATATTTAGAAGAATATCAGTAACCAGACTGTATCTGGTCTCATTGACTTCCATAGTAGGAAAAAAATATACTATGTAAGTCAATGAGACCAGAAACTGTCTGGTTACTGATATTCTTCTAAATATCAGAATATCGGCTGAATACATTCGAAAACGGTAAAACTCAACTGTTTAACTCTGGGGGAGTGGAAAATAAGCCTATTTCCAAAAAAAGTGGAGTATCCCTTTAAACATTGATAATAAGAAATGTTTCTTGAGGATCAAATCATCATATTAGAGTGATTTCTGAAGGATCATGTGACACTGAAGACTGGAGTAATGATGCTGAAAATGCAGCTTAAATATTTTTTTTTTTACCATAAATTCAATTAAAAAAGAATTGGGTTACATTGGTTTACTTGTAGTTGACAAGTTACTTATAGTCAGTTGAATGTCTGTTGGGGGACCAACAAAATAAAGTGTTAGCAGATATTAAGCAGACAGTCTACTAATACTCTAATGACAGTTAGTTGACATGTAGTTGAAAAGTTACTTATAGTTAGTAGAATGTCTAAATTGGACTATCGAAATAAAGTGTTACCAAGAATTGTAATAATAGTTCATAATATTACTGTTTTGTTTAGGGCTGTCGAAATTAATCGCATTCGAAATAAAAGTTTGTGTTTACGTAATATATGTGGGTGTAGTGTGTATAATTATTTTGTATATATAAATACACACACATGCATGTATATATTTAAGAAAAATCTGAAAGTATATACTTTATATATATTTATACATAATTAATATTATGTATAAATATAAATATTTGATATATTAAGAACACATTTTTCTTAAATATATACATGCATGTGTGTGTATTTATATATACAAAATAATTATACACACTACGCCCACATATATTACGTAAACACAAACTTTTATTTTGAATGCGATTAATCGCGATTATTCGTTTGACAGCCCTAGTTTTGTTGTATTTTTGATCAAATAAAAACAGCCTTGGTGAGCAGAAAAGACTTATCAACCCCAAACTTTTTAACAAAACAGCAGTGAATACCTCCTGAGGTTCGTTTTCCAATTTCAGATTCTCTCCGCGTCTTTTCCCTTTCCCTGCAGTAGTTGGAGAAACACAGTTATTACAATTAGTGTGGTTGCACTTCAGCAACCGTGAGTCCGAGATACGAGACGAGTAATACTCATATGCTTATTCATCAAGAACTCACCAAAGCAGACAAACTAAAATGATGGTGTCCTCTTACACAAGTTGCTCTGAATCTTTACATGTTTTAACAAGACTCCTGGAAACCTGACTATCTTACCTGGTCAGTCACATCAATTCAAAAGTAAAGTATTACTCAGAAAAAACAATGGGATGTTATTTAAATTTTCCTTGATGCATTTGGCAGACGCTTTTATCCAAAGGGACCTGCATTGCATTCAAAATATACATTTTAGCAATCCATGCATTCCCTGGGAATCAAACCAATGACCTTGGCATTGCTATTGTCAGGCTCTACTGATGACACATTACTCAAACACACAATGAAAAAAAAAAACAATGGTTTTTCAAAGGTTCTTTAAACATTGTAACAGTTCTATTTAGCCATATCATGCGGAGAAAAAAAAAACGTTTAAAGCTAAAAATGTTTCTTTGTATTAGAGTTTAGGGTTCTTTATTCTCACCTTTTTATTTTTTAAATTTGTAAATGTCAAAAAATCCATTCAAAGCCATCTCATTATTGATATTCTGAAGCTAACATACTACCAAGGCAGTCAACACTAGGGTTGTGTATCGTTTGAATTTGAACGATCCTGATTCCGATTCTTTGTTTCGATTCCGGTTCCTAACGATTCTCGATTCCGATTCTTTTAAAAGGCAGGGTCAAAAAAGTTTAGCTAACCTTGCTAACCAATGATCTTTCTGAAGGAAATAATCTTTTCTGAAGGAAATACTCCTTCCGTCACAAATACTCCTGACACAAATTTTGCATTTTGCCGAGATTTCGTTATTTTTAGAAAAGTGAAGCCACACTTTGGACCGCCGACGTAAGCTACTCATGTTCGACTCGCGCGGTTATGCCAACACTTCCGGTAGACGCTTCTTCGTTGGTGTTGTTCAGCGGTTTCTTCTTTGACTTTGAATATCGAAACTAGGAATCGAAATTTTAACTTTTGAACGATTCCGGGAAAAACGAAAAGTTAAGTCCTGGTTCCAATCGATACTCGATTCTCGATACCCAACCCCAGTCAACACACTGTCAATGAGTACTTGATCTCCTTAAAACGTCTATACATTTTAACTTTCAAATTGTGACTGGTTTCCTACCAATCATGTATTATTTTCTCTTTTAATTTTTTTAACAGAACATGTAGCCTATACTGTAGTACAGGTGAAACTCCAAAATTTAGAATATCGTGCAAAAGTTCTTTTATTTCAGTAATCCAACTTAAAAGGTGAAACTAATATATTATATAGACTAAGTACATGCAAAGTGAGAGATTTCAAGCCTTTATTTGTTATAATTTTGATGATTATGGCTTACAGCGATGATAACCTTTTCACAATATTCTAATTTTGAATTTGGGGTTTTCATAAGCTGTAAGCCATAATTATCAAAACTAACAAATAAAGGCTTGAAATATCTCACTTTGCATATAATGAGTCTATAAAATATATCAGTTTCACTTTTAAGTTGAATTACTGAAATAAAGTAACTTTACATCGAATTTCACCTGTATGTGCTGTTTATATAAACTTCAATAAATATATCGCATTTTGATGCATTACTTTTGAAAACATTCGTTTTATGTTAGATATTTTTTATCTAATGATTTAGTAGAAAGTCTAACCCCTCCTTCCCAGAAACCCTTTTATTCACAATAACCCAGTGACAACTTATTCAATAGCCTATTTCAATATTTACACATATATAAACTGAAAAGGTCAAAAGCATATAGAAAAGAATTAGAGCAGACCTGGACCAACAGCAGCAGCTCCTTGTGCAAATACGTTCATGGTAACCACAGTTTGCCCCTGTAGTTAATATAGATATCGTAACTGCAATAAACCCTCATAAACTCAGGTGGGATCTCTTACCAGCAGTGCAAATCTTTTCCCAAATTTAATGACACTTATAACACATTTTTAACAGAACTTATAAAATGGTATTTTTAAGAAAACTATGGTTACCATGGTAAAAGGTTGCACTAATTCACAAAGGGCCAGATTTCCTAAACAGGGCAAATTAGCATGAGAGCACAATCCCATAAAAGCGCAGATGAGAGTGGAAAGTTCTACGCATGATCTACTGACGACACACAAATTAAAGAAACACATGGATCTACCAAGAGCAGCGCAAATTAGTGTCTGGTTTCAGACATGCTTTCTTTAGGCGGTAAATAATACAAGTAAATTGTCTAACGCAAACCTTAGTAAATCACTTTTATGATGCTGTTTTTATGTCTATGGGGTGTTTTTAATATGCTTTAAGAACAACCTTGTGTAAATTCATAATTCAACACCATTTCTGAGTATTTTCTCTGTAAACCTGCAGTGAAAAATAAAGTTTCAAAAACACGGTTTGAAATGGACAGTGTTTCTTACCTCCCAAACTACCTTGTAACCAATCAGGTTAACGTGTGGTCGGGCTTTAGCATATCATTAAAGGGATAGTTCGGCCAAAAATTATATTTAACACATCCCACATCCCACTGGAGCCGGATGGATTACTTTTGTGAAGGATGTATGCACATATTTGGGACTTGAAGTAGCTGGACCCCATTTCTTCACATTATATCCACTGAAGGGTCTAAGACATTTTCTAAAATAACTGAAAATGTGTTCGTCTGAAACAAGACTGACATATGCATCTCGGATAAATGCATTGGTTAAATATGATTTTTGGCCGAACTATCCCTTTAACTGTTGCGAAACAGGGGAGTCTCAGGAGAAGCCAGGTTATCCCGGTATATTTTTCCGCCGATAAGAAAAATCGTGTACATTTAGCAATTTGGACGTGAATTATTCACTGATGCTCTAATCTAATCGTCTAATCTCTAATCGTTTCTAAGTATACGTATTTTTAGAAGGCAGCTGTCCAGATGGAGAATGGGAACATGGTTTGTTTAACATTGGCAATTTGATGATAACATAGTCAAGCAAAATGCTAATCATATTAATTACCGTAATGTGTCCGACATTGCATAGAGCGATACATAAAAGTTTTAAACGCATTACTATTCTGATACGACGACTTATCGACGAGCCTGTATGAGTGAGTGGAGGCGGGGCTCATTTGCATATTCATGAATTCACGTATACTAAATTAAATGTAGCGCCGCCTGGATGCTTTGCGGAAAATACGTAACATGAACGCGTTTGACGTCACATCCAGACAGCGCGGGAAAAGTCCGACCCGACAGAAAATAGGAAAAATAGGATACAGGCTTATAGGTGCACCCACTGTGAGCCGACAAGGTGTCAGTATGCTCATCAGGAGATGTTTGAGTCATAAATGGTAAAATAAAAAGGCTATTGTTATGTTTATTTGGGGGAAAAAGCTGCATATAGCCTCTTTAAGTAAGGCTGTAGAGTTACATTCAAGGTATTTTGATGCAAAATACATATTTCTCACAGGAAAAAAAGTTTTAAAAGATAAAATTGTTTTTACTAAGCGGAGACTTTAAATTTTCTCCTCCTACAAATTTTGCGTCTGAAAGGGAAACTCTTAGAAATGCATATGCAATGAGGTCAACCGCAAAAATAAACTGTCCACGCCTTTTCAGCTATAATTTTTCACTGTGTGTTTTTAGTAAATCCAGACAGTAGCTTTTAATGCCAAAAGAGAGTTTGTGCTGGTGCAATCTGCAGTGGTGGAATGTAACGAAGTACAAATACTTCGTTACTTTACTTAAGTACATTTTTCATGTATTTTTACTTTACTTAAGTAGAATAAATAGTGCATACTTTTTACTTTTACTTCGTTACATTTTGCAGCACTTATTTTACTTTCTACTCCACTACATTTCTACAACTTCTGTTACATTTTCGTTACATTTTCTGATCAGTTTTTCCCCTGCCAAACGTAATCTGACCGTCCGTTCGTTGCACGTTTGTCTCGCCAGTGACGTTTGGTTGCCATAGATACATCAACTAATTGCGTCTCACACGCAGTGTGTTTATCGTGCAGTTTATACGCGAAAATTTGTTTTTACGTGGATAGGAAACACACCGTGTGTAATATACGTTTGGTTAGGATTATGGCAAGCCAAGAGGTTCAGAATTACACCATAAATTAGTCGCGTTTACTGCCAAACATAGTTATTAACATAGGCTATAGTAAGGATAAGCATGGTTTATATTGCCTAATTGCAAGCTTGTTTCAGAAATGATGACAACATTTTTTTCCCATCATTATAGGAGTATTAGGTTGAATTAGTTAGAATTAAATGCTTTATTAATCATTAGAAAATAGTCATTAAGAGAATCAATTGTTATGCAAGTACTTTTACTTTTAATACTTAAAGTACATTTAAAATCAGGTACTTTTTACTTTTTACTTAAGTATGGTTGTCATTGTGTTACTTCTACTTTTACTAAAGTAAATATTTATCTGGGTATTTGTACTTTTACTTAAGTACTGAGATTCAGTCCTTCCTCCACCACTGGCAATCTGATAGTAAATCTGGCCCTGGGAGGGTAAATAGAAAACTCTGGCATATCTGAAAGTAAAATTGTTATTCAATCACAATTTAAACCACAAGCCGAAAAATCTATTATATTTCCACTTCATGCAAATTTTAAAAGAGGGCTGTTTGCAATAATGATACTAATAATCAATTTGACAGCACTGAAACTATGGATGGGAACTGAAATGAGCTGGACTGTTTTTCTGCAGAGCTGCTTATAAGTGAATATAACTCATTTCATGTCTGATTAACTTTACAGTTATTGGACTGAACTGACTAAAGCTGAACAATGAGAGCTGCTTTACAGTAGAATCGAATTATGTTCCCATCATTGATCATTATTTTACCGTTTATCACCGTAAAGCTGCTCGAAACAATCTGTATTGAATATTATTGTATAATACGCTATAAAAAAAGGTTACAAGACTTGACATGGTAGAAGATCATTTTGACAATCATTTTAAAAAGCTGTAAACTTACAAATGAATACAAAATGCGAGCTATTATAAAAAACAAACAAACATAAAATGCCCCCTATTAAAATAAATGTAGTCTGGGAAAAAGTGGCCAGTGCAAGTACATTAAAATCTAGAGTCTAAGAACAGCACAGACTACTGAAGGCAATGTCTATTCTGGGCTCAGTTTTATAAAGAAGAGAGGAGAAGACCACAGCACACACACGCACAATGTTTAATGTTTAACTACTAGTTCTCACCTACACCTTCTGGAAGAGGAAGCTTTTGTCCTTTAAGTATTTGCAGGACACAAAAATATAAGTAAAATACAACATTACTTTCTTTTCCTTCAAAGATAGCTGAAAACATACTAAAAATAGCAATTAGGGATGGGCAACGATTAATCGCGATTAATCGCATCCAAAATAAAAGTTTCTGTTCACATAATATATGTTTGTGTAGTGTGTATAATTAATTTGATTATATAAATACACACACATGCATGTATATATTTAAGAAATATATGCATGTATATATTTTATATATATATTTATTCACAATTAATATTATATATAAATATTTGATATATTAATGACACATTTTTCTGAAATGTATACATGCATGTGTGGGTATTTATATATACAAATTAATTATACACACTACACAAACATATATTATGTGAACAAAAACTTTTATTTTGGAAGCGATTAATCGCGATTAATCATTGCACATCCCTAATAGCAATTTGAATGGGTTTGCACTCAGGAGTGCAAATATCTACTGTGTGAGAAAAACAATTCAGGTGACTTAATTTTACACACATTAATTGTAATGATTTGATTGAACTCATTTTCAAAGCGTTTGCATTGGAAATCAAATTTTGCATCAATAGCCTCACTGCTAAACTGAATGACATGAATGATGAATAACTTCAGTCCAGTTCTATGTCACTAGTTCCAGTGTGTTTTCCAAACACTCACCTTTGTCTACCACATCCCAGACCTCAACTTTCACTACATCATCTGTCGCTGTGAAAAAAAGCAAAATCAAAACACAGTTAGAAATGAATAGACAGTCAATAAGTATTGTAAACAGCTTCTGATACTTAACAAAAGTTGACCTATGACCTTTCTGAGAGGGTAGTCTACTTCCATTATTTTTGGTGTTAGAAAATAAACCACTTCCCTTCATAAAAGACCACATAATCAGTGTGAACGTAACCATACTCACTTTTGTAGTTCCAGTGAATGCTGGTGACCTGGATCTCCTGCGTGGGGATGTACTCTTCCAGGAACTTTTTCCCTTGAAGTCGGTGCCAAAGTGCACTTTTACCGGTGTTCCTGTCCCCACGGATGACTATTTTCACTGAGAGAAACAAGGAGATAGGAGAACACTGATGAAACAGTCCAAGTTTCAAATGAACTAGCACAGGGCACTGATTGTACATGGACAGATTTCACACTTACCATGTGCTAGATTTGTACTGATACAGCACATATCTACTAAAATGCCCTTTTCACAGCTGAAATGATTGGTATCTTGGGATATCTGCGTGTCTAAAAAAAGATACCTCTACCAAGGAGAAGCGGCTGGAAAAATAGGCCAGTAGGTGGGTGATCGTGTGTCATTCATGCATTTTTTATTAACACAGAGCTGTGGAAACAGCACAATGAGTGTTCAAAGCGAAGGACCACCGACTGGCTCACTGACGCAGCATCACATGTCAAAACACAACTGCATCACACCAGCACGAAGGACTCGATTACATCTTGTGCATTTAAGACAGAGTGGGCTCTTGATCTTCAACATTGACAATTGTTGTGATGTCTCGAATTTTCCAATGGACAGATCTTTAACTTTGTGTTTAATAATTGTGCTAATTGTGATTTAAATAACTGACACATTTTTGCATTAATTCATGACAATTAAATGCATTTATAATTCCAAATTCACATTAGTGAAATGCACAAAATCTCATCGCTAAAATACTCTGAACGACATTTTACACTGGATTCTTATTGGATTTCCATTACTGTATTTTTTTGTTTTTTTACTATCAGCATAAATTGAAAGCAGTACAGAAAAACTATATATATATATAGATAGATAGATAGATAGATAGATAGATAGATAGATAGATAGATAGATAGATAGATAGATAGATAGATAGATAGATAGATAGATAGATAGATAGATAGATAGATAGATAGATGATAGATAGATAGATAGATAAGGGCTGCGCAAAGATTAATTGCAATTAATCGCATCCAAAATTTAAGTTTGTGTTTTTATAATATATTTGTGCGTGTTGTCTATAATTATTTTGTATATATAAATACACACACACACACACACATGCATGTATATTTTTAAAAAAATGTGTATTTCATATATAAAATATTTATATTTATATATAATATAAATTAGGTATTTATATATAGACAGTATTTACATGCAAATAATTGTTAAATATATACATGCATGCATATGTATTATATATAAAATATACATATATATATATATACATACTATACATGGTGGTATAATGCATCAGATGCGTTTCAAAACACTTTTATGAGTCCCATAAAGGCTTTCTTAAACTAAAATATTTTAATACATAATTGTTTTACATTTCATATTTGTTTATTTATTAATTATTTTTTTTAACGATTCAAACATGTCTCACAAATTTCCATTTGTTTTCAATTTGTCAACTAACTTTAACATATCAAGTATTGCCATGTTCAAAGTGGATAAGTGAGTCAAATGTTTCAATCTAATAATGTCGCCATTTTACATGATCTTATGCATAACTTCATGTGTTGATTAATTGATTAAAAAAATTACAATTATAATAGTTTTAAATGATCTTAGAATAAGTGACAAGGTATTTCTCCTGTTTGTTGTTTGTAAAATACGTTTTTGTTTTTCTTTGATAGACCTACAGTATGTATCTGAAATAAAGAATTCAATAGTGTAATACTTTACAAAACCACAAGGGAAAAACTGGATGTTTTCCCAAAAGAAAACGATGGTTTTCTTTAACACAACCGAAAAGTATTTATGAAAGGCTCTACTTAAAAAAAAAAGAAGAAGAAGAAGAAGAAAAATAAAAAGATTTAATTGTGATTCAGCTCTTACTGTTATATTGTACACCCTTGGCGAAGCGTCTCTGTAGACTCTGGTTCATGGATTGCAGGCCGGCAGGAATATTTCTATCCCTGAGCTGCCCTGCTTCAGAGCCCACTAGCTTCTTCAGAGCGGTAAACATCTCGAGCAAAGGCTCTTCAACAGTCCAAGAATACTAAAACCGGGTCTTCGGGGAAACACTCGCTGTAGCGTCAAAGATCGAAGACTTCAAACTTTCTTAAGCAAACATATTGACGGCAGGTATGATGTGGTCTAAAGGTCAAAAGTGGAGTCCGTCTTCAATAAATTGAGCTCCGGAAGAAGGTTATTATGGTGCCAAATCCAGTCAGCGGTTATTTCAACGGTTTACAATCCTAAAATGTGCCATTTTAGCTACTGTAACTGTTGTGATGATATCGGTCCATCCTGGTCTATGGCATCACCTGTGGGGAAAACATCAATTTCAGTCAAGATAAGCTAAATTTGACATTTTATAACATTCATGTCATTTACATTTTCTTTCAAAGAGCACAAAAGGAGATGTTTAGCCATGTTCTTTTCAACTTTATGAAAGCACAGTGACCAAAAAAGGAAACAAAAAGCAGTCTAGGTTAATTCGCAAAGTTTTCCATAGCCATAAATTAAGTTTGTGTGAAAATTGGACCAAAATTTAAGTTGGAAAAGTAACTTGAATGGAAAAGAGAGGCATGAACATTTAAAATATCTCCTTTTGAGTTCCAAAAAGTTAATGATAACAAACTTTTGAAAGAACAAACTTGAGCCAAACTAACCAACTAAAATAATTAGAAACTGCTTTTAATAGACAGAAACGACATTACGTAATAATATTTTGTGTGTCGGATAACTGAGAAACACAATTTTTAATTACAGTTTTATTTAAAATGCATTTAAATTAACTAAAATACCATACGAGGGCTTGGAGCCAGAGGGGCGTCAAATGCCTTTATTTTATATCAAAATAAAGGTCTCGATGTGCTCTATCCAATGGTGCAAAAAAATAACTAGATCAATCTGAGATCAAACTGTATTCAATAAAGCAACAAAAAGGCGTATCTGACATTTTTTTTATTTGAAAATGTTTTTGAACATTGTGTTAATATGCCATACATTTTTTACTTAAATACTCAGTCATGTAAGTAAGTATGCCTGTGGTTGCAATATTTGTGTTTCAAGGTTAATAATACAGATGATTGAAGTGTCGTCAAAATTTTTTTGTCTCTCCTGTAAAGTTTGTTAAAAGCCACTTACGCCCTTCTGGCTCCAAGCCCTCGATATAAACAAAGTATTACAGCATCATATTTAGAGCCCGACCGATAAAGGATTTTGAAGGCCGATACGATACAAATATTTTTTGGTTTTAACATCCGATATTCCGATATATTGGCCAATATTTTTTTTATTTATTGTTTTATTTCAGAAATGCGCAGCTAAACATCAACAGATTTCCCTAACATTAATTATTTGTAGTTATTTATGAGTTTTAACAAAATAATATGATAATTAATTTTAAAAAGAAACTCGTTTCTTTTATTGTCACAACAGAACAGACTGATGATAGTGGTATGGTTAGCTAGTCTATGATGAGCCATAATTTAGCAATGGATTTTTTTCATACTGCAAATTGTAAAACATACATTTTCAATATAACAGGCCAAGGAGAGATGGTACGTCTCATTGCAATAACTTTCACACACTATTATAGAAATACTTCAGTCACATTGTCAAAAGTTAAAAGGACAGTCAGTCAACTACACTGTAGCAACGTAACATAATTATTACTAGCTAATTCTGCTTCACTCTCGGCTTATTTAACAGAAGCAAAACTGGACATGATAGTCACAAATTTTGTCATGCTTATTTGAGTTTAGAGAACTGATGGGGATGATCTTTTAATTGTTATTCAATGTATGTATCGTGACCAACTCAACAAGTGTTGCCAACAGGAACGGTGTAGAGTGCCCTCTGGTGGACAAACTATACAACTCCAACACTCATGACATGGTTCAAACTAGGGCTGCACAATTAATCGAATTTGTAATCGCGATTACAATTATGGATGCCACAATTATGTAATCGTTCAAAGGCACAATTATAAAAAGTCCACTTACATTATTCTGTGTTTAAAATGTTTTTTTTTTTTACAGCTTATCTTAAGGGTTTTTCCCCATTGTTTTAATTTTAGTTAGTGTAACATTATAATTATAATTAGCATTAAAGCAACACTATATAACATTGTTTACTTAAAATTTAAGTTAAAATCTACCTTGTCTGTGGACATCGTTCATTCTAAAGCCGGTGCTGGATAAACAGCGAGCGTGTGTGCGACGGTAGGCTAAATTATTTACGACAGCGGCAATGGACAATTTCGTTTCCAACCAGTAGGGCGACCGAAGAGGAAAAGTTACTTGGTGTTACTTGAAGTTACTGGTAGAAAAGCATTTAAAAAGTTAAAAGCACTTAAAGTTACTTGTAGAAAAGCATCTAAAAAGTTAAAAGCACTTAAAGTTACTTGTAGAAAAGCATTGAAACTTTTTCAGGAGTTTTCAGCCATTTTATTTTGATATTTGCATGCAGTCACTTCAAACAATGGCATAAAGCTGTTCAAAACAGCGTTCAATGTAAATTGTGATAATCATAATTACTAATCGCAATTATAAATTCAAGCTAATAATCGACAATTATGATTTTTGTCATAATCGTGCAGCCCTAGTTCAAACGTGTTTCGTCCGTTTTTATTTTATTTTTGAAATATTAATTTATCAGCCATTATTACTGCCGATACCGATAGTTTGGAAAATGCCTAATATCGGCCGATAATATCAGCCTTCCGATATATCGGTCTGGCTCAAATCATATTTTACATTTACATCATATTAAAAAACCAAAAGCAACATAAACATTCTCACAACTTCAGATTAAGACAGAAGCGGCAGAGGCAGACACATGATTTAATCAGTTGTCATTTATCAGAAGCAAACGATATGCATTTTTAGTCAACTTTTTATGTAACGCCGTTACGTAACGTTAACCGCGATACAAAAATCTGGTAACAAATTCGTTATAGCTAACTTCCGTCAAACAAAACAAGTTAGTTAACGTTACATTTTGCAAAACATAACGTTAATTTATACACAACATTCTACTATAGTCTAAACCCAAATAAGCACAATCCAAAAGCATTCAGTCGTACTAATCAAACGTTAAGCTCATGAAACTAATATCTCTCTCACCTGTCAGTTGATAAAACCGCTGTAGGATTGGAAAGCTGTCAGTTTTACCACAATCTCAGAAAGGACCAGCTGTTAAGTGTTATTTTGCAGCTCCAATCAGTCAGCAGAGGTTTATATTCACTCTGTAAGCTGTTAAATCCCGCCGAAGCTCTGACAGGGAAGTGTGAATACTGTCCCTATGAAGGCTCTCATTGATACCTGTGTGTGTTTAGTGAGGTGAATTATTTGCGCTCGTCTGTTTGTAACGGCCATCAGCTTCACAGCTAAAGCGACGTGTCGATTACAACACAAACACACGGCAACGTTTCATTGACATTCAGAGCCGTTTTACTTGTAACAAACATTCTTACCTGGCTCACGGTCTTCGCCTGCGGTATTTCAGTCGCATTCTGCAGTCGGTTGAAGTTCACGATAGCCCATTTTCGGTGTTAATGGAAAACATTTCCTTAGCATCCCTCTCTCATCCCTCTATCAGCTGTGGAATGCCGTGAGGAGCGCGCGTCGGGTGCGCGCTTGTGCTGCAGCTCCTCTAGCGGTAGGATGATGAATAGCGTCACTCTAGTGGTAGTGTTGAGCAACAGCAGCCCTTTAGCGCCTCTAGTGGTAGAATGGAATCTATTACAGTACAGTATGTGTCCAAATCTAATCCACACACACACACAACTGGCCGAGAACAGCATTGATATCATTAACGCCTCCCAGATATATACAGTGATCTAAACACCAAAAAGGAGCATCTTATAATACATTTTAATGAAAAATGTTCCCCTTCCAAAGTTTTTTTTTTCAGAGGCCAAAATAAAATAAACAAAAATGGAATAAACAAAATAAAATAAACCCAAGTTAGTATATATATATATATATATATATATATATATATATATATATATATATATATATATATATATTGTTGACATTGTATTTTATTTTAATTCTAATAAAATTATAAAATTCGAAACTATTTTAATTATTTACTGTATTTTATTTTATTTTTTATTCTGAACTGTTTTATTCTGATTTCTTTTGATTATTTTAATTTCTTCTATGTAAAGCACTTGGAATTACCATTGTGTATGAAATGTGATATAAATAAACTTGCCTTGCCTATATATATATATATATACATATATGCACACACATCTATCTATCTATCTATCTATCTATCTATCTATCTATCTATCTATCTATCTATCTATCTATCTATCTATCTATCTATCTATCTATCTATCTATCTATCTATCTATCTATCTATCTATCTATCTATCTATCCATCCATCCATCCATCCATCCATCCATCCATCCATCCATCCATCCATCCATCCATCCATCCATCCATCCATCCATCCATCCATCCACCCACCCACCCACCCATCCATCCATCCATATTACCTTTTATTTTACCAATTATTTTTTAATATGATGCTGTTCAGAGTCTGTACAGTAGTAATCAATATGCATATTATACATTTGAATTAATATTAGGCCTATGTAGCCTACTTATATTGATCGCCAACCAAATTGGAAAAAAAAAACAAATAATCAAAATTACATAAATGAATAAGTTAAATATAATAAGTACAATGATTATTAGTGATAGGATTATTAGATTAGTAAAATGATTAGGATGGATGGATGGATGGATGGATGGTGCATAATGTAGTGTAACTGTGATGTGTTCATAGTGATTGTTATAATTATATATTATAACAAGACAAGAAACAATGATACAAATAAAAATATGAACAGAATACAATTTAATGTATATTATGTATTTACATTATTTTTTTTACCATGATAGACAGACAGTCCTCCCGAAAAAAAAAAGAAAACTGCTTTAGATATCCAAAAGCCCAGTGCACGCTCACATTATGACGTAATCCTGTGAAAGAGCACGCGCTCTTCTCAACAATGTCGACCACCAAAACACAGCAGCCGCGCCGCGCGCCTCGATCCGTCACAGCGCGAGCACAACCGAGCAAATGAAAGCGAAATCTCATCGCGGTGCGGTAAGTGCGTCGCTCTCATAATCAATTGCCCGATTCTTATTTTATTGCTTGCATGTTTATTGTCAGGCTCAACATATCCCTACATGCAAAAGAGGCGTGGCGGTACAGAACGGACGCAACAACCATTCGAGAGATGTTGCATTTGCTTAGCAACAGAGGAAAAGATGAGATTTGCAATTGTCAGCTGACTGTATGATGTATATCGACGGGCTGCATGGTCAATATCTGATAAAAGTGCTTTCACATATGCATGAAAGGTTCTAGCGTGTGTTTCCTGGGAATGTTTACACCACTCCACACTATTATATACATTTGCGTGGTCTATATGGAAACACGCACGTATTCAAGCAAAACTGAAACAGAAACAAAGAGATTGGGATTCATATTAAGAGAACTGCTGTGCATGCTTAGGTTTATTAATGCTTATAGAGACTTTCCATTTCTCCCTGTAAAGCATAACAATCTTATCAAACGCACTCAACTGTAGCCCACTAATGCACAAAGAGTCATTTATTAATTTGTACGTAATGTTTGCAAACAGCAAGAATATGTCACTAAAAGCATAATAGACAGCACAATATCTTTTAGGATTGGCTACATTTTGCATATCAGTGCTTATTATTCTTTAAAGTAAGATTACTTGATAAATGGCTTGGAATATGATAATGTACAACATTGCAAGATCAACCTGATATTGCTTATTTCATTAATTTATTAGTTCTCTGATTATATGGCTACTCAGTACTCACCAAATAAAAACATACACGGACATAAAATATGGATTTCAAATTTTGGATTATGATAGAAGAGTGTCGAATGATGTGTAATAAACATTGGCTATTTTTTATATGGGAACACTTTATCTTTGTTACACATATAGTTACTGTAGTAAAACTACACTCTTAGAAAATAGGGTTGTATATATGTAGCATAGGGTTCTTTACTCAACTCCAAAGGACATTTTATGCTAAAAAAGGTTCAATAATGACAAGAAAGAACACTTTTGGCACAAAGGTTCTTTAAAGGCTATTATTCGTTCATATATTACATTATTCTGCAACATTTTTTAGTTGTTATTAAATTATTGTTTATTAAAATGTTGTAGTAACTTAACATCACATTTTAATCATGCAGATTTTTGGAGGATAAAAACTGAAATGGCACCCTTCGTCTGATTACATTTGTCTAATTACATTTTTTAACCCCCATATCTTGAATTTTGTGATCATTCACATGCATTGCATCTTAGGGGTTCCAAATACGTAGCGCTTTAGAACCTTTTAAGGTTCTATATAGAACCTTTTCTTCTAAGAGTGTAGAATTACATGCAACCAACCCCTTTTCCTAAACTCTAACCCTATAGTTCATTAACATTAAATGTATAATTACACTGTAACAAGGACACCTTAAAATAAAGTGAAACCCTCTTTATTTGAATCTCTCTAATAATACATTGTAAAATTAAGCAACTACATGTATTTACTATAGGGTTAGAGTTTGGTTTAGGGGTAGTTGAGTGTATTTATGCATCATTTATAGTTATTATTACTAAAGTAACTGCATGTAACAGAGTAAAATAAAGTGTTACAGTACCTAATCTTTCTTTGGAAACGGAATAGAAAGTCAGTGAAGGTAGTTTTCAGGCCTCATGGGTTCTCTCTTGTTTAGACCAGGAACGTTTAGAGCGGGACATGGCTGCTCAAGAACCCTCCCCCCCGTCCTCCATGGAGAACAACAAGCCAGGGTTCCCAAAGAAGATCCTGGCCAACAAACTTGAAGACAAACATTTATGCAACTGCTGTCAGAACATTCTGAGAAGGCCGTTCCAAGCTCAGTGCGGTCATCGCTTTTGTTCTTACTGCTTCAACCGGACTGTTGGGTAATCCAGCCTGCTGAGCGGAAACACATGCTGATAAATACAGTTCTGATGCAATGCATTTAAACAGATACATCTACCTAACATCATAGGGGCGATTGCCATTCAAAGAATACTGACGCTTTGTGAAACTGAAAACTAAAAAAGCCTTTTTGCTAACACTTTACTTGAGATCTATTTTATCTCTAGGTTGTTAGTTAAATGAACTACCGGTTAACTCGTATGCTTTTCCAATAGCAGCATCTACAGAATGTATTGTTCAATAGTTATACCACATAAGCTATAGAAATTATTTATAATAACTGAGATAGATAGATATATATATATATATATATATATATATATATATATATATCTATATAGAGATATAGATATATCTCGATATAGAGATATATATATATATTTAATATATATATATATATATATATATATATATATATATATAACTGAGATAAGTAATTTAGTGCACTTATACATTTTTGTATACATTTTAAAGGAGTAGTTCACTTTTGAAAAAACTTTTGCTGATAATTTGCTCACCCCCATGTCATCCAAGATGTCCATGTCTTTTTTTCTTCAGTCGAAAAAAAAATTAAGGTTTTTGATGAAAACATTCATTTTTCTCCATATAATGGACTTCAATGGGAACCAAACAGTTCAAGGTCCAAATGAGAGTTTCAGTGCAAACTGTTCAAAGGGCTTTAAGCAATTCCAGACGATGAATAAGGGTCTTATCTAGCGAAATGATCGCTCATTTAATAAATAAATAACAAAGTTTAAGTTTTATAAGCTCAAATGCTCGCCTTGCTCTGTTTTGTGATGCGGGTTCATGACTCTCCTGTTCAAGCTCAAAATGAAAGAATTTTTTTCGTGTCATTTGGTTCATTCAATGAACGAAATGTACGTATTGACTCGGAAAAAGATTCATTCATTTTGATTCGAACAGGAGAGTCACGAACGCGCATCACAGAACAGAGCAAGGCGAGCATTTGAGCTTATAAAACTTAAACTTTGTGATTTATTTATTAAATGAGCGATCGTTTCGCTTGATAAGACCCTTATTCATCGTCTGGAATCATTTAAAGCCCTTTGAACAATTTGCAGTTTGCACTAAAACTGTCTTTTGGACCTTGAACCGTTTGGTTCCCATTGAAGTCCATTATATGGAGAAAAGTCCTGGAATGTTTTCATCAAAAACCTTCATTTCTTTTCGACTGAAGAAAGAAAGACATGGACATCTTGGATGACATGGGGGTGAGTAAATTATCAGCAAACGTTTTTTCAAAAGTGAACCAATTTTTACTCAGAATTCACAAGCAATATTTGAAAAAAACAAAAAACAGATTGACTAGGGTGTACCAATGCCAAAAATACTGATGTCAAAATAGCAAAATGTGTCTCGCTGTGCCGTTTTAGATCTGGACCACAGAAATGTAATGCCTGTATCAAGGAGGACATCTTCGAAGAGCCCACGTCAATTCTCAAACAAGGCTGCGTAAGCACAACGCTATCAATAGTTATGAAGATTTTTAAAATGACTCACTGCCAGACATTTATCGCACATCCCCTGTGTTTTGCAGGCGTTTCCCGACAATGCTGCCAGAAGAGAAGTTGAAAATCTTCCAGCCGTGTGTATCAACGAGGGCTGCGCCTGGAAAGGCAGTATTAAAGATTACGAGGTTGTGTGTTCATTCACATCAGCTTTATTTAAATAAAGTCTTTCAACACTTTACAACAACAACAATGCACACAGTTTCTCATTCGGTAACTTGTTGTCATAACTCTGTTTTTTTTTGTAGTTGAGCCATGAGGGGAAGTGTGAGTTCATGATTCTGTCCTGTCCCTTGTGCAAGGAGCTCATTAGATTTAACGAACAGGAACGTCATAATGAGCGTGTGTGTCCTGAGAGAACGCTCAACTGCAAATACTGTAAAGAGCCATTTCACTTCAAAAACATCAAGGTAAGCGAGTGGTCTGAGAAAAGATGCGACGTGTTTGAGCGGGTGAATAAAGATATTTATGTTATGAAGTAATGTTTTCACAGGCCCATGATGAGATCTGTCCCAAATATCCTATGATTTGTGAAGGATGTGCGAAGAAGAAAATCCCCAGGGAAAAGGTGTGGAGTTGTCCAAGTCACACTGAACGTGAACATTGTTCTTCAGTAACACTCATTACTGACTTCTTTAAGAAAACATCAGTATGTATAGATAGATCATTTCTTTTTAATTCTCTTTTGGTGTTTTTAGTATGTTGACCACATCAAGTTCTGCAGCAAATTCAGGACTCCGTGCAGATATCATGTGGTTGGCTGTGACATGTCAGTAAGTACAGTTTATTTATATCGTAGCATTCAAACAGAGTTCATGAATTGGCAGTCAATGCCTTTGTTTCTGTCTGTTTTCTTTGGGAATGTTTCGAATGTGCACTGCAACTTCATTTGCTCAGCATTTGTTCAAGAGCACTTCTGAAAACAAGTTTCCAAACCATAAGCATCATCAATCATCAATGGATCCATCATGCCTTGTTCCCACTGTGCAGGCTGGTGGTGGTGGTGTAATGGTGTGGGGGATGTTTTCTTGACACACTTTAGGCCCCTTAGTGCCAATTGGGCATCGTTTAAATGCCACAGCCTCATTGTTTCTGACCATGTCCATCCCTTTATGGCCACCATGTACCTATCCTCTGATGGCTACTTCCAGCCGGATAATGCACCATGTCACAAAGCTTGAGTCATTTCAAATTGGTTTCTTGAACACGACAATGAGTTCACTGCACTAAAATGGCCATTACATGAAGAAAAGCTTCAACTTAAAAAAATTTAAGTTGGCAACAAAAACATTAAGAAGGCAACTAAAAAAATTAAGTTGGCAACTTAAAAGAATAAAGTTGGCAACTAAAGAAAAATAAGTTGGCAACTAAAAAATTAAGTTGGCAACTAAAAAGAATAAGTTGGCAACTTAAAAATTAAGTTGGCAACTAAAAAAAATAAGTTGGCAACTTAAAAATAAAGTTGGCAACTAAAAAAATTCAGTTGGCAACTAAAAAAATTAAACTGGCAACTTGAAAAAATTAAGTTGGCAACTACAAAATTTAAATCCTAAAATGTACTAAAATGACTAAAACCTTTATATTTTAGCAACTAAGTTGGGAACTAAAAAATTAAGTTGGCAACTAAAACAATTAAGTAGGCAACTTAAAAGAATAAAGTTGTCAACTAAAAAAATTAAGTAGGCAACTAAAAAATAAAGTTGGCAACTAAAAAAAATCAGTTGGCAACTAAAAAAAATTAAGCTGCCAACTTAGAAAAATTAAGTTGGCAACTAAAAAAAATAAATACTACAAAAAGTACTAAAATGACTAAAACCTTTATATTTTGGCAACTAAAAAATTAAGTTGGCAACTACAAAAAAATTAAGTTGGCAACTTAAAAAATAAAGTTGGCAACTAAAAAAAAATCAGTTGGCAACTAAAAAAAATTAAGCTGGCAACTTAAAAAAATTAAGTTGGCAACAACAAAAAAAATTAAATACTAAAAATGTACTAAAATGACTAAAATCTTTATATTTTGGCAACTAAGTTGGCAACTAAAAAATAAAGTTGGCAACTAAAAAAAATTAAGAAGGCAACTTAAAAGAATAAAGTTGTCAGCTAAAAATAATAAGGTGGCAACTAAAAAATTTAAATACTAAAAATGTCCTAAAATGACTAAAACCTTTATATTTTGGCAACTAAGTTGGCAACTAAAAAAATTAAGTTGGCAACTAAAAAAACTTAAGTTGACAACTTAAAAAATAAAGTTGGCAACTAAAAAATTTAAATACTAAAAATGATGTACTAAAATGACTAAAACCTTTATATTTTCTAAAGAATATGTGCGCTGTGCAAAACTCCCTTTGAACGTTGAAGACCTCATGATTTGAGGAAGAATAATTCATGTCTGTAGCACAAACGGGATGGGCCGAGTTAGACGCTGAAGTTTAACCCCGTTGATTTCCCTTTGAGGTGGAGAAGGAGAAGATCCACGATCACGAGCGTGCCTGTGCTCACGAACATCTCAACCTGCTGTTGCACTACATCATGGGCATGAAGGTCAGTCTGGAGGGCCTGCAGCCACAAAGCCTGGAGCTGGCGGGTCACAAAGCTCACGAGCTTCACCAGGCGCTCCGAGACCTGGAAGCCAGAGTGAGTCAGCTGAGCGCCATCCCCGTGCAGGGGGTTCCCTCCTCTTCGTCATCGTCCTCCTCCGCCGCGTGTGCCGTCGCTCCTCCACCTCCTCTCCCCACGTCCTTCACGCCTCTGCCCAGCTCGGTCGGCGCCGCCCTGGAACTGCAACTCCACAGCGAGAAGACCAAGGTGGCAGATCTGGGCCGGCGCTGTCAGGACCTGGAGGTGAAGGCGGGGACGTTCGAAGACGTGGTGTGTGTGCTGAATCGAGAAGTTGAGCGCTTCGCCACCACCATGGAGGCCAGCAACCGACAACACAGACTCGATCAGGACAAAATCGAGGCTCTTAGCAACAAGGTGTGCTGCTTACAAATACATCAGTTTAACCACTTAACTGTCACCGTCCCACGGTGGGACGTTAGCCACTATATTTTTAAAACAATAATATCTTAGTAAATACCTTAAATAATATTGACAAACTATATATCATTTGAAAGCTTACAATCTCTAGTTTCCATATTTGGCGACTGATTTTCAAAATATATTACAGAGGAGTTATAATTTATCAATATGCAACAAGAATATTTTCATACTCATAAGGCGTGTTCAGACCTTTATTTTAAAATAGCAGTAAACATGACAAATCATGAAAAAATGGTCGATACCTCAGTTTGTTTTCATGCCAAAAGTTCAAAAGATAGAATCCATTCAATTATTTTAGAAAAAAAGGTCTGAAAAGTTTGAAATATCAAGAAAAAAATAATAAATTCACCATTTCTGACGTGGCAGCTAGCTATGACTTACATGCGTGTGCTTTGTATGTGTTTCTTAGAGGTTGAATTCATATCAAAATCTGCCAAACTTCCCATTCTACTTCTGAATAGGATCTCTACTTCAGAAATTGTATGAAAATTGTGGAAATAATGGTTCATATCACTCAAAACACCAATGGAAATGGAGGCGCCCTTATATGGGCAGTAATGGAGTCTGATTGTGCCCTAGTGGAGAAGTTTGGTACTGCGCCCAAACAAAATCTCACTGAAAGCTCATTTTTTTTGAGATATCAACCTAAAATTTGAAACACAACTTGTTCAGATTTTTGGCTTTGATTTTTCTGCCGTTTTAGAGTAGCCCAGGTTTTGAAAATATATATTTTATGTAAAATATGAATAATTAATATTTTTACATTGTACATTTCCATAAACTCAAACTTCTATAACTTTTTTTCTGTTTCACTTTCTTAATTTATTTCACTTCTACAAAAATCTGCCAAATGTCTTCTTTAAAACAAGACCAATCATATGTCTATATTCCAAAGCATTCTTGAATTACAACCGTTTAAGTTCGAAATGTGCATTTTCATGTCTATTCAAAAAAGGGGGGGGGGGGTGACAGTTAAGAGGTTAAAGGGGTGGTAAAGTATGATTTCACTTTTCTAACTTTAGTTAGTGTGAAATGTTGCTGTTTGAGCATAAACAACAACATCAAAGTTCAAAGCAAAGGAAGTTATTTGTGTAATAATATCTAATCAAATGGCCTGACCTCTGTATTTCTCCACGATGTGCCTCTTCGTCTCATAGGTTCGTCAGCTGGAGCGGCAGGTGGGTGTTAAAGACCTGACTGTTGCTGAAATGGAGGGCAGACTACGGGAGATGTCCGCAACCACGTTTGATGGCGTCTTCATCTGGCGGATTTCAGATATTACTAAAAAGAGACAAGATGCCATTGCCGGAAGGGCGCCCGCCATGTTTTCACCTGGTAAAAAAAAACCCCATATGAATCAGAATAGATAAAGTAATTTCATCAGAAATATTTATTCTTTATATATATATATTTATAATTATATTTTTTAGCATTTTACACAAGCAAGTACGGCTATAAGATGTGCCTGCGCATTTACCTGAACGGGGACGGGACGGGTCGTGGGACTCACCTCTCGCTGTTTTTTGTGGTCATGAGAGGAATGAGCGACGCGCTGCTCAAATGGCCCTTCAACCAGAAGGTACATCACCAGTTTGTACCTCTGCATGTCTTCAGCACTGCTGATACTGTTACTTTCATAAAAGGTCATTTAAAGGAGTAAGTTTAAAAAAAAATTTTTTGCTGATAATTTACTCACCCCCATGTCATCCAAGATGTCCATGTCTTTCTTTCTTCAGTCGAAAAGAAATTAAGGTTTTTGATGAAAACATTCCAGGATTTTTCTCCATATAATGGACTTCAATGGGAACCAAACGGTTCAAGGTCCAAATGAGAGTTTTAGTGCAGCTTCAAAGGGCTTTAAACGACACCAGACGATGAATAAGGGTCTTATCTATAACCCTTCGAGTCATGACTTGAAAAAAGATTCGTTCATTTTGATAAACAAGTTCGAACAGGAGAGTCTCTCATCACAGAACAGAGCAAGGTGAGCATTTGTGCTTATAAAACTTACACTTTTTTATTTATTTATTAAATGAGCGATCGTTTCGCTTGATAAGATCCTTATTCATTGTCTGGAATCGTTTAAAGCCCTTTGAAGCTGCACTGAAACTCTCATTTGGACCTTGAACTGTTTGGTTCCCATTGAAGTCCATTATATGGAGAAAAATCCTGGAATGTTTTCATCAAAAACCTTAATTTCTTTTCATCTTGGACATCTTGGATGACATGGGGTTAAGTAAATGATCAGCAAAAGTTTTTTTTTAACAGTGAACTACTCCTTTAAATACGGTAATATTTGCTAATACTTTACAATATGGTTTCTTTAGTTAAAGGAGTAGTTCACTTTTAAAAAAAACTTTTGCTGATAATTTACTCACCCCCATGTCATCCAAGACGTCCATGTCTTTCTTTCTTCGGTCGAAAAGAAATTAAGGTTTTTGATGAAAACATCCCAGGATTTTCTCCATATAATGGACTTCAATGGGGTCCAAAAGGTTCAAGGTCCAAAAGACACTTTCAGTGTAAACTTTTCAACAATTCAAGATGATGAATAAGGGTCTTAACAAACAATCGCTCATTAAAAAAAAAAAACAAACGAAGTTTGAGTTTTATAAGCTCAAATGCTCGCCTTGCTCTGTCCTGTGATGCGCGTTCGTGACTCTCCTGTTCGAACAATCTTTTTCCGAGTCATTTGATTCATCCAACGAGCGAAACAAACGAATTGAGACGGAAAAAGATTCGTTCATACACCCCAAATAGTATTAATATCATTTTATTTTGTGATAAATACAGCCTGAGCTCCAGTACCTAGCCCAAAATGAAAGCACCTCTATGTATCTGTGAGCTGAATCTGGTGACATCCCTCCAGGTCACACTGATGCTGCTGGACCAGAGCAACCGAGAGCACATCATCGACGCGTTCCGTCCCGACATCACTTCCTCCTCGTTCCAGAGGCCCGTAAGCGAGATGAACATCGCCAGCGGCTGCCCGCTTTTCTGTCCGCTGTCCAAGCTGGAGGGCAAGAACGCGTACATACGGGACGACACCATCTTCATCAAAGCCATCGTGGACCTCACCGGCCTTTAGGTTTTCTCCTCCACAGCGGGAGGTTTATTCCATGACGTCTGTTCGGACACGTTTCCCTGCATGTGTCAAGGCCGTCACAAACACAGAAAGGGTCAGCAGAGCTCTATAACAGGAAAAAGGGTTGTGAAACACTGGAATTGAACGTGAAGTCCGGTCCAGTCGCATAGCGTAGAGTTCTCCGGCATCATGGTAAAATGCATTCAATGACAGTAGACGACGTGTTTAGGGGGCTGATTAGCATTTTACAAAATGCAGTTTGCATGAAATCTTTCTTTTTCATCGGTAAGTGGGTAAATCGTGCACACTCCTCTAGTGCTAAACTGTTTTCGAGGGCGAAGGGGGTTATAATTGTCATACAATAAGTATAGTGAGGCTCATGATCGTGGATTTCATTTAATCGGTGTTTGGCTACATCTGTGGAAGATAGTTTGAAGTTTTTAAAGGTACAAATCTTAGCGTAGGTGTCTGTGAAACGGTCCTGAGCGGGAGTCACGAAGTTATTGCGTCGCATTTTGTATATTTTTAAGAAACTACGACGAGTCTCGTTATTACTTTTGTAAATAGGAATATTTATACGGTTTACTTGGTACATCGGGAGCTTGAGTTTATAGTGTTTGCCGGCTTCATGGTGCGCGAGTTTGTATTTTATTCCTTTTAAATGGTTCCTCTCACTGCCGAATGACGTACGAGGCAGTTTGTGTGTTTTCTAGGCTGAATTGAAGCTCTTGAGATGTTTACACAGGACCAAGCTTTTGCTATACAATCGTCTTTTATATTCGGCGAGTCAACCAGAATCCACTGATTTTAAACCAGTTATGACAACTATTGAAACTTCTCTGTGCATGGGAGGCCTCAATCTGCAAATGCACATGATATTTTATGACCACAGACCGTTTTCTCATCCAGTGAGTGACGACACCACTGCAGACATACTAAATGAAATAAATATTAAACCTAATGATTATTTTATACGATACACTGCTTCTTGCAGATATCTATATATTCATACTATATAAGCAATCGATATGTATCTTTATATATAAGCATAAACTCTCAAAGCGAGGGATCTTTATACAGGAAATGTATATACAGTTTACATCTATTTTATTATATTTAATGCATATTATTTACATAGCTGTACATGTGCAGTCATGGTGGTTTAAAACTGATTTTAACTTCTTCTTAGTAAATCGTCAGAAATACAAATTAATTTGTACATGCGATGCCTTGTGATAACTTGAATCCGATCACTTGATGCGATCTTCAAACAGAAATATCTGAGCGCTGAGGATATAAACTGCAATACTTAGAAAGCTCAACTTTAGGGCATTTATTAAAAGGGACAAAATAGATGGTACCAGACGTTAACAAAAGATATGTTATACTGTGTTTCTGTGACATTATTTGTGCCAAATATCCATAGTGAAGTGCTGTTAGAGTTAATAGATGAGGATACGTCCTTTAATGAAAACTGATTGAATGTATGTCAAACTCAAAAATGTGCAATTTTATAAAAACAAAAACTTAATGTATACTGTACTATTTCTTTCCCTTTTAAATTGAAATTTGTGACAAGTGAAATTTCTAGCTAATTTTTTTTGTTATTATTATATTACAATGCTAATGATATACCCCTAAATTTATAGGTAAAAACTAGTTTAGAAAATGTTGCGCATACCAAAAATGGAGCCACAATAATTAATCCCACATTTTCATTTAAAGTTGATCCTGACAGCTCACAATAGTTTCTGTTAAGAAAGACGTTTTTCCTGTACCTATTTCTTTTTTTTTTTTCATTTTATCCTGGTATGTTTCTATGTATGATGCAAAAATTGTCATAAAACATTCACATTTCACAAACCTTAATTGTGGCTAATGTTGTCTTTTTGAAGTCCCAAACGTCATGGTCTGCTTAGTCGCATGGGATTACGCTCATCAAGACGACATGCACACATTATGCATAATTAGTCTGTCTTAGAAATGCATTCAAAATGATGAACAATATATACGTGCCTAAACATTATGACCAGGGGAAGTGAATATCGTTGATCATCTCCTAACAAGGCCACATATTAATATCTGGATAGTTTCAAGGAGTAGTTCACTTTAAAAAAAAAAAAAAAAAAAAACTTTTGCTGATAATTTACTCACCCCCATGTCATCCAAGATGTCCACATCTTTATTTCTTCAGTTGAAAAGAAATTAAGGTTTTTGATGAAAACATTCCAGGATTTTCTCCATATAATGGACTTCAATGGGGTCCAAACGGTTCAAGGATCAAATGAGAGTTTCAGTGCAGCTTCAAAGGGCTTTAAACGACACCAGACGATGAATAACAAGTTTAATTAACAAGTTTTAATTTAAGTTTTAATTAACAAGTGGGATTAACAAGTTTAATCCATGGCGGCTCCACCTTGCAACCAACAGGACTTGACTTGAAGGATCTACTTTTTTGGGTAATGAATAATAGTTATAGGAAAATTGACAACATATCAATTCCAACATTACAAATTAGATTTTTATTTCCTATTTTGTTGAAGATCAATTTAAGACATTCAAGGAGAAGAGATACAGTTTAATCGACAGTTGAGGGATTATAGACATTTAGGACTCTATGGGGGGAAAAACATTATAAAAATAAATTTAAAACAAAACAAATGATCAATAATCAATCAAAAAGCAAAGTGGCTTATACAAACTTTTCAGAAAAAAAAAATCACATTAACATTTCCTAACTTTTAAAAAATGAACACACTTATTTGCACCATCCTGGCTATGTCAGACCTGAGTGTGGTAATGATTCAGTCGAGGAAATGACATCACTGGAGCTAATAAAGCTAATCTAACCTGCATTAATAATTATAATAGTGGAGAGTTATTTTTATACTAGTATTCTTATAGATCTGTTTCAGATTTGGAAGATTTTGATGTCACTTTCAAATATCACATTTCATGTGTCATGTCAAACTCCCCAATAATCATGCAGCTTTTTATAACATATAAAAAGGATTGACGAAACAGTATTCTGTGGCATCCAATAACATTGAGGCGAAAGACAAAGTTTGTATCACTAGAAGGTTTTCACTCAGGGGTTGTATCGTGCTTTAGACCGTGTGGGTTTTTGGAGATAAAAGAGGGAGGGACATTTTAAGTCTTATGATCTTTTCCGTCTGCCTTCCAAGTTTCTGAAATTTACTGGCCGGATCTTCATCTCCGCAAATGGAATCGAATGCTCATGACCTTTCCAGTGGAACCAATTGATGCCCTGTGAATTAAAATAGGTGAAATTAAAAGTGATCAGTACCTATGTAAGATTCTGCTTGCAGCCTGCAAAAAAAAAACATAACTAGGAACTGGCTTAAAGATACAACTTTAAAGTGTAAATGGTTTGGGATTGTTGAAGAAATCATGGTTATGGAAGAACTTACATATATTTTAAAGATGAAAAAAGGTGTTTTTAAAAGAGACTGGGAAAAGTGGTTGATATATAAAGAATGTAAAGACATCTTTAACTAAGTAAACAGTAGTGGCTATCAGAATGGTTAACCTCACCAGTTTGGCTATGTTGTTCAGTGTTTTTTTTTTAATTTATGTTTTATTTATTTAATTTTTTTACATTTTTTTTATATAAATAGGGGGACTAGTGCTTACATATAATTCTAGTTATGCAGGTATACGATGATTTATATTTGAGAATATGCATGGATATTTTGACGGCCCTGGGGATGTATAAATTTGTATAAGTATAAAGCTGACTATGCCACGTAGCATACATCTGCGATGTATTTATGCATAATTCCTTCTCCCTTCTGTTATTATTGTTTTTGCTTCAATTGTTCATCATGTAAATCAAAAACTAAAAATAAAAGTGTAAAAAAGAAGTTAAAAAAATAGGTGAAATAAATGTAGTTACAAAACACTTTAAAGTTCAAAGGGATACTCCAATTTTTTTTTGGAAATAGGCTCATTTTACAAGAAGTGTCAGTAATCAGACAGTTTCTGGTCTCATTGACTTCCATAGTAGGAAAAATATATACAATGGAAGTCAATGAGACCAGAAACTGTCTGTCTGACTGATATTCTTCTAAATATCAGAAAATCGTCTGAATGGATTCGAAAACGGTAAAACTCAACTGTTTAACTCTGGGGGAGTTGTAAAATGAGCCTATTTTCAAAAAAAGTGGAGTATCCCTTTAATATGTAGGGGTGGGGTTATACTTTTAACCAATGGTATACTTAAGTTAAAAATTACCCCATTTTTACAAATTTCAAAGTTATCCAAAGGTCATTGGGATGCATATCTATCCTCCCTGAACCATAGACTCTGTTTGACAACTACAGGGAAAGACGGTTCAGTGGGAAAGCGCAAAGTGGTCTGCAAGTACCGCTGCATCAGAAAGCTTTAACATTTGTTGTTTATTTAAATAAACTACAACACTTCTTAGGACACAAATTTTACCCTAATAAGGGTTACTGGCAAAACACCACTTTTCAAAAAGCGTTTTCTTTTCTCTGGCGAAGTCGACATAAGTTTGTTTGGCTTGCTTTGAAGTCGCTCAGAATTTTTGACAATACGCCTCTGGCACCAATTCATAACTCTCTTAAACTGTGTCATAATCCAATGTCTCCTCAATTGGCAAAGCCACGAACACCTCCTGTGCTTTCCCAACCATGTCACACTGAAGCAGCGAGTCCACATGTCCTTTGGCCAATTCAATTTAAAGGCGACATGCTCTAAAGCAATAAAATAAGAGTCTCCTTCTGCTTCACAAAAAGGCGGTACCGACTTGACGTACTTGCCTATATTGAAGTCAGATTTAGACTCATCGAGATCAGTAGAGGACGGTGGTATAGGAACTGGATGACCACTTAGGTTCAAGCACCAGGACAATCCCGGACGAGCCCCCAATTAATAGGCGACACGCTCTAAAGCAATAATATAAGAGTCTCCTCCTGCTTCACAAAAAGGCGGTACCGACTTGACGTACTTGCCTATATTGAAGTCAGATTTAGACTCATCGAGATCAGTAGAGGACGGTGGTATAGGAACTGGCTGACCACTTAGGTTCAAGCACCAGGACAATCCCGGACGAGCCCCCAATTAATAGGCGACACGCTCTAAAGTAATAATATAAGAGTCTCCTCCTGCTTCACAAAAAGGCGGTTCCGACTTGACGTACTTGCCTATATTGAAGTCAAAATTAGACTCATCGAAATCAGTAGAGGACGGTGGTATAGGAACTGGCCGACCACGTAAGTTCAAGCACCCGGACAAGCCCCCAATTAATAGGCGACACGCTCTAAAGTAATAATATAAGAGTCTCCTCCTGCTTCACAAAAAAGGCGGTTCCGACTTGACGTACTTGCCTATATTGAAGTCAGATTTAGACTCATCGAGATCAGTAGAGGACGGTGGTATAGGAACTGGCCGACCATGTAAGTTCAAGCACCTGGACAATCCCGGACGAGCCCCCAATTAATAGGCGACACGCTCTAAAGCAATAAAATAAGAGTCTCCTTCTGCTTCACAAAAAGGCAGAACCGACTTGACGTATTTGCCTATATTGAAGTCAGATTTAGACTCATCGAGATCAGTAGAGGATGATGGTATAGGAACTGGCCAACCATGTAAGTTCAAGCACCCGGACAATCCCGGACGAGCCCCCAATTAATAGGCGACACGCTCTAAAGTAATAATATAAGAGTCTCCTCCTGCTTCACAAAAAGGCGGTTCCGACTTGACGTACTTTCCTATATTGAAGTCAGATTTAGACTCATCGAGATCAGTCAAGGACGATGGTATAGGAACTGGACGACCACGTAAGTTCGAGCACCCGGACAATCCCGGACGAGCCCCCAATTAATAGGCGACACACTCTAAAGCAATAATATAAGAGTCTCCTTCTGCTTCACAAAAAGGCGGTACCAACTTGACGTACTTGCCTATATTGAGGTCAAATTTAGACTCGTCGAGATCAGTAGAGGACGGTGGTATAGGAACTGGCCGACCACGTAAGTTCAAGCACCCGGACATCCCGGACGAGCCCCCAATTAATAGGCGACACGCTCTAAAGCAATAATATAAGAGTCTCCTTCTGCTTCACAAAAAGGCGGTACCGACTTGACGTACTTGCCTATATTGAGGTCAAATTTAGACTCGTTGAGATCAGTAGAGGACGGTGGTATAGGAACTAGCCGACCATGTAAGTTCAAGCACCCGGACATCCCGGACGAGCCCCCAATTAATAGGCGACACGCTCTAAAGCAATAATATAAGAGTCTCCTCCTGCTTCACAAAAAGGCGGTTCCGACTTGACGTACTTTCCTATATTGAAGTCAGATTTAGACTCATCGAGATCAGTAGAGGACGGTGGGATAGGAACCGGCCGACCATGTAAGTTCAAGCACCCGGACAATGGCCGTTTGACCGGAAGCTTGAATTTTAACGTGTAACGTGTTAAATATGGATATTTTTCATACATAAACCATGGCTAATTTTCATTTGAAAGTGAGCTACTCCTTTAATTAACAGGATCTTGCTGTAAAGTGTTACTGATATATTTATTTGCCATTTTACTGAGATAAGTCAGATCATGTTTCTGTTATTTAACTTTTATTTAAAACAGCCAGTAAAAACAATTTAATATAAATTGTAATTGGTCAAAACCATTCTACTTTTGTCTACGAGTAGAGGATATTACTCGGTGTTCCTTACTTTGCTGTGACTGCTGTCTCCATATTTCCCCATCAGATTCACTCGATGGCAGTTTTTATACCAAAACGCTCCCTTGTAGGACAGGGCGCAGTTGGTGACGGCAATGTCATTGTCATTGTCATATGTGGAGAAGGGTCTGTTCTGGTGATACGACAAGGAATCGCCTTAAGAGAGACACAAAGACACAACATTACAAGCTTAATATTACAAAAGCTTCGCAATCATTGGGCAGGAAATATTAGAAATCCCTGAAGAAAGTAGTAACATTAAGTATGCATGTATTCAAGGGTGAAATTATCTTTATTATGATCTTCATATTTGCATGATAATACCTTGAATATACTTTAAGGGGCCCTTCACACAAGACAAGACATGATTTGCGTTAAAAATGCAAGACAAATTGCAAGTCTAGAGACTTTTTTGTTTTTATTTTACGCTTATTTAAACTTCAATAGTGCCGCATTTTTAACAAAGAATGTCACGTCATGCAGAAGATGCCAGAAGCGAGTCAATTTCAATCTAAATTTTAGTAAAATCAAGTAAATTTTCAATCTTATTCACCTGCGGTACCACTGTATGCACCAATCTGGATCTTGTAGCGAGAACGAGAGTCTGAGATGTAAAATTTATCGTAAACAGCAAAAACAGCCTCCGGTCCATCACGCAGGTCCACACGTATCTCATACTGACCGGCCGTTGTGATTTTGTGAAGATTCAACAGTCCTGAAAGACAACGATGCACAATCTTTGTCAGAGAATGCAGATTTAGAAATGGACTGAGTAGATCTTAAAGGGATACTCCACTTTTTTGGAAATTTTTTGACATTTTTTTTTTGGAAACAGTTGGGCTTTACTGTTTTCGAATGTATTCAGCTGATTTTTTGATATTTAGAAGAATATCAGTAACCAGACAGTTTCTGGTCTCATTGACTTCCATAGTATATTTTTTTCCTGCTATGGAAACCAATGAGACCAGAAACTGTCTGATTACTGATATTCTTCTAAATATCAGAAAATCGACTGAATGGATTCGAAAATGGTAAAACTCAACTGTTTAACTCTGGGGGAGTTGTAAAATGAGCATATTTCCAAAAAAAGTGGAGTATCCCTTTAATGTTATAATGACATTGGCCTGTCAAATGGAGTCCCACCGAGCCAAAACTCATCGTTCGTGTCACCGAATCCTGCAGAGTAGTTCCTCCAGTTCCTGTAGAAATCGACCTTGCCGCTCTGACGCCGTAGGAACACCTGCGAATAATGGAGATGATACAGGTTTTTTTTACAGCCAGTGAAGTTATAGCTTATATTTTTCAAAAGGCCTTTATTAACCCGTATGGATTACTTTTATGATGGATGGATGCACTTTTTTGGGCTTCAAAATATAAAGTACTATTCACTCCCATAATAAAGCTTGGAAGAGGCAGGATTTTTTTTTTAAATATGCATCTCTGATTGTGTTTGGCTGAAAGTCAAACACCTAGGATGAGTAAATTATGGGACCATTTTTGGGAGAACTATCCCTTTAAGGCAGAATTTAACTAATATACAAAAGCTTAGTCACATAAAATTACAGTTACCCTCAATAAATTAATAGCAGCCATTAAATACATGAACAGAAGTGTTGACTTGAGTGAATTTCAGTTTATCCTCGATTCTAACTTCTTTTGCCTTACGTAACTACGGGTAAAATTAGGTTTCCATCGAAATAAGATACTACTTTATCACGGATAAGGTATTTGTACATGTAAATAACATTCAGAAAAAGTTTTTGATAATAAGAATCAATCAATAAATACTGATACAAATGACATTTATTGATTAATAAATGTTCAACACAGACCGTTGGACACAGAAACGCGCTGTTTACGTCTGGTTTATGTTGAAGAGCCGCTAAAAAAATGCGTTTTTCACATAAATGCTCTCTCTTATATACAGTTAGTGTCAACATTTCCATATTCTGTATGTCTAAAGGACTGAAGTCTGTCAGGTAAACAAGAGCTTATTGATGAAATTAATCAATCTGCTGTAAATTAGTTCAAATCTCCCAGAATCTAGAGCGAGCGAGCAATGTCACATACTGTTTCAAACTGTGTAGTGTGCGCGAAAGAGAGCGAGAGAACCCATGCGCATACACAGTAAAAGTATAACCTGTTGGAAAAAGGCATTTTAAACCTTAATTTTGGGGCAAAGTCAAACTTTTTCAGTAATTTTTATCATATTTTACTGCTGTTTCTATACATGCAGGTTTCAAGTGGTACCGTGAGCACACTCACCATCCAGCCGCCGCCGTCGGTGGTCATGTCGCAGTACACCTGGACCGGTTGTTTCTCATCTCCGTTTATGTAAATCGTGTACGGGCCGGAGGACGTCTCTCCGTTCAGCAGAGCTTCTGAGCAGTCCTTGGCTTTTCTGTAGAGCGTGCCAGCTGAACACACGAAACAGGCTTTGATTCAAGAATCAGACACTGATAATGAACATCACAATGCAAAATCACTGACATCATTTAGATGAAGGTTTGAATTATCACTGTTTGATATAATCCACAAGGAAATGTATTTTTAAAGAACTTTATGCATACAAAATGACACCTGACTGCACAATAAAACAGTCAATAATCATTTTGTGTTTGCTAAGGTAAGTATCACTATTAGCACTGCTCATACCAAGGGTTAAAGTTGGCATGACACAGACTGTGGTGACACATATACTCTTAGAAGAAAAGGTTCTATATAGAACCTTAAAAGGTTCTATCTGCGCTACATATTTGGAACCCCTAAAAGGTTCTATACACTCTTAAAAAAAGAAGAAAAGGTTATATATAAAAGTATATTTAAAAGGTTCTAAAAAAATAAAAGTGTATTTAAAAGTATATATAAAAGGTTATATATAAAAATATATATAGAAGAAAAGGTTCCATATAGAACCATAAAAGGTTCTATCTGCGCTAGATATTTGGAACCCCTAAAAGGTTCTATACACTCTTAAAAAAAGGTTCCTCTGGGTTCTATATAGAACCCCTGGGGTTCCATAGTTGGCCAATAGTAGGGTTGGGTATTGAGAATCGAGTATCGATTGGAACCGGGACTAACTTTTCGTTTTTCCCGGAATCGTTCAAAAGTTAAAATTTCGATTCGTAGTTTCATTATTCACACTCCGCCGAGCGGAAGAAGAAACCGCTGAACAACACCGACAAAGAAGCGTCTACCGGAAGTGTTGGCATAACCACGCGAGTCGAACATGAGTAGCTTACGTCAGCGGTCCAAAGTGTGGCTTCACTTTTCTAAAAATTATAAAATCTCGGCAAAATGCAAAATTTGTGACAGAAGGAGTATTTCCTCCAGAAAGACCGTTGGTTAGCAAGGTTAGCTAAACTTTTTTGACCCTGCCTCTTAAAAGAATCGGAATCGAGAATCTTTAGGAACCGGAATCAAAACAAGGAATCGGAATCAGAATCGTTCAAATTCAAACGATACCCAACCCTAGCCAATAGAACTTTTTACCAAAAAATGGTTCTATATAGAACCATTTTGGAGTTCCATATACTGTATGAATCGGGGGATGGAACCATTTCTGGTCCTAAATAGAACCATTTCTTCTAAGAGTGTATATTAAATATATAAAGCAAAGTTTTTTTTATATTTTAATGTTTTTAATTCTGATCTGGACTGTTGACCGATGTAACTGAACTACAGTAAGTGATAAAACATGCCATGTTCTGAAACAAACACTCCCAATAAGACAGATGTGAAAACGCCCTATAGTAATATAGCTAATATAATTTTCTAATATAGCTAATAAAGTGACTGACCAGTGGTGAAGACCGTGCTGATGCTGTTGCTCCTCTTGTCCTCAGAGACGGCCTGCAGTCTGACGGTGTATTCTGTGGTGCTTCTCAGATTTGACAGATCATGTGAGGTGACAGATGGGTCTAGATTCAATTCCTGTGTAAACATACATCAGTTATGCTCTGAATATCACTAAAAAAACCCCACATTTTTAGCAAAACTTTTTAATATTGAATAACTATTGCTATTATGTATCATGGAGTATTACTTTGCTTGTTTTTGTAACGTGTTATAGCGCTTCGTATAAGAAAGGCGCATTATAAAATGTTTTATTTATTATTGATGTCAGATTCAGATTATTTTTATTTCATGCCATGTCAGCAGTCAAAGCTATTTTCATGGCAAGAATTCATTTACAAAAATACAAATATCATATAAATACAACAAAAACAAAACAAATATAAACAAGTAGTCATATTATACAATATATATATATATATATATATATATATATATATATATATTTTTTTTTTTAATTAACATATGATAAAAATCCAGAACCTTTTCATGCATAATCTCATTAAATATGTCCTTCAAACAAGTAACTTCATAAAAGGGCATTCTACTTGCGTTAAGTCCAGGACAATCTAATAAAAAATGTTTGACAGAAAAATGTATGTTTTGTAAACAAAAATGTTTACAAAACATACATAAATTTGGGTCTTCACCTTTAATATTATTGATATCTAATTGTATCCAGAAATACAATTCTATAATCTGCATCAACGCTTTCCAGATGTTTAAATTTTTCCCTGGCAACAGATAAATTACTAATGCATGCAACATATTATTTATATTTTGACAAAGTCTGCATAAATTCTATATTAATACAACTTGAATGTGCAAGGCTTCCGGTGTCATTCATTCTCCTCTGGTTATTTTTCCACTCTGTATGACAGTATGCTGCTTTATATTATCTTAATGTGATATTATCATGAACAAATCATGAATCTGGTTTGTACTGTAAACAGTTTTACCGTTTGCTAATGAATGAATCAGAAGTCTCACACCTTCACAGAATGTAGCTAAAATAAAGTGACGTGGCCTTTGAAAGTGACTAGAAAGTGAGAAATGCCTGACCCTGACATCGCCGTCAGATGTTTGAAAGGTCAGTATGTAGCCGCTGACGGCGGCCCGGGGAGGCTTCCAGGAGAGCACAGCGCTTTCTGTCTGAATATTGCTGGCAACCAAATCACGCGGAGCATCCACATCTACAAAACACACAACCAGATCACATCCATGCTTATTCGGACAGAGAAATAAAATGAATTTTTAGTGAAGAAACATTACAAAACTTCTATCGCTGATGCATTATGGGAGAATACATTTTTTATTTAAAGAATTGTTGTTTTGACAAAGAAGAATAACAAGCAATTTTTCATAATATTATCCAGGTAGGTACATTGGGTACTTTTTAAACTGATTACCAAATGCTAGACAAAACATGCAATTTGCAAAAAAAAAAAAAAAATAAATAAATAAATCAGCATTTTTTTATTAGGCTATAATTATTTTATTTTGTAAAAAAATCTTTATCATACGTAAAATGGTTTTAATATCTTAAACTCAATAAAAGCAGCTATTAATATGAATTATTATTATATTGTAAATTTATTCTCAATCAGAATACTTATGAGAAATCTATAGGACATTTCTTAAAAAAATTGTGTTAAAGCTGCTTTATTATTAAAACAATTATTATTTTGTAAATAATTATTTTTTTGTTGATTTAAATGGTTTACTTTTTCGATCAGGACATGTAAAATTATTTTTATACTTTTCTTAAATATTTAATATTAATAATGTTAATATATTAAAGATGTTTTTTGCATAAATATATATATATATATGCACTCTAAAAAATGTTGGGTTGTTTTAACCCAATTTTGGGTCAAATATGGACAAACCCTGCCATTTGGTATTTAAATTACATTTTTAACTCAGTGTTTGAGTTTGTCCATATTTGACCCAAAATTAGGTAAAAACAACCCAGCATTTTTTATATGCAAAACACGCACATGCATAACAGAAATTAACTATGATTTAATATGTAAATCCTCATTGTTTTCTGGGAATTACCCATTTAAACACGTCAGTAATGCTGTGCAGCTGTATCTGGCGTGGCCTATAGGAGGCGCTGCAGCACTAGTAATGGTCGACTGCGACTGCATCTCACCTGTTGTGAAGTCTGTGGTCGCTGGAGCACTTTTCTCTCGGTTTCTTATGGCATGAACATTGACTGTGTATTCAGTTGCTGGAGCCAGTGAAGTCATCTCAAACTCCACCGTGTTGCCAGAAACCTGCTCTGATATCGCGGGCACTTCAGAGAAAAATACAAGAAGCAGAAGTTGCAGTAAACTGAATAACAGGTGTGTTTATAAAGGTGTGGGTGTATCACACAGTGTCCTGCAGTGCAACACTGACATATCTACTACAATTTGCTCTCAGTAGAGACAATGCATGCAAGTCAAACATGAATAAAGACAACTTAAAATAGAGCAAGAGATGGCAGGAGGTTCCCACCAGTGTCTGCGCTGTATGTGATGACGTATCCATCCACAGTCGCAACTGCAGGCTGCCAGAGCAACAGCGCACTCACGTCAGTGACATTGACGGCAGTCAGGCTGCGGGGCGCATCCACGGCTGGGGGTCACAAACAAATGGTTAAAAAAGTAAAGAATGAAGATAAAAACTATATTTTGCTATGTTATAATATATCAAATACAGCCTAAATAAAGTAAACCCATTTTTAAACGGGTTAGTCTGAGTTTGTTTCCAAAATGGATAATTAAAAAAAAAAAAAAAAAATTTAATTTAACACTTTTTAACAAAATTTTTAATTATCGTGAAGCTGCTTTGAAATAATCGGTATTATATAAAGTCTTACAGAAATAAATGTGACGACTTATTTTTTGTTATATGCTAATTAAATAAATATTATATATAAAATAATAAAAACTTGAAGGTACAATTTGTTATATACAAAATAAATGTAAAATATATTTGTTAATATAATACAGTTTATATAATTGATATATAATAAAATTGACATAAATATATATGAATTACTGATTTGTTATATGTATGTATATATATATATATATATATATATATATATACACACACAAACTTTTGTTAGATGTGATTAATTACAATCAATTGATTTAACGCCACTAATTATACTATATTATTATATAGTGCTGTCAAATCGATGAATCATGATTAATCACAGTATATATATATATATATATATATATATATTAGAGCTGTGCAAAAGTTAATTGCAATTAATCGCATCCAAAATAAAAGTCTGTGTTTACATAATATATTTGTGTGCTTTATATAATTATTTTTTATATATAAATACACACACATGCATGTATATGTTTAAGAAAATGTGTTATTAATATATCAAATATTTCTATTTATATAATATAGATTATGTATTTATATATATATATATATATATATATATATATATATATATATACAGAATTTAAGCGCAAATAATTCTTAAATATACATGCATGCATAGGTATTTATATATACAAAATAATTATATACAGCACACTCAAATATATTATGTAAACACAGACTTTTATTTTGGAACTTTTGCACAGCCCTAATATATATATATATATATATAATACAGTATATATATATATATATATATATATATATTACATTTAGGGTTTTGTTCACTCAGTTTGAGCAATACAGCTGCTTATCTTAAAAAACACCACTGACCAGTCAAGTGACTTAACCGACCTGTGGTAAAAGTGTCGGACACTGGTTCGCTCTCCTCCAGACCTTTCACTGCAATAACTGACACCTGATACATCTCTCCAGGACTCAGATTTATTAGCGAAACCTGAGATTGTGACCCGTCCACCATCACGACCATGGGTGCACCTGGTAATATACAGAAGAGAAGCATTACTGAATGAATCTACAATATAGTAGCTACTTGAATATAATTAAATAACATGGTTTAAAGTATTTTCACTACATTGCATATAGCTATTGCATTGCATTTAGGGTTTGAAGAGCACCAGCACTCGCCTCCTTGGACTGGGAAGTAAGTGATCCTGAAGGAGTCCGGTTGGGAACGCGGTACAGTCCAGTAAACCACAGCTGATGTGTCCGTGACGTCAGAGAAACGAAGGTCTCGGAGAACTCCAAGGCCTAGCAGACAGCAAAGCAGATATATATATTTAGCAATGTCGAGAAGAAAACACTGAAAATTGGGAAATTGTTCCACCCAGGGTCCTTATGGCCATTTAGATATGAAGTTAATTAATACACAGCCACTGGAAAACGGACAAAGAAAGACCAGCATCAAACACTGAACTGCAGGAGAAGCGGGCCTTTCCCTGGTGCAATGAAAAAGGCCTAAAAGAAAGATTCGTTAGTCTTAATAGTGCAAGTTTCCATTCCAAGAAACATCCACAAAAGCTCCCGTTTGTACCGTGATCAATCATGCCAAAATCATTAAACTGCATTCCACAAATTTACCTGGAGTGAGACAATGATAAAAAAGAAGGCATGTTATTTACTGTAGATCAGACCATTTACATAAACCAACACAGAATCATTAGTTCTCAGGGCATGCGGACAAATGAACATCGCTTTCCCAACAGCGATGTGCAGAAACATGTAACTTGATGGTTTAGTAGTGACATGAACATCAGGAGACTTTCCTCCGAGTGCATGAACATACACATGAGCGTTCCTTCGAGAGAGAAACGAAAGCATGCAAGGTTAAAGTCAACTGAAGTTTTGTCAAAAAGTCTTTTTCAGCAGCACTTTTCAAGCCCAATCAATTTTTTCTCGTTGAATTATTGTATTTAAAGCTACACTGTGTGAATTTTACCCCCATCTAGTGGTGAAAAGGTACATGACCATCCAGTGAATATTAGTTTCTGTTCCTCTCAATTCCGATTTCGTTTTAACTCCTACGGTGGCCAATGTAGTCCAAGATTAACATTGCTTCCAATTCGACCTCGTCCATGAGTGTTAACTCAAACGTAAACGCGAAAGGCGAAGCTTGAATTAACGGGTTTGTCCCTCTTTGGCTGATGTACTTTCAAGATGGAGGGGCAACATGGCGACCGACATTAAAACCCCTTCCCCGTATGTATTTTCAATGGCCTATTATACACTCACGAGAATACTTTATTACTTGAACGAAGTAAACATACATTAATGTATGGAACCTTGTTTCCGCCATAGAATGAAAAATATAAAAGGTAATTGCGACTTTTTATCTCACAATTCTGACTTTTTTTCTCACAATTGCGAGTTTACTTCTCACAATTGTGATATTATTTCTCAGAATTGCGAGATGGAAAGTCAGAATTGCGTTATATAAAGTTAGAATTGTGAGATATAAAGTCAGAATTGCGACTTGTAAAGTCAGAATTGCGAGTTATAAAGTCAGAATTGTGAGATTTTAAGTAGTCTTTTTTCCCCAGTTGGCCTGATAAGTCGCAATTACGAGTTTATATCTCACAATTCTGAGAAAAGATGTAAGAATTTTGACATATAAACTCGCAATTATGTGTTATGAAGTCAGAATTGCGAGATGTAAACTCGCAATTGTGAGAAAAAAGTCAGAATTGTAAGATAAAAAGTTGCACTTCTGTCTTTTTTCTCAGAATTGCGACTTTATATCACCCAATTCTGACTTTATAACTCGCAATTGCGACTTTTTATCACGCAATTCTGACTTTTTATGTCGCAATTCTTAGAAATAAAGTCAGAATTGCGAGATATAAACTCGCAATTGTAAGAAAAAAAGTCAGAATTGTGAGATAAAAAGTCACAATTATTTATTTTATTTTTTTATTCAGTGGCGTAAAAAAGCTTCCATATTAATGAGCACATATATTTTTGAAAGAACTGTGAAAGTGTGAAAAAAAAAATGAAAGAACTGTGAAAGAAAGTGTTTTTAGTTAAGAATAAACTAAAAGAGTTACACAGTGGCTTTAATTTGGTGCTTTTGTGCATCTGCTAAATGCATAAACGCAATGTTTGTGAACAGAATCTTTCACACTCTCAAACGTTGAATACTAACGTTAAAATTAATACATTTTGGTAACCTAAAGTGTTATGTCTTTCTTAATGGAAAAAGGTTGATTCTTGTGTGGAAAAGACACTGATTGACAACAGCAAAACTAAATCTTTAAATGACCGAAAGAAGCTCTCAAAATGGCACTGTTTCAACCTCAGTATTGTTGACTTTAACCCTGGATTGAAACATATCATGATAGATACATTTCAAATCAAAGATTTAACACACCGGTCAGTACCTGTTTAGGACCAAGAGTGTTATTTAGTTGTTAAAGACACTTCCACCACATTGCAGCCAAGAAAGCCCTCTCAAATCCAGAATTGATGCGAAAGGCAATCCCATAACACTGAACACAATACCTGTTCTGGCAACCGCAGTAATGGGTTGGGAGCGATGTTCCAACGTGACACCGTAAAGCTCAATTTCATACTCGGTTCCCCCCAAAAGCTGCGTTAACACTTTGGTTCTTTCATCGCCCGGCAGAACGAACTCTCGAGGGTGGGAGAGCTTTCTCGAATCTCTAACTTTGAGCACAAATCGATCAAAAACGTCGTCTTCTGCCGTCCAGGCCAGCCGGAAACTCTCAGGGGTGATGTCCGACACGAAAAGGTGCTCAATCTCTGGTTCTGCCTCTGATTGACAAGAGGAAATGGGTCTTTTTCTTGTTTCAACGAGTTCATTTCCAACTACCTTGCCGGTCTCCAACCATTCGACATGCATCAAGTAATATGACTACTTCTTATGTTAGTTTAACCATGCACTCTTAGAAGAAATGGTTCTATTTAGAACCAGAATTGGTTCCATCCCCTGCTTTATATATGGAATGGAACTCCAAAATGGTTCTATATAGAACCATTTTTTTGGAGTAAAAGGTTCTATTGGCCAAGTATGGAACCCCAGGGTTCTCTATAGAACCCAGAGGAACCCTTTTTTAAGAGTGTATTTAGGGGTTCCAAATACGAGGCACTGATAGAACCTTTTAAGGTTCAAAAGAATGAATTTTAAGAATTCAAAAGAACTGATATCCTTTTAAGGTTCAATAGAACCTTTTAAGGTTCTATACAGAACCTTTTCTTCTAAGAGTGTGGACACATGACAACAATATATACGCGTCCCTTCATGACTGGCATTGCAAATCATGCACGCCACTTACACAAGACATTCATGCAAGACTGTTTCCTTCTGAGCTGCATCATACAAGATCGTCATGCTGGTGAAAAACCTTGATGATATGGGACTTATATGGGATGATATCGATGGATATAGTTTTTGCCAGCCAGTTAAGTAGAAAAGAAAACAGTTTAAATATGGCATCAGACATGTGGGACAAGAGAAGCATGTATTGTTCACTTGAATCAAAGAAAAACACTTATCGATGGAGGAGACCTGGCAAATAAACAAGGGATAGTATTGAGGGGGTTGTAGAGTTTCCCAACCAAAGCTTAGACTAGAATTTAGACTGTGACATTAAAGAGGACGTGTAAACACTGGACATGTTCATTATGTTGAATTGTCATCTGCATAAGCATTATAGGTCTTTAAACTCTTGTTTTCTAGTGTTTTCTTACGAGCCTTTCTCAACAAGACACATGCCTTTGGTGTGAGAGACCCGGATTCGAATCCACTGTGAGACACCAATTTGTCCCTGAGCAAGACACTTAACCCCTAGTTGCTCCAGAGGCGTGCGACCTCTGACATATATAGCAATTGTACAGTAAGTCGCTTTGGATAAAAGCATCAGCTAAATGAATAAATGTAAACGCAATAGAAGCCGGATCTGAAGCAGCACCATGGATAAATGTGGGTTAATATGTGATTGTACACTGCAATCATAATTTCGGGAAACAATCTAATGCTCAAAGGTTAAAAACAGTTGCATTAAGGCTATGTTTACACGGAAACGATTCTGAGGAGAAAACGCAAAAGTGGCGCTGCGCCATCTTTTTTTATTCTGCGTTTAGACGAGCGTTTTGTGTGGGAAATCCGCGTGCAAATGGTGACGCAAAAGTGTGTGAAATTCTATGTAGTATGCACTTCAGGCGGCTAGGATTGCATACTACTACAACAACACCAAGATTTCCACTCTGGAGGGTAGTTTCACTTTTTTGCGTTTTTAAGCCTCAAAAACGCCGTCGCCGTGTAAACGAAAGGCACATCCGATAAAATATTTTTACGTTTACACGAGCGTTCTCGTGTAAACAGGGCCTAAAGTCATTTTACAGTTGAAAGGGATATTTATCTTACTAATTGGTTAGATGACATGAAGTTGCAAAGTTACTTATAGTTAGTAGGGTGTCTAAAGTGGACCATAAAGTGTCACCAATAACAGTTCTCGTCAGTACTGATTTTAAAACAACTGACCAATCAGAAGCTCAGCTGCTGGGGGCGGGAAAAGCAACTTGAACATATGAAGTGTTATGCTACGTTCACACCGGACACGAATAGCGTGTCAGGCGCGAATGATTTCTATGTTAAGTCAATGCAAAGACAAATTACGCTCGTAAGTTTGCGCAAATTGAGCGTCTGGTGCGTCAAACGTGAATGATTTAGTTAGTGATGTTTGTGCGAATTCACGCCTGCCGCCCGAGTTGAAAAATCGGAACTTTGGCGTCAATTCGCGCCGCGTTAACCAATCAGGAGCCTAGCTGTTTGCTCACGTGGTGAAGGATCTGGATGCTTCAATAAATTATTTTGTAATATGATGTAGTTCCTGGAGCGAGGAAATGGTAAAACTCGCCAAACAGTTCGCCTCCGAAGGTTCGATGAATGCTCGATCAACATAAAAAAGATGGCCGCCAACAGGTTTTAATTCTGGCGTGATTTTACACGCAAATTAACACAAGGTGGTCAAGCGTCAAACTAGGCGCGGTAGACGCGAATTTGACGTGCTATTCGCGTCCGGTGTGAACGTAGCATTTGAGCAACTGCACATTTGATCAGGTTTTTGTCATGGTATTGTGTGTCTAACATATCAGAGAGAATCCTGAACATGTCCTGTGCATACAACCCCTGCAAAAACTGCAATAGCGGTAAAATATGATCTGCTAGATATTACGCAACAAAGTAAAAACGACTAAGCTTGGGCAGCGAAAGCTCTGAGGTGAAGGAGTGACGTGCAGTTGAAAAGCAGAAAGCGGTACCTGTAACAGCCACTGTGGTGATTGGACGAGACTGTAACCCATCCCCTGACACCCCGGTCACACTGACCTCATAGCCAATGCCAGTAATCAGGCCCAAAACATCCAGAAAGGTCTGGTTTCCCGGCACTACGAACTCTTGTGGCTCCAGCAGCAGGCCAGAGTCCGACACCTTTACCTGAAAATGGCTGAATCCCTCAGAAGAATCTGCTTCCCAGGACACCCGAAATCCGTATGGGGTAATATCCGAAACGGTGAGGTTTCCCACTTTAGGTAATGACGCTGGGATACGTGGCACAGGATTCATTTGGGTCCCGTAGTTGCAGTGTTATAGGAGGGGACAATACAGGGTGAGGATGTATAAATGATTCTGCAGTGATTGCAAGGTCAAAATAGCTTGTTATTTGTCAAATGTTACTTGTTAATTTGTCAATGTTAAGCTATTATTATACGAGCTTTCTTTCATGTAAATTAACCGAGTATTCAGTGGGTGCAATACAACTGCATGCATATGCATTGACAAAAACGTGGATGAATAATCATACATCTGTGTTAAACAACATGTGGTCAGAGTCAGACAGATGCAAAAATGAGTTTAGACTTTTCCTAATGCGCAATCATGTCATGTTTCAAGCACAGTAGATTATGTTCCAAATTAGTGTTGGAGAATTAGTTTTTTTTTTACCAAGCACAAAAAACTGCTTCAAGTTCCAATGTTTTTAATTCTTTCATTTTTGATATAGTCAAAATATACACACTTGGGGCCAGATTTAACAGCTTCCACCAGCGCAAACCCTTGGCTTTCAAAAGCTACAGTAATGGTGCGTCCACACCGAACGCAAATAGAGCGTCAAATACGCGTCTACCGCGCCTAGTTAGACGCTTGAACATTTCGAACCCATTTGCGCGTCCGTGTCACTCGCGAATAAAAAAAACCAACAACACAATTTCTTTCTGGCATTAGTTTGAACCGACATGTCTGAAGTAAAAGATATTGCTTCTCTGTATTTATTGTGGAAACGGAGGAAAGCCAAACGCCGACGAGTCTGGGTTCACAGACCATTCAGAGGCGAACTCAACTCGGTGAATTTCACCGTCTTCTCCAGGAACTGCGCCTGGATGACAGCCGTTTCCAGCGGTACTTGAGAATGACGGGTGCCCAGTTTGATAACCTGCTAGCTAGGGTCGCTGACGGCAACAATCAGCATCTCCTCCATTTTGGACAACAGTGTGATAGACCTGACGTATCGATTAGCTCTTCGTTGATTGGCTGGCGCAACAAAGCGTCATGCGAACCTTCCGCTCAAGTTCAAATTTTCCAACTTGCGCGGAAGACGTTCGCGGCAAAACGCGTCGCCCAATTCGCGTCATTCGCAACGCCCGGCGCGAATGATGCGTCTATTCGCGTCTTTGCATTGACTTTGTAGGTAATTTACTCGCGCAAAGGATTAAATTCGCGTTCGGTGTGAACACACCATAAGAATTTACTAAAGACACACAGTAAAAAGGGTTATTTTTGTGGTCGACCTTATTGCATATGCATTTGTAGGAGTTTCCAATGCATTTTCATCTTAGGCCTTAAATAGTGACGCTTTCGACATTTGGCACCCTTTAGCGTCAATACATATGTGTAGGTTTAGGTCTGGGGTAGCTTTAGGGTTAGACCACTAGGAGGCGCCTTCTGGCCCATATATATCTGTGCCTCATATACCTCTTTTCCACCGAAAAAAGAACTGGTTCGGAACTGGTGCTGGTTCAAAGTTGGTTCGGAGCTGGTTCAACTTGCGAACCCGTTCAGAACCGGTTTGCTTTTCCACTGACTAGAGCGCTCAGGGATCGACGTCGTTACGTCACTGTTTACGTCGCTTGCAAGTACATTGCTTTGGGATTATCTCTAACTCGTGTACCAAGAAAACTTTAAAAACAATTGAAATAAGTAAGTCTTTTAAACTTTTCGTTTGATATGTAATCTTTTCTGATAAGTTATGTACCCCTGTCTTGTGTCTTTTTTCTTTCCATTTATTTGTTCAATCGCGATTGTTTTCTTCTTTGCTTATGTTTAAAAAAAATAAATAAATAAAAACGCTTGCTTGTTTCTGCAGTTTCGATGCGGTTTCGACCATTTGCGATGGTCAGAAAATATGTTTAGAACGCATTAAAACCCGCCCCAGCCCCCGACGTAAACATGACGTGCTAAAAGAACGGTTCTAGTCCAGCAAAGAGTTGGTGCCACTTTGGAACCAGTTCTCGCGGCCGCGAACCGGTTCTTTGGCTGTCGAAACACAAAGAACTGGTTTGCGCGCGGGCTCCGAACCGGCTCTCAAAATGCTTTGGTGGAAAAGGGGCTATATTGATGCTAAAGGGTGCCATGTGCGTTGGATGTAGACGAAATGTCAAAAGCCTCAGTATATGGCGCCTTGGGATGAGACCGGGCGGGAGTTTCCCTTTCAGACGCAAAATTTATGGCAGGAGAGTATTTAAATGAATCATGCAAGGTGATTTACGAAGGTTTGCGCTCGTCAATTTACTGACTGCTAATTTGCGCTGCTCTTGGTAGATTGCGTAGATCATTATGGAAATAATGCAGAACTTTCCACTCATGCCGGCGTTTTATGGGATTGCGCTCTCACGCTATTTGCCCTGTTTAGTAAATCCGGCCCCTGATGTAAAAAGGCCTTCGGAGTCATTCAAATAACGATGTTAAATATTACATGCATGCAATTGTACCAAAACAAACAAAAATGTCAGTTTCAGTAATTTGTAAATGTGTTAGTTCTGTTTGTTAAGTCCTGATTTGTTGTCATCGAAGCATGAAAAACTTGCACAGTACCTGTACTGATATTGAAGGAAACTGATGGAGTTTGACGGCCACGAGACAGACCATAAAACACTATGTCATAGACCGTAGAGTCCATAAGACCCATCACGGTAACGTTCCTCTCTGATCCTGATAGCCTGAGCTCTACAACATCATACAGCTGCTCACGGTCAGTGATACGAGCACCAAAGCCATCAAAGTGGCCTGACAGTGTGCTCCAGGACAGCGCCAAGCTATTCGGGAGGGTTTCAGAGACCACAACGGTGCCCAATTTAGGCTTAGGCTCTGAATGAAAGAAAGTGTTGGGTACTGTTACGAAACTTAACAGTAGCTGAAACAAGTGTAAACTGGATGTATGATTGCATATAATAGGAATATTCTGGGTTATTTGCCTTAATGTCTATGATAAGCATCTGTGGTCTGCAGTCAATTGCGGCAGATAATAATTAAGACTTAGGAAATACATAAGCATTCAGTGGGACCAACTAATTTTTCTACTTTGAGGACAAACTACTTTGGTTTGCCCGAAAAATGGCACCAAATCATCGATCGATCAATCACACTAATCAAGTGTTTGTAATGCTACGTACAGTAGTAAGCAAACTAGGCATTTTGGCCCGAATTAGATGCAATATGGACCTGATTTTATCCAACAATTCAAAGGAGTGAGTGACAAATTGGACATAACTTGTGCAAACATAAGGTTGGGAACGAAATCTTTACACTAGTCCTGCTAACATGCCATAGACATTACCCTGCAAACAACCAGGAATACTACTTTACGTCATGCTTTCATGTATTTTGTGCCATACTATGAACTATGTAATTGTGATTTTTTTTAATCTGCATAATTCTGACATTATTTCTCACAATTCTGAGCAATTTTAAGAATGTTTCTCAGAATAGTGAGTTTATACCTCGCAATTCAGTATACTTCAAGTTCATTTTATTTTTAATTTACTTTATGTAGTAAGTATACCAATATCAATGAAGTATACTTGTAAGTGTACCGTTTCAATATTACTTGGGACTCAATTGGGCAACTTTTTAGTGTATAAAAGTATACTTTAAGTGTAACAGTAGACTTTGTGTAGACAAGTTTTTCATTTGAACTGCAACTATACTACAAGTGAACTTACTGATAGTTTACTTGTCAAATACTATGTTGTTTCAATGTTTTAGTTTATGAAAGTACACTTACTCTCAGAAACTACAAGTTTAGTAGTTATATACAGTACTGAAACTTGCTTTAAGTGAACTTAACACCATACTTACAGTTTATTATTTATATTTTTTTTTTTGGACTTTAAGTATACTACTATATTCCTATTTAGGTAATATATATATATATATATATATATATATATATATATATACTTGAAATATACCTTTCAGTCAACAGTGGGTAAACAGATTTGGACTCCTATATACATTACCAGTGGTCTAGCCAAAAAAAAAATCAACTTCAAGACTGTTTTATATGTGGGAATTAAAAATTATAAAGTAAAAAAAGTCCAAATTGCGAGATATAAACTTGTACTTGCGAGAAATAGTGAGAATTGTGAGATGAAAATGTGAATTTACCTTATTGTTTTATTCCAGGGCAGCAAATGGACTTCCATAGCAAACCAATATAAATGTTTAAAGCATGTATTCTGAGATCTCAAAAGCATGCTCAGCTGTACCTGTGGTCACTACAGTTGTCAGGGCAGCCGTATTGGCGCCACCAGAGGTGGCATACAGCTTGATCTGATATCGCGTGTCTCCTCTGAGCCCGGTCAGCACCGTGGAGCGGGCACCTGTGGGCAAGGTGCGCCCCGTCGCCTGCGAGGGCAAAGCAGACTCTCTCACCTCGACTATAAAATTATCAAACGCCTTCTCTCCCGTCCGCCAGGAGAGCGAAACTGTGTCTGAGGTAATGTTTGAAACAACTAGCCCAGACAAGTCAGGCTCGGCCGCTACAGGGGGAAAAAGCCAGCCATGGCGTTTTGTTTAGTGTCTCTTTCTCTGCTTTCAATAGTTTTAGAGATCTGTCCATGCTAACGGTCCACCTAACAGCCTTGGTTAAAGAGATAGTTCAGCCAAAAAAGCATTTACTCAACCTCATTTCGCTTCAAATCTGTATACTTGTGTATCTGGTCAAAATCAAACCAGGGTTTACGGCGTGGGAGGCGGGCGCACTAAGAAGAACGCTAAAGACCGCAGCTGCTAGCGTCAGTCACTACTAGCGCGCCTCTTGAGGCCAGTTTACTTACTGGCACAGATCTTACTGGCCTATGTTCATTGCACTTGCTTTCCCAAAAAAACTCATTCTCATCCGGGTCACGGCACCAAAAGTAATAGTTTCTACTCAACCAGCTCCTAGAGAGGTTTGAACCAGGGTCTCTGGCGTGGGAGGCGGGCTCGCTAACAAGGATGCTAATGACTGCAGCTGCTAGCGTCAGTCAAAAGCATGCCTCTTGAAGCCAGGGGAGTGAGGTTTACTTGCACAGCTCTTACTGGCCTATGTTCGTTGCACTTGCTTTCCCATAAACCTCATTCCCATCCGGGTCACGGCACCAGAAGTAATCGTTTCTACTCAACCAGCTCCAAGTGAAGTTTGAACCAGGGTCTCTGGCGTGGGAGGCGGGCTCGCTAACAAGGACGCTAAAGACCACAGCGTCAAGCGTCAGTCACTAGCGTGTCTCTTGAAGCCAGGGGAGTGAGGTTTACTTACACAGTTCTTACTGGCCTATGTCTGTTGCACTTGCTTTCCGATAAACTTCATTCCCATTCGGGTCACGGCACCAAAAGTAATCGGTTCAATTCGACCAGCTCCGAGTGAGGTTTGAACCAGGGTCTCTGGCATGGGAGATGGGCTCACTAACAAGGATGCTAAAGACTGCAGCTGCTAGCGTCAGTCAATAGCGTGCCCCTTAAAGCCAGGGGAGTGAGGTTTACTTGCACAGCTCCTACTGGCTTACATCCTTTGCACTTACTTTCCCATAAACCTCATTCCCATGTGGGTCACGGCTCCAGAAGTAATTGGTTCAACTCGTCCAGCTCCTAGTGATGTTTTTAATCGGGGTCTCTGGCGTAGGAGATGGGCTCGCTAACAAGGACACTAAAGACCAAAGCTTCTAGCGTCAGACACTATCTTGCCTCTTAAAGCCAGGGGAGTGAGGTTTACATGCACAGCTCTTATTGACCTACGTCCGTTGCACTTGCTTTCCCCTAAACCTCATTCCAATCCGGGTCACGGCACCAAAAGTAATCGGTTCAACTTGACCAGCTCCTAGTGAGGTTTGAACCAGGGTCTCTGGCATGGTAGACGGGCTTTCTAACAAGGACACTAAAGACCACAGCGTCTAGTGTCAGTCACTAGCGTGCCTCTTGAAGCCAGGGGAGTGAGGTTTACTTGCACAGCTCTTACTGGCCTATGTTCGTTGCATTTGCTTTCCCATAAACCTCATTCTCATTCGGGTCACGGCACCAAAAGTAATCGGTTCAACTCGACCAGCTCCTAGTGATGTTTGAACCAGGGTCTCTGGCATGGTAGACGGGCTTTCTAACAAGGACACTAAAGACCACAGCGTCTAGTGTCAGTCACCAGCGTGCCTCTTGAAGCCAGGGGAGTGAGGTTTACTTGCACAGACCTTACTCGCCTATGTTCGTTGCACTTGCTTTCCGATAAACTTCATTCCCATTCGGGTCACAGCACCAGAAGTAATCGTTTCTACTCAACCAGCTCCGAGTGAAGTTTGAACCAGGGTCTCTGGCGTGGGAGGCGGGCTCGCTAACAAGGACGCTAAAGACCACAGCGTCAAGCGTCAGTCACTAGCGTGTCTCTTGAAGCCAGGGGAGTGAGGTTTACTTACACAGCTCTTACTGGCCTATGTCCGTTGCACTTGCTTTCCGATAAAACTTCATTCCCATTCGGGTCACGGCACCAAAAGTAATCGGTTCAATTCGACCAGCTCCGAGTGAGGTTTGAACCAGGGTCTCTGGCATGGGAGATGGGCTCACTAACAAGGATGCTAAAGACTGCAGCTGCTAGCGTCAGTCAATAGCGTGCCCCTTAAAGCCAGGGGAGTGAGGTTTACTTGCACAGCTCTTACTGGCTTACATCCTTTGCACTTACTTTCCCATAAACCTCATTCCCATGTGGGTCACGGCTCCAGAAGTAATTGGTTCAACTCGTCCAGCTCCTAGTGATGTTTTTAATCGGGGTCTCTGGCGTAGGAGATGGGCTCGCTAACAAGGACACTAAAGACCAAAGCTTCTAGCGTCAGACACTATATTGCCTCTTAAAGCCAGGGGAGTGAGGTTTACATGCACAGCTCTTATTGACCTACGTCCGCTGCACTTGCTTTCCCCTAAACCTCATTCCAATCCGGGTCACGGCACCAAAAGTAATCGGTTCAACTTGACCAGCTCCTAATGAGGTTTGAACCAGGGTCTCTGGCATGGTAGACGGGCTTGCTAACAAGGACACTAAAGACCACAGCGTCTAGTGTCAGTCACTAGCGTTCCTCTTGAAGCCAGGGGAGTGAGGTTTACTTGCACAGCTCCTACTGGCCTATGTTCATTGCATTTGCTTTCCCAAAAACCTCATTCCAATCCGGGTCACGGCACCAAAAGTAATCGGTTCATTTTGACCAGCTCCTAGTGAGGTTTGAACCAAGGTCTCTGGCATGGTAGACGGGCTTGCTAACAAGGACACTAAAGACCGCAGCTTCTACCATCAGTCACTAGCGTGCCTCTTGAAGCCAGGGGAGTGAGGTTTACTTGCACAGCTCTTACTGGCCTATGTTCATTGCATTTGCTTTCCCAAAAACCTCATTCCCATCCGGGTCACGGCACCAAAAGTATTTGGTTCAACTTGACCAGCTCCGAGTGATGTTTGAACCAGGGTCTCTGGCATGGGAGGCAGGCTCGCTAACAAGGACGCTAAAGACCACAGCTTCTACCATCAGTCACTTGCATGCCTCTTGAAGCCAGGGAGAGTGAGAGATTGCACTTGATTTCCCCCTAAACCTCATTCCCATCCAGGTCACGGCACCAAATGTAACCGGTTCTACTCGACCAGCTTCGAGTGGGTATAGTCGTAAATCATCTTGTGGCACCAGATTCAGATTTCCATATGCACAGGCAGATGCTAAAACTTGAATTTAGTCTTCAATTGTGCATGTTCCTCACGCTATAACATGATTTCAGAAGACTTGAGTTTGGCCAATTTTAGAGAGATCGTCATTAAATGAAGATGAAGAAAAAACATACAGGTTTGGAATGACATGAGTACGTAAATGTGAACTTTTTGGTTGAACTACTCTTTTGAGGCCTGATTTATCACGTCCAATATAAACAAACGGGGGAAAACAGCAAGGAAAAGAGAGAATTCCAGTTACCTGTGGAGGCGACAGCACTGACGGAGTCTGTTCTCCTTCCCTTCATAACTCCAGTGAGGTAAGCTATATAGTCAGTAGTCGGCTGTAGCCCAGTGATTTCATAAGACTGTGTACCGTGTGTTAGATTATATTCAACTGGCTCCCGCTGCCAGCTAGAGTCTATAATCTCCAGGATAAACCTCTCAATATCTCCTCGCGTGTCATTCCATGAAATGGAGAAGCTCTCTGATGTAATATTAGACACATACAGACTGCCAACCATTGGAGCGCTATCTAAAGGGAGAAACGGTTATTGGAACAGAGGTAATGTATATTTGCACTTGCTGTACAGTGTTTGGACACTGTCACCGTTATTGTCTATGGGTACATCCTTGCTATGCTATATGCGTAATTTGCATGGATAATTTGTTAATCCGAGCATATGATATTAATTGTTAAAGGCTTAATACGGACTAGTGTTATTTGTGCTTGTCGGATTAGGCCTGTTTTACACACCACGTGTCTGCAGCATATTTATTTTGACAGGTTACAGATTTCATATATTAGATTTCATGGCAAAGTTGGTAAAAAAATATAATTAAAATGTCAATATTCAGCCAAAAAATAAAATACTTAAATTCTTCATTTTTAATGTTTTCATGAATTGTTTGCTTACAGACTGCAGATGCGTGATGTTAAACTGGCTTCAATATGAAAACTATGGAAGCTTGTTTCCACCAATGAATAAAACAAATAAATAAATAAATAGTTGCAACTTTTTATCTCACAATTGCGAGATATGAAGTCAGAATTGTGAGAAATATAGTCGCAATTGCGTGTTATAAAGTCAGAGGAAAAATTACAGAAGTGCGACTTTTTATTTCACAATTCTGACTTTTTTTTCTCACAATTGCGAGTTTATATCTCGCAATTCTGACTTAATAAGTATAACACATAATTGCGAGTTTATATGTCGAAATTCTGACATCTTTTCTCAGAATTGTGAGATATAAACTCGCAATTGCCAGAATAGTTTATATTTCACAATTCTGACTTCACAACACGCAATTTGTACTTTTTATCAAGCATTTCTGACTTTATAACAGAATTGCGAATTTATTTCTCGTAATTCTGACTTTATATCTCTCAATTCTGACTTTATAACACGCAATTGCGACTTTATAACACGCAATTCTGACTTTATATCTCACAATTCTGACTTTATATCTCGCAATTTTGACTTCATAACACGCAATTGCGACTTTATATCACGCAATTCTGACTTTATATCTCGCAATTCTGACTTTATATCTTGCAATTTTAACTTTATAACACGCAATTGTGACTTTATATCACGCAATTCTGATTTTATAACACGCAATTGCGACTTTATATCACAGAATTCTGACTTTATATCTCACAATTCTGAATTAATATCTTGCAATTCTGACTTTATAACACGCAATTGTGACTATATCTTGCAATTCTGACTTTACATCTCACAATTCTGAGAAATAAAGTCAGAATTGAGAGATATAAACTCGCAATTGTGAGAAAAAAGTCAGAATTGTGAGATAAAAAGTCACAATTACCTTTTTTATTTTTCATTCTGTGGCGGAAACAAGCTTCCATAGAAAACAGAAAAGCCGGAGAAAAAAAAGAAAAGAAAAAGATGTTTTCCAAGACTGTTCGTTTAGATGTGAATAAAACTGAGGCTGTTTTTTTGTATTTGTTCACTGTAGTGTCAAAACAGGTAAACAAGAATATCACGTTAGTGCATATGAAGCAATCAACACAAAAGATGCATAAAGATCATTCCAAATTATTCCCATGCCAATTTTTGATTATTCTCAATCCAAAAAAAAGTTAAGGCTCAGATGGTGACCAGAAAGCAGTATGTTTGAATATCACATCAGTATTTCCAGTGAATGGGTAAAAACATAAATAAGAGTTAAAAAAATATTAATAAACGTGTTAGAAGAAACAACATGTCAGAAGATGGATGAGCATATAATGGTTATGGCCAGTACCTATTTTGGTTTATGTAAGGCTACTTTAATTATTTCAAGAAGTATATTCTTGGCTTCTTCGTAAATGGGTTACATTTAGCTGGTCAAAAACGGACAAAGCCTTAAAATTTAACTTTATTTTTTTCCCAGGATAACCATTCAAATATATTTTTGTCCTATAATATTTTCTGATTATTATTTAGAATGTTTATAGTTTTTTTAAGATACTTTGCATTAATTATATATTTTTATGAACTATTTTTTTCCATTAGAATATATATATATATATATATGTGCCAGCCTACACTCTGAAAAATGCTGGGTTGTTTTAATCCAATTTTGGGTCAAATATGGACAAACTCAAACATTGGGTTAAAAATGTAATTTTAAAATGTAACCCAATGGATTAAAACAACCCAGCCTTTTTCTGAGTGTAATAAAAAATGTGTTAATTTATTAAATGTATAAATATATAAGAAATATACAAAAAAAATTGGTTCAGCTGATGAAAAAGATTGGGTACCACAGCGCTGATATAGAAAGACCTCAAAATAAACACTACATCAAAATGGATGACTTATTCAAATGCTTGTTGCTTCTATATCACATCAATAGATGTGTGAAATGAAATGATGCAGGTAGATGATGAGATCACGCAATGAAATGATATGTGAGAGGGTGAAATATGTTGCAATCACTGCAGCACATCAAAACTCACCACAATGCGATAACTATATGAGATGGTTGGTGCCATGCATTCGGGGTAGCTGGTTGAAATGGATGATATAAAGGTTGACAATGATTACTGCTGAACACAAAGCTTTGATTTCAGTGGAAATGAATGGAAACATGACATATCCTTTGCCCCGACGCAATCAACTTGGGAGGCAAGACCGACAGTGGCTGGAACAGTACAGCTGACAATCAGTAAGCTTTGTTAAATGAAGTCGTTTCACAATCAACAAATTATCGTGGACATTCGAGAGACGCCGTTATGTGTTCGGTCATCATTCACATGGGCCACATGCAACAAAGATGCTCAGGTTTCAAGAAGAATTAAAAGGAAATGTTAGAGCACAGAAGCACCTGCTTGACACCACAGCTCCCAACTAGAATGAAAAAGGTCAGAAAGAGAGAAAAGATTAAGAAAAAAAGGTATGATAGAAAATAGGTTTCCAATCCCTTGTGAAAAAGAAGTGGGCTTAATTGCATTGAATGTGCACTTGCATTGTGTTTTAAATCTTAAAAGTATATTTATAAAAACTGTAAACATTGATATAAAATGTATGATAATTAATATAACATTAATTGAACATATCTACTGTACACTCTTAGAAGAAATGGTTCTATTAGGACCAGAAATGGTTCCATCCCCCGCTTCATATATGGAACTCCAAAATGGTTCTATATAGAACCTTTTTTTTTGGTAAAAGGTTCTATTGGCCAAGTATGGAACTCCAGGGTTCTATATAGAACCCAGAAGAACCCTTTTTTAAAAATGTATGATAGAAAATGTATGATAATTAATATAACATTAATTGAACATATACTGTACACTATTAGAAGAAATGGTTCTATTTAGAACCAGAAATGGTTCCATCCCTCGCTTCATATAAGGAACTCCAAAATGGTTCTATATAGAACCATTTTTTTGGTAAAAGGTTCTATTGGCCAAGTATGGAATCCCAGGGTTCTATATAGAACCCAGAAGAACCCTTTTTTTAAATGTATGATATAAAATGTATGATAATTAATATAACATTAATTGAACATATACTGTAGAAGAAATGGTTCTATTTAGAACCAGAAATGGTTCCATCCCCCGCTTCATATATGGAACTCCAAAATATAGAACCATTTTTTGGTAAAAGGTTCTATTGGCCAAGTATGGAACCCCAGGGTTCTATATAGAACCCAGAGGAACCCTTTTTTTAAGAGTGTGTAGAACCTTTTAGGGGTTCCAATTTCAAACATGTAGCACTGATAAAACCTTTTAAGGTTCTATATAGAACCTTTTCTTCTTAGAGCGTATATTTAAATGTATTTCTTTAAATAAATACATGCTTGTCATGAAATTCAGCATATTTCAAAGACGACAGAAATAATTATTGTTCAAGTCATTTGAAATGATTAAGTGTGTTTCAAATGAACTGGAAACTTGAATTGAATGAAAATTAAGACGGGGCTGATTTGTGAGTTTGTTTCTCAATTGAATGTAAAATGAATATGTGACGAGTTAAGTTCAACTAATTGTATTTAATATACACTTAAACTATAATAAATTTTCATTTTATAACATGCAATTAAGTGTCTTTTTCACAAGGGATGTCCAAGTCAGCATGGATACCTGTTGCTGCTTCAATGTTGATCGACCCCAGGATCGAGCCCTGATGCACTCCGTATAGTGTAATTGAATAGGACGTGTCGGGGCTGAGCCCAGACATCCATAAACTACGTGCATCCCCAGATACAGAGAGGCTCTGTGTTTCTGGACCACCTGCTGAATTTGCCACTTCAATCACAAAACTGTCAAAGGCAACGCCATCCTCAATGATCCAGGACACATTGAAACTATCCCAAGACACATCAGACACACTCAGACTGCCAATCTGCGGCTTCTGCTCCTCTGACAGACAAAGAAATCAGAAATGAGTTATTGTCACTGAAATTAATTACATTTGCATAATGAAATGAGCTCCACTTGCCAGTGCCACTGGCATAAACACAATGACAGCTACAGATAAAACAGTTAATAGATGGAATGAAATGATATGAATGAAGACATGAGGCACAAAGATGGTGTTCATTCATGTCGAGAAATAATGGAAGAGTGATCCGATATACAACGCTTAGAAATATTTCATGCCATAACCCCGAGGGGACGTTTGGAAAGCACAGGAACAATTCTGCAAGCGTTTTGTGGCACTAGAGGTATATGATCACATCTTGGGTATTACCTAAAATGTTTAGTTTGATTGGAGAAAGTGAACTTTACATAATATTCAATGTTTAATAAATAAGTAATACACTACCAATTAAAAGTTTAGGGTCGGTAAGATTTTGTAAAAGGTTTTTCATTCTCTTGTGCTCACTAGGGCTGCATTTATTTGATCCAAAATACAGTAAAAACAGTGAAATTTCGAAATTTTGAATTATTATTAGTATTTGAATATATTTTAAAAAAGTAATTTTTAAAAATTTAAAAGTAAAATTTTTTGTGTACTGCTAAATATTTTTTATACTAAAATTAAAACAGAAAATCCCCCAAAAAAGGCATATATAAAAAACTGTAATACTATAATAAGTTGTCATTTGTAAAAAATGAACTAAAAACTAGGGCTGTCAAACTATTAATCACGATTAATCGCATCTAAAATAAAAGTTTGCGTTTACATAATGTAAACACAAATGTAAACACAATGTACATAAATACATAATGTAAACACAAACTTTTATTGTGGATGTGATTATATAATCGCATATTATATTATATATTCGCACACACACACATACATATATATACATATATATATATATATATATATATATATATATATATATATATATATATATAAAATCGCATATTATATTATATAATCGCAGATTATTTACATATAAGATTTATATATAATTTATATTATATATAAATATAAATATTTTATATATAAATAATATTTTTTTCTTAAAAATGCATGCACGTGTGTGTATTTATATATATATATATATATACACACAAAATAATAATACACAGTGCACCCACATATATTATGTAAACACAAACTTTTATTTTGGATGCGATTAATCGCGATTAATTGTTTGACTGCCCTACTAAAAAGAAATATACTTGTTAAAGCTCTTATTAATCTTTGTTAGTTCACATTAAGTCATGCTAGTTCATGTAAACAAATGTAGGCCTACCTTTTGATTTTAACACTGTATCAGTAAACTTCGAAATGAATATGAACTATAATTGATAAATGCTAATAAAATTAGCTCATGTTAGCTAAACTAATGAAACCTTATTGTAAAGTGTTAACAAAACAAACTATTACAGTATATCAATGATAATAAAAATAACACTGAAACTGTAGGCTTCCTTGCTGAAAAAAAAGCATACATTTCTTAAATTTATTATCATTTCATAAACATAATTTCTTTCAAACTTTTGAATGGTATTGTATAACTAAATGCGTCGCTTGCAGGATTTGCGTTAACACTTTTTGGGGTTTCTAATGCAAATTTTATTCATAAAGCCATCTTACGCCTGCAGAAATGCTCCAATAAATGACATTAGTACTGTGATGGCGGATGACAGATGACTTTGCTTTCTGAAGATGATGTCCATGTACCTGTCTTGACGTGAACATTGACTGGTTGAGGTTTTTGGCCCTCCTTCATCCCATATAAAGTAATCTCATAATGCATGCCAGCGGTCAGCCCATCAACACGGACCTGCCGGGCTTCTCCAGATACGTCAATAATGAGCTCTTTAGACTTATTAGACGTTGAGTTCAGCTCAACCATGAAGCTATCGAAGGCTCCTTCTGGAGCTGACCAAGACAGCCACAAACTATTTCTGCTCACATTTGTGACTTTTAGGTCACTCGGAGGCCCTTGACTTGGGCCCTCAAGTTCATCACCTGAGGCTTCAGCTTTAAAATCTTCTGTTAAATAAGTGGAGGTAGAGACTGCTGGTTGAACCTCCTTATGGAGGCTTGGTTGCATTGTTGAGACACTTTTGACGGTCAAAGCAACAACATCAGGAGAGGTAGACTGTGCTAGAGGAAAGTACATTCAGTGCATTTAAGGTCAGAGGTTAAAGACGGGACATAATTAGAAGTGCTTTTCCTGTGAAAACAAGAGGTTACAAGTCATTGACTAAGTGCACAATGACATGAGAAATCAAATTTGACTTGATCTTTTGACATATAAGAGGTTTAAAAGCTTAAAATGTCCTGATTCTGAACAAAGCATTCGTTTAATCAAGTTTCAAAAAGCGGCTCATTTAAGACAGGGTCAGACTGAAGGTTGAAAATTATATATTTTTTTGCATATATATATATATATATATATATATATGTATATATTAGGGCTGTCAAAACGATTAATCGCGATTAATCGCATCCAAAATAAAAGTTTGTGTTTACATAATATAAGTGGGTGCACTGTGTATAATTATTTTGTATATATAAAAAAAAACACATATGCAAGAAAAAAATATTATTTATATATAAAATATTTATATTTATATAAATTATATATACATCTATATACAGAATATACATGAAAATATTTCTTAAATATATACAAGCATGTGTGTGTATTTATATATATATAATAATTATACAAAGTGCACCCACATATATTATGTAAACACAAACTTTTATTTTGGATGCGATTAATCGCGATTAATCGTTTTGACAGCCCTAGTGTGTGTATATATATATATATATATATATATTATACATTATAAGTCAACCTCAAGGAAACATATTAAAATAATTGTCATGACCCCTCTAAAATATTCATATATTGACTTTTGTTTATCCTGGGAAGTGGTTCTCTGATTTGCTCCATTAATAATTGTAAAATAATTACTACTGAAATCTACAAAAAGTACATTTTATAATTCTTTTTGAATTCACATTATGATGGTTAATCATATTCTGACTGGAATGCCATGAGGCGGTATTCATTAAATAGTTGCAACCACTTTAACATGTGAGAGTTCATCCACATGTGTATGTCAGGGTTATTATATGTAACTAAGACCATAAAAAGCATTTTCATTCATATATATTATGTATTCAAAACATATTCCCCCCTCACTTTCTCAAAGTGCACTGAGATTTGAGACGCACTGCATGCAATAAAACTTAATTCACAATTTCACATGCAATGATGTTAACGGTTCTTGAGTTATTGAAATGTGCATGCATGAATCTGAAAACATCTGGCATTAATGGCTATGATGAGCCATTAATCGCTGAAGTTTCCAAGTAGTCCACCGGAGTGGAAGTACATGGGATACTTCAATGCAGACCTCGAGATGTTTTGAGGAAACGGCATGCATGAACTCAATTAGTTGTTAAACAACATTCTACTAATCAGTTCTCATGCATGTCTCTTTTTTTTAACTACACAGTTTAGTTTGTTATGAGCATTAACTATTGTCTCCACTGGGTTTGTGGATATTCTTGGCATTTATAAACTAGGGCTGGGTGATATACTGAACATTTGCAATAAATATATTAAAAAATAAAAATAATATGCCTGAATCATTATTCGCTGGCTGCATGGCTCATGGAGGTCATGTAATTCTCTACATGATATTTTTTATGCATTTATGTAATTTTTAAGCAGCAAAATGTTTGGTTTATTTTAATATTCAATAAACAATAATTATAATTATTATATGAAATTGAATAAATAAATGTGACATTTTTCCTTGCACAAAAAATTATGCAAAAATATTTATTACATTAAACAACCTGAATTGGCTTCAATTATTGTTAAAATAATGGCTCCTCTTTAAAAAAAAATGAAACGGTCAAAATTAAATATTGAGATAAATCGTGAATAGAGCAAAAAGAGTGAAAAATTTAAAAGTATATATATATATATTTATATATATTAGGGCTGTGCAAAAATTAATTGCGATTAATCGCACCCAAAATAAAAGTCTGTGTTTACAAAATATATTTGTGTGTACTGTATATAACTAGTTTGTATATATAAATACACACACATGCATGTATATATTTAAGAAAATGTGTTATTCATGTATAAAATATTTATATAATATAGGTTATGTATTTATATATATATACAGAACTTAAGCGCAAATAATTCTTAAATATATACATGCATGCATAGGTACTTATATATAAAAAATAATTATATACAGCACACACAAATATATTATGTAAACACAGACTTTTATTTTGGATGCGATTAATCGCAATTAATTTTTGCACAGCCCTAATATATATATAAATATATATATATATATATATATATATATTTTAAAACATTATTAAAAATAAAAAATAAATATATATAAAAAATCCAATAAATATAAATATTATATATATAAATATATTTTAAAAAATTATTAAAAATTAAAAATAAATATATAAAATTTAATAAATATAAATATTATATATATATATATATATATATATATATATATATATATATATATATATATCAAAAAATATAAATATTTTTTAAAAATTATTAAAAATTAAAAATAAATAAATATATATAAAAAATTTATAAATATAAATATATTATAATATCCACTCCTTTAACTCCCGGTGGGATATATATATATATATATTTTTTTTTCTGTATCACCCAGCCCAATAAGCATCCTGACACATCATCATCATGCATGTTTTTTTGCTCTACCATTTGATGTATGGGAGCAGTTGCATTTCATATATCATGCAAAATGTGTCAATCCACTCTTAAACCAATGAAACCAATCATTTCTTATATTTCGTAGCAATGGCACGAAATCAAACAGGTGACTTGAAACCCAAAGACAGTTTATACCTGTGACTGCTACAGCTTCTAGTAGTGAAGATCTTTGGTTATTGGATATTCCATAAAGCCTTACTTGGTACTCAGTGGAAGCCCTTAGACCTCGGACCTTAGTGCCGTTCACCTCCACATTGAGATGAACCTCCTTGTTCCATTTCCCTGAGAAATCTTTAAGTTCTACAGTGTAACTATCATAGCCAATGTGCATATTTGACTCCCACGAAAGATCAAATCCATCAGATGTGACATTGGACACGGTCAAGGTGCCGGTGGGATCCTCGTATCCGCTGCCAGAGAACGGGCTCTCTGAGTTGTCCAGAGGCACAAAGCTAATGACATTGTCGTCGGTGCCTTTGGCTGAACCGAGCTCAGGAAATGTGTTCGCTAGATAAAAAGTGAAAGATGCTACAAGAAAAAGACAAAAACATTTGAAACTGGGCAACAACGGATGAAACCTAATGACAACAGCATGATCACACGTGCAAATCCCTTCATTCAAGAGCAAATATGACTGACTATCTGGACAAAAAGCCCTCAAAAGTGAAAAACGCTGATCATAATCACAAATAATCTGATCATATTTGAAGTTTAATACACAGCTGTGTGGAGAGAGATTCAGAATTATTCAGAAACTCACATTTAGTTATGGCAGGAAACATTCTTCACGCAAGTGCACAAATGCAAACAATCAACTACAGAAAGTATGCAGATCTGTTGAACCTGCTTAAAGGGATACTCCACTTTTTTTGGAAATAGGCTCATTTTACAACTCCCCCAGAGTTAAAGGAGTAGTTCACTTTAAAAAGACTTTTGCTGATAATTTACTCACCCCCATGTCATCCAAGATGTCCACGTCTTTCTTTCTTCAGTCGAAAAGAAATTAAGGTTTTTGATGAAAACATTCCAGGAATTTCTCCATATAATGGACTTCAATGGGGACCAAACGGTTCAAGGTCCAAAAGACAGTTTCAGTGCAAATTGCAAACTGTTCAAAGGCCTTTAAATGATTCCAGACGATGAATAAGGGTCTTATCGAGCGAAACGATCGCTCATTTAATAAATAAATAAGAAAGTTTAAGTTTTATAAGCTCAAATGCTCGCCTTGCTCTGTTCTGTGATGAGCGTTCGTGACTCTCCTGTTCAAACTCTTTCATCAAAATGAACAAATCTTTTTTTCAAGTCATTTGGTTCATTTAACGAACGAAATGAACGAGTTGACTCAGGAAAAGATTCGTTCATTTTGATGAATGAGTTCAAATAGGAGAGTCACAAACGGGCATCAGATAAAATATAATCACATAAAGTGCTTATAAAACTTAAACTTTGTTATTTTATTTTAAATGAGCGATCGTTTCGCTTGATAAGACCCTTATTCATCGTCTGGAATCGTTTAAAGCCCTTTGAACAGTTTGCACTTTACACTGAAACCGTCTTTTAGACCTTGAACCGTTTGGTTCCCATTGAAGTCCATTATATGGAGAAAAATCCTGGAATGTTTTCATCAAAAACCTTAATTTCTTTTCGACTGAAGAAACACATGGACATCTTAGATGATATGGGGGTGAGGAAATTATCAGCAAAAGTTTTTTTTTTAAAAAAGTGAACAAGCATCCTTGCATAGAGTACTGAATGTTTCATGCCTAAAACTGATAAACAAATATTTTTGGGGGAAAAAACATGCATATAAAGTTAGTCATTATCATTTTTACAATATCTTGTCCACACCTGCAAACAGAACAATGGCATCATCATGTTGCATAAGCAAACAAAAGTAAGGAAGGCCTCACCTGTGGATGCGGTCACAGTGGCTGGAGCACTTCTTCTCCGTGCGCGCTCTGACACCAGGGTGACGGTGTAGCGCATGCCAGGGGTCAGGCCGGTCAGTGTGTGTGTGGTGGCGGTCGCAGGCAGCTCCAGCTCTTCCCGTCGCCCGTCGGTGGACACAAACGCTAGCCTGTAGGTGGAGATCTTGGCCCGGGGTCTCTTCCAGACCAGTTCCAGAGTGCTTTCAGAGGAGTCTCGCACTTCCAGGTCTCGTGGTGGATCCAGATCTATGTGGGCAAAGAAGATTCATCGTCATTTATCGAACAGTCTTTTTGTTTTTTAGGATAATCTTTGTTTGTGTTCCAAATATACGGCATTTAAGCGTATAAAACTTAAAAATTGTTATTTATTTATTAAATGAGCGATCGTTTCACTTGATAAGACCCTTATTCATCATCTGGAATCGTTTAACCCTTTACCTGTCACCCCCCTTTTTGATAATTGACATTAAAATGCACTATACAAACTTAAATGGTTGTAATTCAAGAATACTTTGGAATATAGACCTAAGTTTGGTCTTGTTTTAAAGAAAACAATCAGCAGATTATTACTGAAGTGAAAGCACTTCAAAAAATTAAAGTAAGTTATCTAAGTTATAATTTACAGTAAATCAAATATACTTTATTAATATATTTTTTAACATGAAATAAATATTTTACAAAATGTTTTACTATAAAATTAGTATAAAATGAAAGCTATATATCTAACCAAGTTGTGTTCCAAATTTGAAGTTGATATCACAAAAATTGAACTTCCCATGAGATTTTGTTTAGGCGTAGTACCAAAAATAGCCACCGGGTGCCATTGAATTCCATTGAATTTAGTTGTATGCATTTTGCCATAACAAATTAATACATTTCTATCCAAATATCACTTCTGTCACTAAATATGGAACTTTGAGACTCAGACCTTTCTGACAATGTGCGTTTTGTCAAGATTAGAAAAGGTTTTTGTAATAAATTATGAAAGATGACGCCCAAAAGGGGAGGGGCCTAATAAAAAAATACCATTTCTATGGTAACGTAACGTCCAATTTCAAAACGGTTTTCACAGGATGAATTCTGAGTTCGTAAGCTTTCAAATGATACCTAATTTATGATAACTACTAAAATATGTGATATATTAATAAAAAATATATTTATATATATAATATATTATACTTTTTAGAGGACTTCTTACCTTACTTTTTAAAATATAATTTTATATTTTTTTATTGAAAAATACGAATTATGTTTTATTATGAACTTTTAGCACTAAAAACCAAAGTTTCAATTGTTAAAAGTGTGTGTGTCGACTTTTTGTGACAAAGGTCAGAAACTCCTGTAATGACGTCGATTTTTTGAGGCACATTCTTGTCATAAATTCATATATTACTGTTTATTTATAATTTGTAAGAAAAAAAACAGACCTAAAATATCTATTTAGGAGTCTTAGACCTTTCCAACGATATATAGTTTGTCATGACTAGATTAGGATTTAATAGTAATATAGTGAAGTAAAGTTAGGTTGCCCGTATACTGGCAAGTGACAGTTAAGGGGTTAAAGCCCTTTGAACAGTTTGCACTGAAACTGTCTTTTAGACCTTGAACTGTTTGGTTCCCATTGAAGTCCATTATATGGAGAAAATCATCAAAAACCTTAATTTGTTTTCGACTGAAGAAAGAAAGACATGGACATCTTGGATGACATGGGGGTGAGCAAACTATCAGCAAAAGTTTTTTTTAAAAGTGAACTACTCCTTTTATGCACCCTTGCAGGATAAAAGTATCAATATCTTTCAAAAAACAATGATATTGACCTTAAAGCTTTGAACGGTAGTGTGTGTCGCTCATATAAAGAGAAGAGATCTCACCGGTCAGTGCGTTGGTGGTGGCCGGCACACTCTCTCTCTCATTCTGAACGGCTGTGACTCCAATGCCGTACTCCGTTCCAGGCTTCAGGCCTACGGCACACACAATCCATTAATCCAGAGGATGAAACTCTAAACTGATGCATTTTCAAGCAGGGGAAATTCTGAGCTATGACATCTCTATGTGAACATATGCGAGTTCTTTATGCGAGTTTCTTCAAATAATCCTTTTGATTTTATACAATGCTGCATGTTTGCACATCAGCAAACAAATTGCACTTTCTGTGACCAATCAAAATCTTGTGTACAGTATGGGTTTAAAAACCGAAATGTGCACTTTCTATTTTTGTAAAAACACTTTTTATTCCTTCTTTCTTTGAAAATTATTGTTTTTGGATAAAACATTTTTTAATACATAATTTTTTTGGAATGATATTTCTCTTTTATCTTCGTGCATATTGTGCAAAAATCACGGCAGAAGTATAATATTGGATATAAATGACTCGAGCTTTTTTATTTTAAAACTCTAGTTTCAAGTTGAAACATAAATTGTTTGTTCTTATTGTGTATTTTAATGTTTGTGTTGCCATGTTTTTGCCGTTTTTCTCCAGACTAAATTACAAAATCACAAATAAACACACTGTTAAAAAAATATTTGCTTGCTTAGTATTTTTATCTTGTTTTCCATTTCAAATGTACAAAAATTAGGGCTGTCAAAACGGTTAATCGCGATTAATCGCATCCAAAATAAAAGTTTGTGTTTACATAATATATGTGGGTGCACTGTGTATAATTATTTTATATATATAAATACACACACATGCTTGTAAATATTTAAGAAATATTTTCATGTATATTCTGTATATAGATTTATATATAATTTATATTATATATAAATATAAATATTTTTTCTTAAATTTCTTAAATTATTTTCTTAAATTTTCTTAAATTATTTATATATAAATATAAATAATATTTTTTTCTTAAATATACATGCATTTGTTTTTTATATATATACAAAATAATTATACACAGTGCACCCACATATATTATGTAAACACAAACTTTTATTTTGGATGCGATTAATCGCTTTGACAGCCCTAATAAAAATTTAATCATTTAGGGGGAAAACGACTTAAGACGTTAAGTCTCGTTTTCTGACAAACTGATCAAAATGAATTGCTTTCATGACAAAATATCTGCCAATGGGGAAAGAGACAATCTTGTTTCCCCTTTGAATTAATACTCCATTGACAGACATTTGTCAAATATAGTCACAAATGTATTTATTTTTTTTTAGACATCATCCGTTATTTTGCTTCTTAAGTAAATGTATCTTGATTTATTAACACTCCTGATATGTAACAGCAAATAAAATGCAGTTATCAGTAACAGCAGTCTCATTTTTACCTGTAATTGTAGCCCATGTCGTGTCTCCTGCTCTTCTAGGAAACATGTCTTCACCGTGAGCACCTCCTGCGATCGGTCCGTACTTGATCCGGTATCCGTCGATGGATGAGCGGCTGTTTTTCCATTCCAATGTGATGCTGTTGTCAGTCTGATCAACAGCTTTAAGGTCACTGGGGGCATCCAGGCCTGGGACACACAGAAATCAATCCCAGCATCAGTAAAACATTGGTTCGGCTGAGCCTGAGTTAAAGGGATAGTTCACTTTGAAATTGATTTTTGGTATGTTTTAGCTTACCTCAAGGGCATCCGAGATGTAGGTGTCTTTGTTTCCGCAGTAGTTTCAATTTTGATATTTTTAGGTCAAACCGTTCTTGTCTGTCAGTCATATAATGGAGGTCTATGGTCACCACCTCAAAGAGCATGCACAGAGAAGTCCAAATTAAACATGATTTAATGACTCATAAATGGAAGTACACATTGATGGCCTACGCTCTCAGAAAAAGGGTACAAAAGCTGTCACTGGGGCTGTACCTTTTCAAAAGGTACACTTTTGTCCATTTTAGGTGCTAATATGTACATTTTAAGTGTTAATATGTATATTCTAGGTTCTAATATATAAATTTTAGGTGCTACTATGTCCATTTCAGGAGCTAATATGTACATTTTAGGTCCTAATATGTAAATTTTAGGTGGTAATATGTACATTGTAGGTACTAATATGTACATTTTAAGTGTTAATGTACATTATAGTTCTAATATGTACATTTTTGATGCTAATATGTACCACTAAGGTACCAATATGCAGCCTTTGGGTATAAAAGTGTACCTTTTGAAAAGGTACAGCCCCAGTGACAGCTTTTGTACCTTTTTTTCCTAAAAGTGTAAGACACGAAACAAGCAGTTTGTGTGAGAAAACAAACTATTTATATTGTTTTTTGTTTATATTACATTATATTCTATTTATATTGTTTTTACCTCTTGTATCCACAGCCACGTCCAACTGATCTGAGGGCGATCTAAACGCTTGAAGTGATCTCTCACGCGTGAACATCACTCATTGTTTTCTCACACAAACCGCTCGTTTCGTCTCTTAGGCCATCAATGTGTACTTACATTTACGAGTCATTAAATCATGTTTAATTTGGACTTCTCTGTGCATGCTCTTTGAGGTGGTGACCATAGACCTCCATTATATGACTCAGACAAGAACGGTTTGACCTAAAAATATCAAAATTGAAACTACTTTTGGAAACAAAGACACCTACATCTTGGTAAGCTAAAACATACCAAAAATTCATTTCAAAGTGAACTATCCCTTTAAGTGACAAACTCATGTGGAGTGTAGAGTGATCATACCTGTGGTGAAGCTTTCAGAGATGGGCTCGCTGGTCAAATCTCCCCTTCTAGAACTGAGAGACACCCTGTATTCAGTGTCGGGTTTCAGGTCTTCCAGGCTGTACTGCGTGTCTTTGGCCGAGAGGTCGACATCTCGATGGACTAACGGGTCTGCGCTCGGCCCGTACGAAACCCTGAACCCGTCCACCTGAGACACCGGCCTGGACCAGGAGATCACTGCCGACCTGTCAGTCACATCACTAACACCAACCTGCCCTGGAGAATCGATTCCTTCAGCAAAAGGAGGGATATGTGGTGGTTACACTTCACAGGCAGTAAAATTGTGAACTACACTAACTACTGTCAGAAATCAGGGGTTTTTTGAAACCAAAACACGCCTTGTTGGCTGTTATCTTGGATAAAGGCTGTAAATGTCAACCTAAACACATGGATCTTCCAACTTTCTCACGGTCGAGCACAGAATTGGGCTGTTAAAGCTACCCACGCTAAATGTTTAATTTGGTTAAATGATGGCCTCTATTCTTCTTGGCCTTTCCAACCAGCAGGCCTTCAAATTCTTTACCGCTGAGAGAGTTTCACCTTTGACCTCTGACACTTCAGAGCCGTTTCCCAGATTTAGATTAAGCTTAACATGGGATCATGACACAGACAATAGAGAAGGTGCATTACTTGTAACTACAGTCGAGCTTATTTCGGGTCCTCTGGTGTTGTTCTTTATGACGGACAAAGTGACTTCGTATTCCTGTCCCGGCCCGAGTCCTGATTGCTCAAAGTTGGTCTGGGAAGGTGTCAGGTTGTTTACGATCTTCCCGTTTTCTTCCTTCTGTTATGGAGAAGACAGAAGAATATGCATTCAGCTTCTTTTAGTCGTGATTGTCTCTACAAAACCTGTAATTTATTTAGTAAATGCTAAAATCCAGGTCAGTGGGAGCCTCAGAAATTTTCCCAGATGGCACTTTTTTTGGAAATAGGCTCATTTTACAACTCCCCCAGAGTTAAACAGTTGAGTTTTACAGTTTTCAAATCCATTCAGTCGACTTTTTGATATTTAGAAGAATATCAGTAACCAGACAGTTTCTCGTCTCACTGGCTTCCATTGAAAAAAATATACTATGGAGGTCAATGAGACCAGAAACTGTCTGGTTATTGACATTTTTCTAAATATCAAAAAATCGGATTTGAAAATGGTAAAACTCAACTGTTTAACTCTGGGGGAGTGGTAAAATGAGCCTTTTTCCAAAAAATGTGGAGTATCCCTTTAAAGATAACTTAAAATGACTGAAAATCAGACAAAACAAGCATCAAAATGAGGCAAAACAACAATTCACACCCGCAAAAACTTGGACATATAAGGTGGTATGATTTTAAAGGGTGAAATAAAAATCTAAAAAATAATAATGACGAAAAATCTATTTCATAATTTATATTTTTTCAGTCTTTTTTTGTCTTGGCTTTTGAGTGATGTCATGAGAGTTACCCTGAAACAAATGAAACAGACTATCTGACAAAGTATGAGATACTGTTTATCTTGTTTTAAGGATTCAGATTTTTTTGTATTGCAAAATGTACCAAAAAAAGGTGATATAATAAATAAAAAATCATAACTCCATGGGCATTTTTATAATGAATATAGTATTTCTAGGTATGCCAAGATCTAAAATATTTTATCAAGAAGATATTTGAGTAAAAAAAAATCCTTATAGGGATACTCCACGTTTTTTGGAAACAGTTGAGTTTTACCGTTTTTGAATCCATTCAGACGATTTTCTGATATTTAGAAGAATATCAGTAACCAGACAGTTTCTGGTCTCATTGACTTCCATAGTAGGAAAAAAATATACTATGGAAGTCAATGAGACCAGAAACTGTCTGGTTACTGATATTCTTCTAAATATCAAAAAAAATCATCTGAATGGATTTTAAAACGGTAAAACTCAACTGTTTAACTCTGGGGGAGTTGTAAAATGAGCCTATTTCCAAAAAAAGTGGAGTATCCCTTTAAAGATAACTTAAAATGATTGAAAGTAAGACAAAACAAGCATCAAAATGAGGCAAAACAACAATTCACACCCTCAAAAACTTGGATATAAAAGGTGGTATAATTTTATAGGGTGAAATAAAAATCTAAAAAATAATAATGACGAAAAATCTATTTCATAATTTGTATTTTTTCAGTGTTTTTTGTCTTGGCTTTTGAGTTATGTTATGAGAGTTACCCTTAAACAAATGAAATGAAATAAAAGATACCGTTTATCTTGTCTTAAGGATTCAGATTTTTTTGTGTATTGCAAAACGTATTAAAAAAAAGGTGATATAATAAATAAAATATCATAACTCCATGGGCATTTTTATAATGAATATAGTATTTCTAGGTTTGCCAAGATCTAAAATATTTTATCAAGAAGATATTTGAGTAAAAAAAATCCTTAAAGGGATACTCCACATTTTTTAGAAAGAGTTGAGTTTTACAGTTTTCGAATCCATTCAGACGATTTTCTGATATTTAGAAGAATATCAGTAACCAGACAGTTTCTGGTCTCATTGACTTCCATTGTATATTTTTTTCCCACTATGGAAGTCAATGAGACCAGAAACTGTCTGGTTACTGATATTCTTCTAAATATCAGAAAATCGACTGAATGGATTCGAAAACGGTAAAACTCAACTGTTTAACTCTGGGGGAGTGGTAAAATGAGCCTATTTCCAAAAAAAAGTGTAGTATCCCTTTAAAAAAATAATAATGGGTTTTCTAATATTGTTGTAGACAATGAGGAGCCTTGGAGTAAAAAAAGCTGAAAACCACTGAACTTGATGACCTCAAACCTAACAGACGTCACAAAAGTCCGACTGCGAGTCTATATTTATACCCGTTAGCTACTGGCAGTCATGATTTGACAGAGAAAACGTGTCATGCAAAAGTTGATGGTTTCCTAAATGCTGGTGGCATGAAACAGCAGAACCGAAAGTGAGTAAGTTCAAACATCTGGGGTTTCTGGAGCAGCATTAAAGTGAGTCTTAATGGAGACTTTATGGTTCAAGGATGGCTCTTTTTAATGGCTTCTTAAAGGAGTGTATGAGCTCATGGCCGCCTCTAACTCTGACTCAAATGGAGAAAATGCCCATTCACATCTCTACTAATGAACAGTGATTAAATCGTCCATTACTCTGTTTTAAATACGGGAGAGAGACAGCCGCGTGACCGTATAACCCTGGCACCTACGAATAAAACGGTGTGTGAACAACTTACCGCAGTAAATCTGCTGACCTAAAGGTTGACGTGTTATGTTCTACCAGCTGGTATGGAAATAAATTTTTACTATTATTTTTACAGCAAGTTATTAAAACGATCAGAGTGTTTCAAGATATTTCAACACTTTTCTTGCGCTTCGCCTAAAAGAATGTGGCTGCAAAAAAATGATTGGATGTTTTTATGAAGTTAATGACACTGACCTAAATACCTTTGCCTAGTAAAACATCAAAAATATAGATTTTTGGTGTACTTTCTGAGAAACACGCAGGCTAACAGGCTAAATCCTGAACTCCCCCTTTAACATTGTCTCCCACTGACACTAACCGTGTTACGAAAGTTGAGCTCCCAGCCGTCAAAAGGAATGTTCAGCTGGTCCCACAAAACCTCCACAGACATATCAGTGATGGACTTAAACTTCAGGCCCTCAGGCTGCGGTAGATCTGCAGGAAAACAGCACAGGTTTATTAGCCGAGTATCACGACATTCATTTACTGTAAAGGAGTAGTTCACTTTAAAAAAAAAGTTTTGCTGATAATTTACTCACCCCCATGTCATCCAAGATGTCCATGTCTTTCTTTCTTCAGTCGTAAAGAAATTAAGGTTTTTGATGAAAACATTCCAGGATTTTTCTCCATATAATGGACTTCAATGGGAACCAAACGGTTCAAGGTCCAAAAGACAGTTTCAGTGCAGCTTCAAAGGGCTTTAAACGACACCAGACGATGAATAAGGGTCTTATCAAGCATAACGATCGCTCATTTAATAAATAAATAAAAAGTTTAAGTTTTATAAGCACAAATGCTCCTCTTGCTCTGTTCTGTGACTCTCCTGTTCGAACTCGTTCATCAAAATGAACAAATCTTTTTTCGAGTCATTTTGTTCATTTCACTCGTTGAATCAACCAAATGACTCAAAAACAGAATTCGTTCATTTTGATGAGCGAGTTCAAACAGGAGAGTCACAGAACAGAGCAAGGGGAGCATTTGTGCTTATAAAACTTAAAATTTTGATTTATTTTTTTAATGAGCGATCGTTTCGCTTGTTAAGACCCTTATTCATCGTCTGGAATCGTTTAAAGCCCTTTGAAGCTGCACTGAAACTCTCGTTTGGACCTTGAACCGTTTGGACCCCATTGAAGTCCATTATATGGAGAAAATCCATTATATGGAGCTTTTGAAGTGGCTGGTCCCACACTGTGGAACAAGCTTCCACTTTGTATTAGAGAATCTTCTACTCTGTCTGAGTTCAAATCTGGTCTCAAAATCTATCTACTTTCAGTCGCTTTTAGCTTAGAATAATTATTTTGCCTGAACCGCTTGTTTTATTTATGTTTCTAATTTGTATTAGTTTCTTTCTATGTGTACAGCACTTTGGTCGGCCTGTGGCTGTTTTTAAATGTGCTATATAAATAAACTGAAACTGAGAAAATCCTGGAATGTTTTGATCAAAAAACTTAATTTCTTTTCGACCGAAGAAAAAAAAACATGGACATCTTGGATGACATGGGGGTGAGTGAATTATCAGCAAAAGTTTTTTTTTTAAAGTTAAAGAACTTTTAGACTTTTTGTATTGGAAAACATGACAAATAAATAGTTATTAGTATTATTGGATAGATGTTAGCTATGACAAAACTGAACTGCAAGAGACCACATTTGTAATTCCAGTGTTAGACAAAATATGTGTATATAAACAATTGTTTCACCACAAAGTGTATAGTGATTGCATGTGTGTGTAATGTTGAGCAGAGTGTGTGGACGTACGTGTGGCCACTCTGGCACTGACGGGAATGCTCTTCTTGTTGTTGAGGACGGCATAAACGTTGATCAGGTACTCGATCCCAGGCTCCAGCTCAGAGACGGTCGCAGACGTCCGGTCTCCAGGCACTCGGAAGTCCAACTGCAGGCCGCCTGGTGAAGTCGGGATGTACGTGACTAAATACTCCGTCACCAGCATCTCGTTCTTCCACGTGAGGTTCACCTCCTCTGTGGTTACATCTGTGACGGTCAGGTCTTCCGGTGGCGAGACTGGGAAAGATATTAAAGCTCATTTACTGCATGTCACAGATGTCGAGAGACCGAATGACATTTAGTGCAAAGTGGTCGGAAAACTGTCCATGTTTCCATTGTGGGGATCTGAAATCATCCAATCAAACTATGGAGAGGTTTCAGTATAAAGCTACACAGAGTAAGCTGATCTTTTGTTTCTTATTAATGGTCCTCTATGTAAATCTAGGGGATTTCACAGGCACACATATGGTATTAGACAAGAAATGAGATTATAATTAGCCAAATAAACCCACTGCTGTCTTTGTCCTCGAAGTTAATCCAACAACAAAAGACAAAGAGAAAATCACTGCTCTTGACTGAATGACTTTTGTAACTTTAATAATGACCATTTATACTGTAAAGGATGTACAGTGTAATTTTACATTTGATTACTTTATTCAATTTCTGTACCAAAAAAATGTGATATTTCTTTGCTGTCTTAAAATTTGAACCCCTAGCCCAAGCAGGCCAGTAGAAAAAAAATTAGATAAAATATGATAATGCAAAAATATGAACAGTGAAAATAACATTTACATTTTAACAGGCATAATTAGGCATGTAAATAATTTAAGAAAATATTTATTTGCTAAGTGATAAGCTTGATTCATATTCTTTTGGTTTCTCTGCCCAATATTTTAAGATATAAAAAAAATCGGTATCGGTAAAAATAGGTATCAATGGGTAAAAACTCGGTATGGGCAAGTACTAAAAATGTAAGTATAGGTATCGGATTTGTTCTGGAAAAAGTAGTATCGGTGCATCCCTAAAAAATACAGTAAAAACATACGTTTTGTGAAAAATAAAGAAACAAAGCCTTTGCAACTAGTTTAAATAATATATATATATATATATATATATATATAAATGTATAAAAATAAATGTTAACTGGAATAAATATAAAATACTATATATATATATATATATATATAAATAAATAATATATATATATATATATATATATATATATATATAATTTTGTTTATTTTATTTTATATTTTATTTTATTCCAGTTAACATTTATTTTATTTCAACAAATGTTTTTAACGCTTTTAGTTTTTAATTAATTTTTGTTAGGGCTGTCAAACGATTAATCATGATTAATCGCATCCAAAATAAAAGTTTGTGTTTACATAATATATATGTGTGTAATGTGTATAATTATTTTGTTTACAAATACACACACATGCATGTATATATATATTTAAGGAATATTTGCATGTATATACTGTGTGTGTATATATATATATATATATATATATATATATATATATATATATATATATATATATACATGCAAATATTTCTTTAATATATATATACATGCATGTGTGTGTGTATTTGTAGGCAAAATAATTTACGGTGTTTAAATACACACACATGCATATATATATATAAAAGACAAAAAATTATATATATAAATAATTATATATCATTTTTTTTTCTTAAATATATACATGCATGCGTGTGTGTTTACACACCGTACACACAGATATATAATGTAATCACAAACTTTTATTTTGGATGTGAATAATCGCGATTAATCGTTTGACAGCCCTAATTTTTGTTTTAGCTCAAAACAATAGACATTCAACAAAAAAAATTATATCGGAAAATACTAAACTTATTAATACTTATGAAATACAAGACAAAACAGATTATCTGCTATTAAAAGAATCACCTTCCGAGCAGTCCTCGCCAATGTATCCTTCATCACACACGCAGAGGCCGTCCACGCACTGGCCCACCCCCTTGCATTCGTTCGGACAGCTTCTTTCTCCACAGGCATCTCCAACGAAGCCCTCGTCGCACACACATTTCCCGTTGACGCAGCGCCCGCGGTCGTTGCAGTTTCCAGGGCAGGAGGCAACGGAGCAGTCCTGACCCTCAAACCCCTCCTGGCAGACACACCGGCCGTCCACGCAGCGTCCGCGGCCGAGGCAGTCATTGGGACACTTCTTCTGAGCGCAGTCCTCTCCGGTGAAGCCTTCGTCGCAAACGCACTGCCCTGCGACGCAGCGTCCGCGGTTCAGGCAGTTGCTCGGGCAGCTCAATTCGCTGCAGTCCTCGCCTGCGAAGTTAGCGAAGCAAACGCACTTCCCGTCCACGCACTGGCCTCGACCGTAGCAGTCCGACGGGCAGCTTTTGATGCTGCAGTCCTCGCCGCCAAAACCCTCGTCGCAAACACACTGGCCGTTAACGCAACGCCCGCGATTCTTGCAGTTGTTCGGGCAGCTGAGCTCCGAGCAATCGAGGCCTTGGAAGCCAACGTCGCATTCGCACCGCCCGTCTATGCAGCGCCCCCTGTTGTTGCAGTTGTCCGGGCACGACAGCTTCCCGCAATCCTCTCCGAGGAAGCCCACGTCGCAAATACACACTCCGTTAAAACAGCGCCCCCTATCGTTGCAGTTATTCGGACAGGTTAAGACGGTACAGTCCTCGCCTGAGTACCCGGCGTCACACACGCAGCGTCCATCGATGCAGAAACCTCGTCCCGAGCAGTCGTTTAGACAAGAGAGAGTCCCGCAGTCGTCTCCGATGAAGCCTTTATCACAGTAGCAGGTCCCGTTGTCGCAGCGTCCGCGGTCGTAGCAGTCGTTCGGGCAGATGAGTTCGGAGCAGTCGAAGCCGGTCCAGGGTTCGTCGCAGACGCACTCACTATCAACGCAGCGCCCGCGTCCCAAACAGTTGTTGAGGCAATCCGAATCTGAGCAATCTTCGCCGGAGAAACCTTCGTTGCAGACACACACTGCATCAACGCAACGCCCGTTCTCGCCGCAGTCCACCAGACAGGTTTCCAAGCTGCAGTCCTCACCCGTGAAGCCCTCAAAACACTCGCACTTTCCGTTAACGCAGCGGCCCTGGTCGCTGCAGTCTCCGGGACAGTTGGGAACGGTGCAGTTGGGGCCCTTCCATCCGGGAGCACAAATACAGCCGCAGGTTTCCGTGCTGTAGTTCCCACGGCCGCTACAGTAGGGCTTCGTTCCCACCGCACCTAAAGAATCACGAGATATGTGTATTTACATTGATGCATTTGGCAGATGCTTGTATGTATCAAGGTGTACATTTGATCAGTTGTAAATGGAACCCATGACCTTGGCGTTGCAGGCGCCATGCTGAGCAGATTGAGCTACATACACTCTTAGAAGGAAAGGTTCTATATAGAACCTTAAAAGGTTCTAAAGTGCTACGTATTTGGAACCCATAAAATGCAATGCATGTGAATGATCACAAAATTCAAGATATGTGGGTTAAAAAATTTAATCAATGTCAAACAAAGAGTGACATTTCAGTTTTTAACCTTCAAAAATCTGCATGACTAAAATGTGATATTAAGCTACTACAACAGTTTAATAAACAATCATTTAATTACAACTACAAAATGTTGCAGAATAATGTAATATATGAATGAATAAGAGCCTTTGTGCCAAAAGTATTACAACTAAAAAATGTTGCAGAATAATGTAATATATGAATGAATAAGAGCCTTTGTGCCAAAAGTGTTCTTTCTTGTCATTATTGAACCTTTTTTTAGCATAAAATGTCCTTTGGAGTTGAGTAAAGAACCCTATGCTACATATATAGAACCTTTTTTCTAAGAGTGTATGTATATGCAATATTCAATTATATAAATATCATTGCCAAATAGCATTTGCTAAGGAAGAGGCGTGTAAAAATTAATGCACTTGAAAAGCACCATGACCTCCTATAGTGTTCTTTCATCTCATTATAGCACCTTTTTTAGCATAAAATGTCCTTTGGAGTCGAGTAAAGAACCCTATGCTACATATATAGAACCCTTTTTTCTAAGAGTGTATTTATAAGTTTGCCAAAGTATATTGCAAATAGTGACCTGATTACAACACATGAAGACTTTAGCATTAGACATAGGGACTTTATAGATTAGCTACTGATTATTTTATTCATGATTTAAATTAATTATGTATCTAAGAACGGATAAATAAATGAATGAATAAATGCATATTTTTCTCTATGCTAAGAAACATACAAACAAACAATTATTTTATGATTTAACTTAAAAAAGTAGTTCACTTTCAAAAAAAACTTTTGCTGATAATTTCCTCACCCCCATATCATCTAAGATGTCCATGTGTTTCTTCAGTCGAAAAAAAATTAAGGTTTTTGATGAAAACATTCCAGTATTTTTCTCAATATAATGGACTTCAATGGGAACCAAACGGTTCAAGGTCCAAAAGACAGTTTCAGTGCAAACTGCAAACTGTTCAAAGGGCTTTAAACGATTCCAGACGATGAATAAGGGTCTTATCAAGCGAAACGATCGCTCATTTAAAAAAATAAAAATAAAATAAAATTACGTTTTATAAGCTCAAATGGTCACCTTGTTCTGTTATGTGATACGCATTTGTGACTCTCCTGTTCGAACTCGTTCATCAAAATGAACGAATCTTTTCCTGAGTCAATTTGTTCATTTCGTTCGTTGAATGAACCAAATGACATGAAAAAAAAAATTGTTCATTTTGATGAACGAGTTCGAACAGGAGAGTCACGAACGCGCATCACAAAACAGAACAAGGCGACTATTTGAGCTTATAAAACTTAATTTTATTTTATTTTTATTTTTTTAAATGAGCGATCGTTTCGCTTGATAAGACCCTTATTCATCATCTGAAGTCGTTTAAAGCCCTTTGAAAAGTTTGCACTGAAACTGTCTTTTGGACCTTGAACTGTTTGGTTCCCATTGAAGTCCATTATATGGAGAAAATCCTGGAATGTTTTCATCAAAAACCTTAATTTCTTTTTGACCGAAGAAAGAAAGACATGGACATCTTGGTTGACATGGGGGTGAGTAAATTATCAGCAAAAGTTTTTTTTAAAAGTGAACTACTCCTTTAACATTAAAACAAAACACCTTTTAAATCTGACCATCAGTTAACACTGTGAAACTTTCTCAATAAAGCAGTTAATCTGCGTGTGTCCTGTACCTGTGACCTCTGCGCTGCAGCAGGTGGACTCTGTGCCGCATTGCTCTCTGAGTGTGGACACCTCCAACTCCAACATCTCCAGCCGACTCAGGAGCTCCTTCAGATCCGGCAGTCCGCCTGTACAGCCGCAGGCCTGCTTGGGGATGTTGATGCGATGGGTGAAGACAATCTGATTACTGCCGTCCAATGTCTGGTCAGTTACTTCAGAGCCAGATGGTGCGTCCTTCTGCTCGAGATCCGAACCACCGGGAGAGTCCAGATCCACACACAGAGAGCTACCCGGGACTTTGATGTTGTAAACGTGGTTGAAAACGACCGGCTGGGAAGAGTTCGGAAGGGTTACGTTGTGTACGCCGGGAATCGTCAGAGCTTCCCGTCGGTGTCTGATCATCTTCTTCACAAGGCCGGAGTGATTTAGAGTCATCAGGGTGGCCAAAACCAAACAGATGAAAGTCAGGCGACCTGACCACATGTTTCTGCACTAATGAATGCTTGTCCTGGCAAGAAAGACTGGACAAAGTGGTGCTGTCTCTGAAAAAGACACAAAACATCATCATCATCAAAAAAAAAAAAAGAAAAAGCAGAAAACGTCTTCAAAGCACCATCAAATCTAGTGTCATTTTAGTATAATTGAGATACTATTACATTTTTAATTTTGTTTACAGTTTTCATTTTAATTTTAGTTAATTTTCGTTCCAAGGAAACATTCTATTAATTAAATTTAACAACTAATATAACTAAAACTAGAAGAAAAAATTATAAATAGACATATTTAAAAGAATATATATATATATACACTCTAAAAAATGCTGGGTTGTTTTAACCCAACGTTGGGTCAAATATGGACTAACCCAGCAGTTGGGTTAAATTTTTACATTTTTAACCCAGCATTTCGGGTTTGTCCATATTTGACCCAACGTTGGGTTAAAACAACCCAGCATTTTTTAGAGTGTATATATATATATATATATATATATATATAAAGAAACAGCACAATCACAAACAGTCCACAATTAAGGGTGTTTAATTGTAGTCATTAAGCTTTGACAATTCTGTTATTGCAAAGTAGGGGTCGACCAATATGTGATTTTCAGGGCCAATGCCGATACCGATTATTGCAGATCAAATAGACCGATTACCGATATTTTCAACCGATATATATATATATATATTAGGGCTGTCAAACGATTAATTGCGATTAATCGCATCCAAAATAAAAGTTTGTGTTTACATAATATATGTGGGTCCACTGTGTATAATTATTTTATATATATAAATACACACACATGCTTGTATATCTTTAAGAAATATTTTTCTGTATATACTGTATATAGATTTATATATAATTTATATTATATATAAAAATACATATTTTATATATAAATAATATTTTTTTCTTAAATATACATGCATATGTGAATATGTATATATATACAAAATAATTATACACTGTGGACCCACATATATTATGTAAACACAAACTTTTATTTTGGATGCGATTAATCGCGATTAATCGTTTGACAGCCCTAATATATATATATATATATATATATATATATTTAATAGCCTATGTCTGGTGTAAAACTGTAAATTAATGTCAAAATTAAGAATAACAAAGGGTTTTAACAAATACTTTCTTTAAATGATTTTGAATCTGAGAACTGTAATTAATAATAATAATAATAAGTTGTAAAAAGTGCAGGGAGCACCCAGCAGCATTCAGTAAACATTTTGTAAAACTTAAACACTCTATTTTAATGTTTAAATGAAATTTTAGTAATCTAAAAGCATTACTAATTAATTAAAATTGTCAAACCTAATCTAATCTAATTTATTTACAGTTTGACAAAAAGTAAGTTTTTAGGGATTTGTGAAAAAACAAACTTTTATTTTGACAGGTTGCCATGGAGGTTTTTGAGCAAAAAATATTTCAATCGGCAAATCGGTTTCGAAAATGGCCGATACCGATAACCATAAAAATGCTAAATATCGACGCCGATAATCGGTCGACCCCCATTGCAAAGATCCATGTTTTTCTATGGATTGCAAAATGGTAATTATATAAATAAGTATAATGTAAATATGAAATGAAATATAAGGGAAGAACAAAACTATAGTTGAAGTATTTATCTGATAAAATGATTTGGCAAAGGTGAACTACAGCTATAAGTTTTATTTTACACGCAAAAATAAAAATGCATTGACAATTAAAGTCTTCAGGGGAAAAAGCATACATTGACTACAACACAAAAGTCTCTTGTGGGCAAGAGTGTTAAATTTTCACCACTGAAAATTTTCTGAAACTGTATCCCAGGCAAGATGCACTATATCCTGGGCATGACTTAAATACAACAAGAGAACGTCCTCCTCAGGAAAAACAACTAAGTCCATATTGCCATATTTGGCAGTCGCATGTAAAAGACTGGCAGAAAACGGGAAGTCAGGTGTTGGTGAATGGGTGACAGTAGTTCTTGTTCTCCACATTAGACCATCATTAGGTCCGCTTTAGACTCACTCCAGTGGTTAGACTTTTTGAAAACAAAAAGTATGAAACTGACCAGAAATTGACCAGCAGGTTTTCTGAAAATGCATCCCAGACAAGATGCACAATGCCGGGCATGACTTAAATATTTGCCCGCTGCCTGGAAGTCTTGACTTTTTTTTTTAGCGGCTTTGAGAACTAAGCTCCAGGGCCACATTAGTCCATCGTAAGGCCCACAAAGGCTCACTCTAGTGGGCGAGAGAGTTCAATTTCCACCGCCGTGGACCTCTGGAAGAATTAAACCTCCAACCTCCAGGAATTGACAGGCAGGTTTTCTGAGACTGCACCCCAGGCAAGATGCACCATACCCAGGCATGAATCAAGCTTAGAAGCCCTGGAGGATTGTCCTCCTCAAAATGGTCATATTTGGTCCCAGTCCAAATATATTTGCATAAAAACATACATTAACAACATAACTTCATTTCTGGGTGAACTATACCTTTAAATTCTTGTTTCAACAAACTGAAAATGCATTATGCATGATTTAAGTGACTCATCTGTATAAAATATTGATAGGCAATATATTAATTGCATGTATTAAATAAAAGCCCATTTAAAGTCTGCACCAACTATTAAACAAAATTGATTGCCACTGTATCGTACAAGACTACGAGGTCCATCGTTCATCACGATACCCTTATTGCTGAATCATAAATTCATTTTTTTCTTTTTCTAAGCCACTCTGCCAGATTCCTAAAAATACAAGTCTTTGAGCATATTAATAAAATCTGTGTTTCCCTTCTGCACACTTGAGGTGGGATGACTTCATATCTGGACATGGGAGCTGTGTAATTTGTGGATGGTGGATGGTGGCCAGAGTCTCCTCCGCAGCGTGGGAACACTCATCTGAATCTCCTTCAGCCTCCACATGTCTCAGATGTCTGAGTGTGTGTGAGTCGGAGAGGAAAACTTGACTTCGGGACCTCAGCGTGATTCAAAAGAGATATCAGACACCTACACCACCACAGCGAGAGGGACTTCCTGTCTCCACTGTGAGAGCGCCACTTACAAAAAGCCATTTTTTTCACTGGGCAGTTCAATGATAAGCTTTGTGCCTCAAGTTAGATGCATACAATAGATGCATTTTTTGCATGTGCATAATTTGAGGACACTTTAATGAGATCCTTTGAGTCCAGGCCTGTCATTATGTTAATAAAAATTACTTGGCAAGACTTGCACATTTCACTTTCCTGTCGCTATAGGGCTGATATATTGAATATTCACATTAATATATGACATTTCTGATATAAAGGTGTTTGTTTTGAAATGAGCCAATAACAAGGCTCTCTGCCTGTCAATCATTTTGGTTATAGAGTTAGTAAGTTTGATTATTTTCTATATCAAAGAATCAATTTAAAATGACTGATTTTAAAGTAAATACAGGAAATAAATACATGTATGTACAGAAACACCATTGAAAAGTAGTTACATGTGTTTGATAAAAACAGTAATACTTTGAAATACTATAATCATTTAAAATAACTTTATATATTTTAAAATGTAAGTTATGCCTGTGATCAAATCTGAATTTTCAGTGTCACATGATCCTTCAAAAACCATTCTAATATGATGAATTACAGCTTTTATTGTAATTATGTTATATGTTCGTATGTTTTTTTTATTGTTTTGAAATGTACAGTCCTTTGGTCTACATCGGAGTTGAAAGGGCTATATAAATAAACGAGACTTGAGACTTGATTATGTTGAAAACATATATATACATATGCATGCATAGACATGTGCAAGCTATTTACATCACATACAGTAAATTAAAAACGGAAAATTAAGTCAATAGTTTTTTTATCCTTTTATGACTCCTTTTCATGTGATATTTTGAGCGTTTTAAGGTTTTTTTTTATAAACGTTTTGCCAACTTCATAAAAATGCATGTAATCTAATATTTCAGAACACAGTCATCATTCTCAGAGCGCTAACAGCCTTTAAAACACATTAAAAGTTTATTCATGACCGGACAGAAAGTACAGCCAGACTGATGCAACAAACACGTGAGATTAGGAAAATGAGAAATAGGACTAGTATTATTACGTGTTCTACTATTATAAATACACATAAGTTTATAATACTGAAATTGCATGTAGTCAACATTTGAAGTGGATCAAAACCTTAAAGTTATACATATTGATCGGACTACTTTTTTTGATCCACTTCAAATGTTGACTACTATATATTATGAGTTAGTATCTCATAATTTCAATTTAGAAGTATATAATAATTCGGTAACACTTTACAATACAGGTGCACTAATATGCATTAATTCATGCTTAACTAATGCACAAATAATCATGAGTTAATGTATAATTCATGAAGAACTAAAACATTAATTAATGTTTACTGGATCAGCAACTAATAAAGAGTCTATATGATTAATAGATTAAGTAATACATGAATTGCTATTAATTCAACGTGTCATTGTGTATTAATTCCTTAATAACATATTTTATGAACTAATAGTCTAAATGAATGTGTTAATTACCACAATTAGTCAAAGATATGCATTTCAACTTCCAGTCGTCTGCTTTAATTAATCATTAGCTAATGATTTGCAAAGGTATCATTATGTTATGACTTTACTTGTTGGGGCACATCATTATTAACTAGTCATTTAGTAATTGTAGTAATTTGCACTAACAATGACGTAATTAATCATGCATTAATGCATATTAGTGTACCTGTCATATTATCTGGAAGTTGAAATACAAGGCTTTGGCTCATTCTGGTAATTAACATATTAATCGACACTATTAGTTAAAAAAAAAACGGGTTATTGTGGAATTAATCCACTATTACATATTTAATTAATAACAATTCAAGTATGAACTAATAAATTAACCTTACAGACTCCTAAATAGTTCCTAATGTGGTAATGATTAATCAATAGCTTAAATAATCATTAGTTACACATTAATTCAATATTATCTGTGCATTAGCTAAGCATGAATTAATGCTTATTAGTGCACCCATATTGTAAAGTGTTAACAATAATTCTGACATTTTATCTAAAAAATTTTGCCAATTTAAAATTTGTCTCAGACACTTTTTATGACTTTTCATCTCATAATTATGACTTAGTATCTCGTGACTTTCACAATTATGATTTACAAAAGCAGTAATATTTGCATACTACATAAAGATGTAATCATTTGCATATTACATGAGGCCAACCAGTGAGATTAAAAGTAGTGATTCCTCTGTGAAATGTACTTATTAAAGAAAAACTGAGTATGTATCCTAAGTAGGGCTGTCAAACGATTAATCGCATCCAAATAAAAGTCTGTGTTTACATAATATATGTGGGCATAGTTTGTATAATTATTTTGTACATATAAATAGACACAAATGCATGTATATATTTAAGAAAAATGTGTTCTTAATATATCAAATATTTATGTATAAATACATATAAAGTATATACTTTTATACTCTGATAAAGTATATCAGATTTTTCTTAAATATATACATGCATTTGTGTGTATTTATATATACAAAATAATTATACACACTACCCCCACATATATTACGTAAACACAAACTTTTATTTTGAATGCGATTAATCGCGATTAATCGTTTGACAGCCCTAATCCTAAGTTGCTTGCTATTTAGGATTGATCTAAATAAGGTGAATTACAATCAACCAACTGCGTGTTTAGTCCGCCGTGTTAGCCTGCTAGCTATTAAGACATGAAAACCTTCCCGTTTAAGGCCTATTCCCATGGGATTAGTATTATCTGGTGACCTGTAGCAATTTGTAATAATTGCGGAGTTTGTCTGTGATCTTAATCCCGTGCGAATCGGCCATGTCTGTAATTTATAAAGTAAAAATTCCCCCTCGAATTACCTACTATATTTCGCCGAACACCGAGGTCCTGTGATAATAGTCCGTGTGAATCGACATCTCTGTGATTTTGGCCGGATCGTATATCATTTTTTCAAGGTTTTTGTTTCATCTGCGCCTTTTTATCCATCTTTCGCGAAGAATAGACGCTGAGTTGGAGTGTTTTGATAGTATTTTGGGTGCGGGGTCATATCGCTATAGTACAACTACCGCTATAAAATTTGCAGAAAGAGAAAGCTGAAAACCATCAGAAGAGCAAAAAACAAAAAGAACGATTAGATGGAGATGAATGACATGTTTAGCAGCGTACGGTAAGGACAATTCTTCTGTTTATTAGGCTATATACAGCTAGACATTTCAAAGCTATAGCCTAATGACATCATATCCGCGATATAAGTCAGTAAATTCGAGCAAAATCACAGGCTTCGCTTATCCCGTGCGAATGCGCCACACGAAATTCAGATGTGGGTGGGTAATTTCAAATTCACACGTGGTCCCCAGGTAATACTAATCCCGTGCGAATAGGGCTATGATTCTTCCGACCTGTGACCTTTGGGTTAGGACCATTGACCCCACCATCACCTCATCCTCGCACCTTAAAGTCTCCATTTTACACTCCCAGGTTTTGCACATTCCTTCAAACCCTAACAAGGGACGACCCCGTGACCCCGTGGACCTTAAAGGTCAGATCAAAACACTTAAAACTAATGCAAAGGATCTACAACACAGCACGCGAGTTTATGAGATCGTATACACAGCATGCACACAATAAAGTTAAAATGAAGGCCAGCGATTGGGTCGCTACGGTAGGTTCAAGAACAAAGGTTTGAATTCAGCGTAGATCTATCACGTTTCCTCCTGCGTTTGTAAAACCACAGGATGTGAACGTATAAACCTGAGCTTGAGTTTCACAGGCTTTTCTCCTACATCTGGTGAGTATCTGGAAAATAGCCTGTGTGGCTAATGCTAATCTGGCTACAACTCACTACTTGCGACTATGTTTGTGCGGATTGATGTATGTACCACGCAACGGAAATCTGTTACGCTCCAGAGATTCTGCAAGACCATTTATACTGCAGTGTATCCAAAGTGCAATGTTAAAAAACTTGACACCAAGCGGAAAACTACGGCCTATTATGTAATCTGTTGTTGAGGATCTTTCCTAATAGTTCATTTCCATTTAAAAAGCATTTCATTTACTGGCTCATGCAAAATAGGCATAAATGAGTCAAGTAACAAAATGCATATTTGCATTTCAAGTTAAACCTAATGTATTTTTGTGATATACTGTATATATGATGAACTTTTCATCAAAGTTACACATATTTATAGGACTACTTTGATTAAACTTTTTTGATCCACTTCAAATGTTGACTACTATATATTATGAGTTTGTATCTCATAATTTCAATTTACAGGTACAGTATGTAATAATTCTGACATTTAATCTCAAAATTTTATCTCATAAACAGCCTTTTTATGTTTTTTTTTTTACTTTTCATCTCATAATTATGACTTAGTATCTTTTGACTTCTCTCACAATTATGATTTACAAAAGCATGCTTTTCTTGTATTTATAAGTAGTTTGTTAAAAGTATTATAAAATGATATGAGCAATTTTATATCATGGTAAGATATCAATATAAATGAAACTTAGATAACTATATATTATATATATATATATATATTAGGGCTGGGAAACGATTAATCATGATTAATCGCATCCAAAATAAAAGTTTGTGTTTCCATAATATGTGTGTGTAGTGTGTATAATTATTTTGTATATATAAATAAATATATTCAAATAAATATATTTTAAAAAAAATATATAAATATTAAATATATTTATAAAAAAAATATATTTAATATTTATATATATTTATAAATATTACATTTTATATAATATAGATTTATTTATTTATTATAATATATACTATATTAATATAGATTTATTTATTTATTATAATATATATTTATAAATATTATATATTATATAATATTTATATATATTTAAGAAAAATGTGTTATTAATATACCAAATATTTATATTTACGTATAATATTAATTTTGTATAAATATATATAAAGTATATACATGCAAATATTTCTTAAATGTTTTCATGCATGTGTGTGTATTTATATATACAAAATAATTATACACACTACACACACATATATTATGTAAACACAAACTTTTATTTTGGATGCGATTAATCGCGATTAATCTTTTCCCAGCCCTAATATATATATTGTACACATGTACATCTATACAAATATATAGCTTGCTACCCTTATACTACCATTAGCTGGATATAAAATTGCTCATAATATTAATGTTTATAAAAACATGCCCCACCGCTACTTTTAACTTAAATCAAAAATAATAATAAAATAAACAATAAAATGACCTAAAAAACTGCAAAGACGCTTGGAAACAAATACGCTCTGTACTTAAGAATATTATAAAGGGAAATCCTCCTTCTGGAACACAAATCAGTGCTTTAAGTTATAATCCAGAATTACTGTTTCTTTATTAGTTTTCCCTGTACTGGCAAAAGCAAGGGAACTTTCCCACCTGGAAAACAGGGACTAGGAATGTTGGCCTGTATATCCAGCCATCTGTTTTGCCTGGTCCACAGCGAAGACTCTGTGCATGTGTGTGTCATACGAGTTTAGACTAGAAGAGCTCCGGCCGTCAAACGTTTTCAGCATTCAGTAGATTCCACCCCTAACAAATATACAATTTGGTGGAAGTCTAGAGCTTATAGACAAACTATCCACTGTAACCCTATAGCAGGATGTATCAATCTACACCCCAGGAGAAGTGGAGAGCATGTGAACACTCTAACATGTTTAGTCCACTGCCAGTGGGCGATTACAAGACTTTGATTGATGTCTACACCCAGCACTATGCCACATGCTGGTTTGCTTGCGGAAGGAAACAGATTTTTAATTTTTCTGTGTACTAATTACGTTCTAGAGTAAAGTATCAATGCATTGTTGTGATTAATACAATTCTTTAATTATATATAAAATAAAAACATTTCATAATCCAGCTCTCTAAAAAAATGCTGGGTTGTTTCAACCCAAATTTGGGTCAGATACTGTATGGACAAATCCAAATGTCTCCATATTTGACCAAATGATGGGTTAAAACTAGCGCTGGGAAACGATTAATCGCGATTAATCGCATCCAAAATAACAGTTTGTGTTTACATAATATATGTGTGTGTATAATTATTTTGTATATATAAATACACACATATGCATGTATATATTTAAGAAAAATGTGTTATTACTATATCAAATATTTATATTTATGTATAATAATTTTAAATGGTAAAATATGTAAATAATGTATAAAAATATAATTTTGTATAAATATATATATATAAAGTATATACATGCAAATATTTCTTAAATGTTTACATGCATGTGTGTGTATTAATATATACAAAATAACTATACACACTACACACACACATATTATGTAAACACAAACTTTTATTTTGGATGCGATTAATCGTTTCCCAGCCCTATTTAAAACAACCCAGTACTTTTTAGAGTGAGAGGTTGTTCCACCGGATTTTACGTTTATGTTTTTTATTTTATTTTTACTTCATTGGAATGGTATAACTGGAACTCTCACACACACACAAGCACAGTGGACATAATTAAAAAAAAATAGTTACACTTTTATTGTTCGTGGACAAAAATGAGCGCATTGGACAATAATGGGAGACAAATTTCATCTAGTGGAAGCGTTTGGTACTGCGGCCAAACAAAGTCTTTTTTGAGATATCAACCTTAAATTTGTTTCACAGCTTGTTTAGATTTATAGCTTTGATTTTCTCAGTTTTAGAGTAAAAGGTTTTTTTGGAAAATACACATTTCATATAAAAATTGTAGGGCTGTCAAACGATTAATCGCGATTAATCGCATCCAAAATAAAAGTTTGTGTTTACATAATATATGTGGGTGCACTGTGTATAATTATTTTATATATAGAAATGCATTCACATGAATGTATATATTTAAGAAATATTTCCATGTATATACTGTAAATAGATTTATACATAATTTATATTATATATATATATATATATATATATACACACTATTTTTTTCTTAAATATACATGCATGTGTATTTATATATATACAAAATAATTATGCACAGTACACCCATTATGTAAACACAAACTTTTATTTTGGACGCGATTAATCGCGATTAATCGTTTGACAACGCTAAAAAAATTGTAAATGGTATTTTTGTGCATGTTTCATAACAATAAATGTAAAATGTAACTTTTTTTTAAACTTCTTTTTCACTTTTTTGCCAACACACAAACAGTGCCACAGGTTTAAATCATAAGGGGATTGCATAACCAAATATTCATGAGATAATCAACTTCTAAAAGCAAGAATGACTGCCAATTTATTTACTTTTCTAATTTTCTAATTTAGTTCTCAATTACAATTTTGGGAAGAATAACTTTTTTCTCCACAAAAAAAAAAAAAAAAGTTTTAAGCCATGAACCACACCATAATGAATAACTAGGACTAATGTTATTTATTTGAAGCCCCCAAAAATACATTAAAATAAAATCGGGAAAAAGAACAAATGTAGGTGTTCTTAAATTCTTCTAAGTGTGAATAACCTACAATAAATAAATAAAATGGACGAACCAAATGCACACCTAAACTCAAAATGTCATACTTTAAGAGTGAATGAACAACTCATCTCTCATGAAGCATTATAAATGATGTTATAAAATAAAAAAATGTTCAATTTAAAACTACATGCACAGTTAGTAAAGGGAGACTCAACTCATTTTCAATGCTTCATGGTAGTGAGCGCTGAGCGGTTGTGTATGGGTTGCAAAGCGTAACAAATTTTGCAGACTGAATGAATTATGTGACACCAAATGCATGACAAAATACAGTTACACTTTAATGCATTCGGTATTGGACAGCTTTTCTAATGCATTTCATACTCTGAAAGGCAAAACTGGGAAAATCCCAACTGAAGCACATATATAATTATATAAAAGCTATTGCTTTCACGTAACTGATAACTGTGATACACTAGCATGTGACAAGCTCTGTTATATCCGAATGATTTTGGATGGAAAGATACTTTATTGTCTCGCGAATCAATGCTTTCCTCATTAAGGCGACCTCCAGAAATCTCCGATTTCACTGAACTGCTGAATACCTCCAGAACATTGACCATGATGAGGATACCATCAGAGAACTGCCCCTACGTGACACTTTCCCTTAAGTAAGTGAGAAGTTTCATGGTGGAACGGATACACCAGACATGAATTCCCTCGTCTGCAGTGGCCGCTCACCAAATCCAATGAGTGATTCTCATAAAAAAAACCAAAGAACCTGGAAGTGATCCATCAGCACCAGGCCATCTGCACTACAGGTCCACATGCAGCCCAGACCTGTCTGTCTAGACTCACTGAGATTTATGGGAAGTAGGCTTCTATCAAAGATTACTCATGGGAACACAGACCCTAGAACACACCGTATAACTGGTTTGCGGCACAGCTGTTCGGTCCAGATCACCGTTGACGTTCATTTTATCCAACAACACCTGGATGTACTTGACTGAAATGAACATTTTTACTTGGACATGAATTCGATTTCTTTAGTTTCATGCTAACATCAAAAGGAAAGACTTGTTGACATCTTCAATGTTCAGAACAACACACTAACTTACACTGAATGCTGCATAAATCCGGTGGAAAGTACGTAATGTTTCAGCATGTATGGAATAACTACATGACCTACTGCTTTTGAGAAATGTGCTTTATACAACCAGAGCACACCCCACAGAACACTGTATTAAACAACGCTTCTGTCTTGACTTATTTGACTGAACTGCAAACAGTTAACTCTCAGGTGCTCTTCGGTCATTTCTGAACGAAAAATTTTCTGTTTTGATTTTCTAAAAATCACGGCTTCGTCGGATTGTTATGAAACTTGGTGACTTTTATGGCATCATGTATGCGAATACAACAAAAAATTGAGGTCATGATCCGAGCATGCTAAGTGGTCATAAAAAAAAAAAATAGTAACACTTGTGGTCTTTGGTCAAAAATGACCCCCATAGGAAATGAATGGGAAATTGACGAAAACACAAAAATTCATAAATTTTTATTTATTTTTTTTAAACATTTTTTTATTAAAAAAATCGTTTTTGAGATTGTTTCAACTATATATTCAAATCCACTAAAAAAAAAAAAAGTTCATAAACATCTTGGGAATTCACATGCTTCTCCATAGAGAGCTGTACATGCCATCTAGTGGTTACACCATGATTCTACGCTTTTTCTCTATACTGTAACCAGATGGTGCTAATTTTCTTCAATTTTTTTTTTCCTGAAGGCCTAGACTCTATATTAAACTAAAATAGTGCATTAATATTTTTTTGAAAAAAATATAGAAAAATATATATATTTTTCCATGGCAAAAATAGACTATAAATATTGCATAAATATTAATAGATTCAATCAAATTGTCTCAAAATACTAAATTACAAAGAATAAATATTATAAAACAAAAATAAATTGCATTGGTTTTACTGGGATGGAGGAAATTTAATTTTTAGGTGTCCTGATGATACTCAGCTCTATATTTCTTCACGCCCTGATGAAACCTTCCAATTCACAAAATTAACGGAATGCATAGCTGATATAAAAAAAACGGATGGAAAACGTAATTTCCTACTACTTAACCCCTGAAACTACTTAACAACTGAAAAAACAGAAACTCTAATTGTTGGACAAAAAAACATCCTCACATAATAATCTATACTGTAACACTCTAACGAAATATGTGTTACTCTTTTGGCGCAAGTCGACTTGAGTACGGCCAAATACCAGATGCTAGTTATTTTAGTTGATAAAGTTTTAAATATAGATATTTTTCTCACACAAATTCATCACTTCACTTCAGAAGGCCTTTATTAAACTCAGAGCCGTGTGGAGCACTTGTATCAGGGATGGCATTTTTTAATATATCCCCGATTGTACACCTAGGGCGAGTAAATCGAGGGCTAATTTTAATTTTTGGGTGAACTATCCCTTTAAGAAATAGAGATGAATGAGTTAAAGTATAAAAATCTAAATACAATGTTATTAAATTAAAATGCTAAAAACAAAATTAAAGATATTTATGATATGATATTAATAAATACTACAGTATAACAATACTAAAATAACACATTTATTGTCATTTTCACAAAGTTATGATTTCTCTATATCTTCACATTCATAAGCAACCTGGAATTTTCACTGAATATATATATATATATATATATATATTACGGCTGTCAAAACGATTAATCGCGATTAATCGCATCCAAAATAAAAGTTTGTGTTTACATAATATATGTGGGGGCACTGTGTATAATTATTTTGTATATATATAAAAACACACATGCATGTATATTTAAGAAAAAAATATTATTTATATATAATATAAATTATATATAAATCTATATACAGAATATACATGAAAATATTTCTTAAATATATACAAGCATGTGTGTGTGTATTTATATAAAGAAAATAATTATACACAGTGTCCCCCACATATATCATGTAAACACAAACTTTAATTTTGGATGCGATTAATATATATATATATATTTTTATATATTTATTTATTTAATACTATTTAATTTATATTTATTTAATGCAAAATATTAATACACCAATAGCATGTAACAAAATCTAAAGTTTTTAAAACTGCAACAAAAATATTAATACACTAATATATTAGTACATGAATAATACTCATGCATGACACATTCATTCTCATTTCTCTATATTCTTCACACTCTGACAATCTATTCATAAGCAATCTGGACTAAATGAATTGGCAAGATGGCTACAATCAAAAAAAAAAAATGGCAGATTGGTCCACCAAACCTCAAATTTCACACTCAAACAAATGCTCTTTTTCTCTTACTTAATTGAAGCCCTGAGGCCGTGGGTCGATCTCACTCCAGCTGTCCTGACAGACCCTTCCACTCTCTCTTTCTCTCTCTTCCCATCATTCCTTCCATACCATCACAGGATGAAGCGCACATAGCAGAGGAATCATAAACCCCATCTGCCACTGACCTCTAGAATTTATGCCCTTTCATTTCATGACTCTTTCCTCAGGTCTTAACCTCAAACGTCCCACTGTGCTCACCTGATGCACTTCCATAAACCTGGAGAGAAAACTGCCAGGGTGAAAGAAAACACCATCTGGGTTTTAGCATGAGCTTCAGAACATCCAAATGAACTGCAACAATTCACTTATCAGGCTGAGTGATCACTTCTATACTACAAAAAGGCCACACGATCTGTTAATGGTGCAGCAGAAGTCAAAACGTAATTTACGGGGCCACTGAGTGTCATCAAAAATGTCTTTACAGTCCGCTTTCCAAAAATGAGGCATTTTCCTCATATAAAAAAGCTTGTTCTGTGTCATGCAAATGATAAAGGCTCTGTTCCAAAACCTAGCGAGCTGCCTTGCTGTCCCTTGTGAAAAAGTGCACTACAGCATACGTTTTAGAGTACTTATTATGGAAATAAACAATACTTAAGTGTGCAATGAATGTAATGCTTTTGGACACATGCATTTTATTTGCAATTAAATAAAAATGCATTATAGTTTGAATTTACATTAAATGCAATTAGCCTTTTTCCAATGGATCCACCGAGCACAGGTGACCCAGTGGTGTCCTAAAACTACATCAGGTAACTCAATGGTGTCCAAAACTCCATCAGATGACCCAATGGTGTCCAAAACTCAATCAGTTGACCCAATGGTGTCCAAAACTCCATCAGGTGACCCAATGGTGTCCAAAACTCAATCAGTTGACCCAATGGTGTCCTAAAACTCCATCAAGTGACCCAATGGTGTCCAAAACTCCATCAGGTGACCCAATGGTGCCCAAAACTCCATTAGGTGGCCCAATGGTGTCCTAAAACTCCATCAGGTGACCCAATGGTATCCTTAAACTCCATCAGATGACCCAATGGTGTCCAAAACTCAATCAGGTGACCCAATGGTGTCCTAAAACTCCATCAGGTGACCCAAATGGTGTCCTAAAACTCCATCAGGTGACCCAATGGTGTCCTAAAACTCCATCAAGTGACCCAATGTTGTCCTAAAACTTCATCAGGCGACCCAATGGTGTCCAAAACTCCATCAGGTGACCCAATGGTGTCCAAAACTTCATCAGGCGACCCAATGGTGTCCAAAACCCCATCAGGTGACCCAATGGTGTCCTAAAACTACATCAGGTGACCCAATGGTATCCTTAAACTCCATCAGGTGACCCAATGGTGTCCTAAAACTCCATCAGGTGACCCAATGGTGTCCTAAAACTCCATCAGGAGACCCAATGGTATCCTTAAACTCCATCAGGTGACCCAATGGTGTCCTAAAACTCCATCAGGTGACCCAATGGTGTCCAAAACTCCATCAGGTGACCCAATGGTATCCTTAAACTCCATCAGGTGACCCAATGGTGTCTTAAAACTCCATCAGGTGACCCAATGGTGTCTTAAAACTCCATCAGGAGACCCAATGGTGTCCAAACTCCATGAGGTGACCCAATAGTGTCCTAAAACTCCATCAGGTGACCCAATGGTGTCCAAAACTCCATCAGGTGACCCAATGGTCTCCTAAAACTCCATCAAGTGACCCAGTGGTGTCCTAAAACTCCATCAGGTGACCCAACGGTGTCCTAAAACTCCATCAGGTGACCCAATGGTGTCTAAACTCCATCAGGTGACCCAATGGTGTTCTAAAACTTCATCAGGTGACCCAATGGTGTCCAAAACTCCATCAGGTGACCCAATGGTGTCCAAAACTTCATCAGGTGACCCAATGGTGTCTAAACTCCATCAGGTGACCCAATGGTGTCCTAAAACTCCATCAGGTGACCCAATGGTGTCTAAACTCCATCAGGTGACCCAATGGTGTCCTAAAACCCCATCAGGTGACCCAATGGTGTCCTAAAACTCCATCAGGTGACCCAGTGGTGTCCTAAAACTTCATCAGGTGACCCAATGGTGTCCTAAAACTTCATCAGGTGACCCAATGGTGTCCTAAAACTTCATCAGGTGACCCAATGGTGTCCTAAAACTTCATCAGGTGACCCAATGGTGTCCTAAAACTTCATCAGGTGAGCCAATGGTGTCCCAAAACTCAATCAGGTGACCCAGTGGTGTCCTAAACTCCATCAGGTGACCCAATGGTGTCCAAAACTTCATCAGGCGACCCAATGGTGTCCAAAACCCCATCAGGTGACCCAATGGTGTCCTAAAACTACATCAGGTGACCCAATGGTATCCTTAAACTCCATCAGGTGACCCAATGGTGTCCTAAAACTCCATCAGGTGACCCAATGGTGTCCTAAAACTCCATCAGGAGACCCAATGGTATCCTTAAACTCCATCAGGTGACCCAATGGTGTCCTAAAACTCCATCAGGTGACCCAATGGTGTCCAAAACTCCATCAGGTGACCCAATGGTATCCTTAAACTCCATCAGGTGACCCAATGGTGTCTTAAAACTCCATCAGGTGACCCAATGGTGTCTTAAAACTCCATCAAGAGACCCAATGGTGTCCAAACTCCATGAGGTGACCCAATAGTGTCCTAAAACTCCATCAGGTGACCCAATGGTGTCCAAAACTCCATCAGGTGACCCAATGGTCTCCTAAAACTCCATCAAGTGACCCAGTGGTGTCCTAAAACTCCATCAGGTGACCCAATGGTGTCTAAACTCCATCAGGTGACCCAATGGTGTTCTAAAACTTCATCAGGTGACCCAATGGTGTCCAAAACTCCATCAGGTGACCCAATGGTGTCCAAAACTTCATCAGGTGACCCAATGGTGTCTAAACTCCATCAGGTGACCCAATGGTGTCCTAAAACTCCATCAGGTGACCCAATGGTGTCTAAACTCCATCAGGTGACCCAATGGTGTCCTAAAACCCCATCAGGTGACCCAATGGTGTCCTAAAACTCCATCAGGTGACCCAGTGGTGTCCTAAAACTTCATCAGGTGACCCAATGGTGTCCTAAAACTTCATCAGGTGACCCAATGGTGTCCTAAAACTTCATCAGGTGACCCAATGGTGTCCTAAAACTTCATCAGGTGACCCAATGGTGTCCTAAAACTTCATCAGGTGAGCCAATGGTGTCCCAAAACTCAATCAGGTGACCCAGTGGTGTCCTAAAACTTCATCAGGTGACCCAATGGTGTCCTAAAACTCGATTCATTCCATTCATCAGTCTGTCAGAATCCCCTACATAAAAACACACATTCGTACATGCTCACTGCATGAGGTCGATGCCCTAAAGGCACTATGAAATCAATAGTGCTATTCTAGAATAAATTCGTGGAATATTGCAATATGTATTATTAATGAATTATCCATGCACTTATTTTTTGTCAAATTCATATGCTCTCGTAATCAAAATATCTTTCTCCTCCCTCTTCTCTGATGGAGTGTCAACTGGCACGAGGGCGGAGCAACCCGTCACTCACACGAGATCCACCACTAGCAAACCACAACAACCTATCCTGCCCTGCATTTTGTCTCGTTCGAGAAGCTGTTTGACTGAGATATATGTCACAAAAGGAAAAACATACTACAGCAACTTCAGTTTCATGCCAACTTAAATACCTCAAATATCTTTCATCATGAAACATTATTCAAATCCCCTTTGAGAGAGAGAGAGGTGCAGAACACAATAATAAAAAAATACATACAAAAGAATAATTAATACATGCATATATTTTTTTTTTAAATGATGCACACTGATGAGACATTCTCAACCGGACCAGGAACGTATATTCAGTTCTGCCTAAATAAAATGTCATAAATCTCAATATGAGCTACATAATTACCAGATGATGTATGCTATCCACATTCATTTTAAAGCACTGCTCTTCTACCGTCAATTTTTCAATTGTCACTTTCATTTTTCAAAAAGAATTTGAGGAGAAACATCCGAGACAAAGTTGATACTTCAAAATAACCGAGAACTGAACCTCTTTTGTGAAACCTTTCGGTTCCAAGATGAAATCAAATATAAATGAGATCTCTTTAATGTCTCAATTGTCTCTCCAAGACAGTTATGGGATTAGATGGAGATTGATATGGGTACCCAGCTTCTCCCATGGTTTCAAAAATCTGAATGTTTCATATACTGCCCTCAGTCTTGTGAAGAAATCAATATCTGAGATCAAAAGTCAGTATGTTTCTCAATATGAACCCTGAATGATAACAGCCGACTCATTTCGATCTATTTTTACTGGGATTTTTAAAAGAAACATCCGATAATAACAGAGCTAGAACAACTGAATCTCCTCTGAGAAATAAAATTTTCCTTTAGACTCCAAAGAAAATAAAAATGAGATCTCTTAAATGTCTCAATTGTTTCTCCAAGATGAAGAGAAATATTTGTCTCATTTAATTTTGAATTCATCATCTACAATCAAAACTCAGCATGTTTATCTCAATATGATAACAGTGGTCTCATATCTATTTTATGAGATTTTTTAAGAGACAAAGTTGACACTTCAACCGAACTCTGAGAAATACAATGCTTTAGGTTCCAAAACACATGGAAATAAAATAAAAATAAAATCTCTTTAATGTCTCAATTGGTTCTCCCAGACGGCGATAAGATTATAAGAGAAGCAAGAGACTCGGTTTGCTCATCCATTCAGTTTCAGAGACCTTAATGTCTCTTGAATGGTCAAGAAATCAATGTCTACAATGCAAGTCAATATGTTAATTGCAATATAAATGGAAATCTAACATACAGCTGACTCATTTGAATCCATTTAGTTGTGGAAAAGTGGCATAATTAAGAGCTCAACAAGCAAAGGAAAGAGAAAACCTCCTCTGAGTCAGAAGCAGTGAACGGAAAGTTCAACATCCCAAAAAAAAGACTAAAACGCTGCATCCGTAAGATAAGGCAGATGAAGAGGATAAAGATACCTGTGGTGATGAATCAAGCGTCCACTGAGTAAATGAGGTGCAGAAGACACGAGTCCGACCCGGCGACGAGATGCGAGACCTCCAGCTTCTGTCTGTCTCCACGTGCTGGAAGATCTGTGAGCGTCTGTGATGTTTTCCACACACCGCTCTCCCCGCCGAGCCTCTGGGCTGAAGTGTGTGAGAAGGAGAGAGAGAGAGGATGAAAGCACTACACCTCTTTAATATGAGAGACTTCAGTCAGAGCGCTGTGAATTGCAAGGACTGCCCTTAAATAGCCTTTTCACGAACTCATACACGTTTTCTCTCTCTCTCTCCTCCTGTTCTTCCCTCCTACTGCTTTGAGGTGTTGAGATGCCTACACACTCAGCATATATTACCCATGCTCTCTTCTCCCTGGAGCGAGAACACACGCCTATACGTACAAGTTCAACCGAGACATAAAAGCAAAGAGAATATTTAATAATTCTACAATTTTAATACGGAGATGCTGTATGCCCTGAAACATAAAGACTGGATGGACTAAAAAAACTCTTAAACTTCAAACTTGAAAAAATCTGAATCCGACATTACATTAGATGACAAAACATCAACTCAAGTATGCATACTACTCTTAAAACGCTTTTGGAAATAAATTAATATTCTGTAAGGATGCATTAAATTATGGAAGCTTGTTTCCGCCATAGAATGAAAAATATAAAAGGTAGTTGCGACTTTTTATCTCACAATTCTGACTTTTTTTCTTACAATTGCGAGTTTACTTCTCACAATTGTGACATTGTTTCTCAGAATTGCGAGATGGAAAGTCAGAATTGCGGGATATAAAGTCAGAATTGCGACTTGTAAAGTCAGAATTGTGAGTTATAAAGTCAGAATTGCGAGTTATAAAGTCAGAATTGCGAGTTATAAAGTCAGAATTGTGAGTTATAAAGTCAGAATTGCAAGATATAAAGTCAGAATTGCGAGATATAAAGTCAGAATTGCGAGTTATAAAGTCAGAATTGCAAGATATAAAGTCAGAATTGCGAGATATAAAGTCGCAATTGCGTGTTATAAAGTCAGAATTGCGAGTTATAAAGTCAGAATTGCGAGTTATAAAGTCAGAATTGCCACTTGTAAAGTCAGAATTGCAAGTTATAAAGTCAGAATTGCCACTTGTAGAGTCAGAATTGTGAGTTAGTCAGAATTGCGAGATATAAAGTGAGAATTACGAGTTATAGTCAGAATTGCGAGTTGTAAAGTCAGAATTGCGACTTGTAAAGTCAGAATTGTGAGTTATAAAGTCAGAATTGCGAGATATAAAGTCGCAATTGCGTGTTATAAAGTCAGAATTCCGAGTTGTAAAGTCAGAATTGCGAGATATAAAGTCGCAATTGCGAGTTATAAAGTCAGAATTGCGAGATATAAACTAGTATTTTTTCCCCTTAGAATTGGCCTGATGAGTCGCAATTGCAAGTTTATATCTCACAATTCTGAGAAAAGATGTCAGAATTTCGACATATAAACTCGCAATTATGTGTTATAAAGTCAGAATTGCGAGATGTAAACTCGCAATTGTGAGAAAAAAAGTCAGAATTGTGAGATAAAAAGTCGCACTTGTCTTTTTTTCTCAGAATTGCGACTTTATATCACCCAATTCTGACTTTATTTCTCGCAATTCTGACTTTATAACTCGCAATTGCAACTTTTTATCACGCAATTCTGAGAAACAGTCAGAATTGCGAGATATAAACTCGCAATTGTGAGAAAAAAAGTCAGAATTGTGAGATAAAAAGTCACAATTATTTGTTATTTTTTATTCAGTGGCGGAAACAAGCTTCCATATTAAATTGATCATAAGTGACAGTAAAGACATTTATAATGTAACAAATTATTTATATTTTCAATAAATGCTGCACTTTTGAACTCTCTATTCATTTTTTTATTTTATTTGTTTGTTTAACAGGGACAATACATTAAGCATTGTTAGACAACTGATGTTGTGTACATAGGCGGCCCGCGGCCCTGGTTAAGCTTTTACATAAAATCAAAACTCATTCGGAGATACCCAGAGGGCCAGTATGTGTGTGCCAGATATTTCGGTTATTTTGCTATAGTATAGTGTTAACTGCATTCAAGACTCAATCTAAATGCAAGCTGATATTTGGATGTGCTGATCCCAGTCAAAACCATGCAATGACAGTGCATGAGATGTTTTGCTAAAAAATCTTTACAGTCTTGACACTTTCCTTTCCACAAAAAGGACTGGAAGCTCAAACTAAAAAGTTAAGAAAAAAATCTCGCATTTCTCCGTTTCTCTGGCTTGTTTCCTAATCTTGTTGTCTAATAAACCTGGAATTGTATTTTCCAAATATTATGGATAAAAAGCATCTAATTTGGATAAAAGCATCTAAATGCATGCATTTAAACGTCTTGTGTTAAATTATAATAATGCATTTTTATTAATGCTGTTATTGAGAATCATAAATGACTCTTACTTTTCAACCCCTTTGGAACAACAAATAAATGAATGTCAAATTATTCAAATGATCTCCGTTTTGAGGTAACAAGAGAAATGTGTTAAAATTAGCATGCATCATAAGTTTAATAGTATTATATTTAAATAGCATATTAATATTTAATAGTTCTCTCGTAAGTTTTGTGCTTTTATGCTTTAAACAAATGTAATGGAAAATTTGTGAAAATAAAATATTTTAATATTTGTGAGATTGTTCACCGGCCAGCTTGATTTAATAACATTTTTTCTTCCATGATTGAGGCCCGTTATATACAAACGCTAAGTCATAAAGGCTGGATTGTGTTGTTGTTACCATTGTTTGCCGATTATGTCATCATGTTCACCAAATAAAACCAAATTGCCCACACCTTCATGACAACAGCATTACCCTATTTTTCCATTAAGGATAAATGTGTAATTGTAAAGGAAAGCTAAAACTATTAAAAGTTATTTTCAGCATTTTTGGAAATTTAAATTAAGCTGACATTTATTTATATTTATACATATATATAAGGGCTGTGCAAAAGTTAATTGCGATTAATCGTATCCAAAATAAAAGTCTGTGTTTGCATAATATATTTGTGTGTGCTGTATATAATTATTTTGTATATATATGCATGCATGTATATATTTAAGAATTATTTGCGCTGAAATTCTGAAAAAATTCAGAATTCTCTAAAAAAATGCTGGGTTGTTTTAACCCAATTTTGGGTAAAATATGGACAAACCCAGCCATTGGGTTAAAAATGTCATTTAAAAATGGCTGGGTTTGTCCATATTTTACCCAAAATTGGGTTAAAACAACCCAGCATTTTTTAGAGTGTATATAAATACATAATCTATATTATATTAATAGAAATACTTTATATAGGAATAACACATTTTCTTAAACATATACATGCATGTGTGTGTGTTTATATACAAAATAATTATATACAGCACAAACAAATATATTATGTAAACACAGACTTTTATTTTGGATGCGATTAATCGCAATTAACTTTTGCACAGCCCTAATATATATATATATATATATATATATATATATATATATATATATAGTGAAAAACTTAAATAAGAGAAATAAATCAACTGAAAAAAGTTGAATGAAATAAAAGAAAATAAATAAAGCTAAAGCTAAAAGTATTAATTAAAGCTAATTAAAAATTAAAGCTAATTAAACCAAAACTACGAATTTACTCAAACTTGAAATAAATAAAAAAAATACTGGAAAAAAAATCCAACATTAATAAATAAGGCATATAAATAATACTAAAATATCATTGATCTGGAAGGAATGAGGAAGTGAATATCCTATATAACTTAAACGTAGCATACTCTTTGGGGCGTCCACACAGACCACAGGGTGAGCGCCCCCTACTGGCCTCACTAACACCTCTTCCAGCAGCAACCTGGTTTACTAAGGAGTCTCCCATCCAGGTACTAACCAGGCTCAGCCCTGCTTAACTTCAGTGGGGGACCAGTCTTGGGCTACAGGGCGACATGACAAGTCAACCCATGACAACACATCCGTTCTTAACCTTTCAGATCTGGAGCACTTGAGCGTCTGGAAGTGATATCATGGTTTCTAAAGAAGCTAAAATAAACATGGAATTACTCCAACAAGACCACCACATGTGCTACAGAATACACACAGAACCACAAATATCTGCTGAAGTCAACATGAAGGAAAAAAAGGTGACTCCATCTGCATTCTTAAACATTTCAGTTCATGCCATTCGAAAGAATAAGATTGCTTTATTTCAATAAAACATAAAAACTCGCAATTTCATTTTAAAAAATGCAAAAACGTAATCCTGGAATGCAAAGAGATGTGCCTAGTTAGGTGCAGTCTAAATGTTTATCAGAGTGAGTGTATCAGCACAATAATACGCATTCAGAAAGCACCTGTTGAGCCCATCTGGACACAATGGACACGGTTTTCTACTGATCGTCCGGACATGGGGAGCTCCGGGGGGAACGGGACGAGAGATGAGAAACTAAGCCCAATGAAATGTGCTTCAACTATGAAGCCTGGCCTGATGTAGGGATCATATCACAGAACACATGTGGCACGCAAGATAAGGAGTTTTCAATGTCTGTCTATCTAAAATCTATCTATCTATCTATCTATCTATCTATCTATCTGTCTGTCTGTCTGTCTGTCTGTCCGTCCGTCCGTCCGTCCGTCCGTCCGTCCGTCCGTCCGTCCGTCCGTCCGTCCGTCCGTCCGTCCGTCCGTCCGTCCGTCCGTCCGTCCGTCCGTCCGTCCGTCCGTCCGTCCGTCCGTCCGTCCGTCCGTCCGTCCATCCATCCATCCATCCATCCATCCATCCATCCATCCATCTATCTATCTATCTATCTATCTATCTATCTATCTATCTATCTATCTATCTATCTATCTATCTATCTGTCTATCTGTCTATCTTAGTATCAATCTTAGTATCTATCTATCTATCTATCTATCTATCTATCTATCTATCTATCTATCTATCTATCTATCTATCTATCTATCTATCTATCTATCTATCTATCTATCTATCTATCTATCTATCTATCTATCTATCTATCTATCTATCTATCTATCTATCTATCTATCTATCTATCTATCTATCTGTCTATCTGTCTATCTTAGTATCAATCTTAGTATCTATCTATCTATCTATCTATCTATCTATCTATCTATCTATCTATCTATCTATCTATCTATCTATCTATCTATCTATCTATCTATCTATCTATCTATCTATCTATCTATCTGTCTATCTTAGTATCAATCTTAGTATCTATCTATCTATCTATCTATCTATCTATCTATCTATCTATCTATCTATCTATCTATCTATCTATCTATCTATCTATCTATCTATCTATCTATCTATCTATCTATCTATCTATCTATCTATCTATCTATCTATCTATCTATCTATCCATCTATCTATCTATCTATCTATCTATCTATCTATCTATCTATCTATCTATCTATCTATCCATCTATCTATCTATCCATCCATCCATCCATCCATCCAAACAGAAGTCATTTGAGAAGTTTATCAATGCATCAATGATTTTTAATAATGTAATCAAAAAGTTTAAGATGGGGAATGATGTCAGTGTCATCACACGCTTGTATTCTGAATCAGCAGGCGCAAAAAAAGTATTCAAGAATATCCTGTATTTTGATGGTTATTTTGCCATTAAAAGCACATAAAATGAGTGTTGATTATAATGAGGTCCTAAGTGGGGTATCTACGAACAGAAGACTATGAAGGGTTTTACACACGTTACTCCTCAGACATTCAGCAGATCTGTCACCCTCTATAAACATGAACAAATATGGGATTTCAGCCACAGCTCCTTCCGATTCTGCCAGCAGCTCGACACCCTCGGCCTGGCAGAGACCACTGACAGATCCAAACACACCCTCTGATGCTCAGGTCAGAGTCAAAAACACACAGATCCACTGACTGAGAAAACAACATTTAACATGGGTGTAACAACGATTTGGCTCGATACACTGACAAAGCCAAAATCGAGTTAAAATGACGTGTTTTTATTCGTTATTACTCCAAACAAATATGGTTAAATGGAAAAATATTGTTCATTAAAATGATAAATTTGCTGGACTTGAATAGGCTCGGATTTAGAAAAATTCATGATTCTGCCAAGCTAAAAAATATGCACTTATAAAAAAAAAGGTTCTAAATGGAACCATCAAGTTCTATTTAGAACCTTCTAAATTGGAACTACCACCGCACGTCTTTCTTTGTTAAAACATCATAAAACTCAAGACATATAATACAATATGACTTATTTATGGTGTTTTGAGTTTTCTCCATGGAGAGATGGGTATTGAAGGGGCGCATGGAGTGAGGGGGCGAGATTGTGATAAATTATACAAGGTCACAGCAAGGTTACAACCTTGAATGCTGAAAAATTGAAAAAGGACAATTGAGAGTTCACTGAGCTCTTTACACATTACAAAAACATGAGCGTGACTGCAAAGATACACTTGACCTCTAAGGGAAGGTCACACGGATTCATGGAAGCCATATGTATTTCACAGGGATGTGCTTTTGGGTGGATGAATCATGGATTTACTTTGACGGCTCAGTGCTCTTGACCAACTCTTCCTTAGAAAATGTATTACTCAGAAAATTATGAATTTGTGAGTAAATGGAAAATAAGAGTAGTAGACGCCGAACTCGACTGAAACACTGGATATTGTAGGGATGGGTGGTATGACCAAGATCGTATATTAAACTAGGGGAAATTTTACACTACTGGATATACATCACTATAGTTATTTTTGTAAGAAAACGCTGGCATATATTTGTCATCAATATTCCTGGTTCGTTTTCCAAGGAGAGACATAAATGCATATATTTGATATTTTACATTTTTAAATAACAAAGTACTAAAATACAAAATTGACATACTCCTATGGTTGTAATGTATATCGTCATCCCACCTGTGGTCCAGCAGTCCTAAATCAGCCATCATGTGCTGGACTGGACCATAACACCAGCATGACCACCACCACCCAAGACGTTCCTGAGAATGACTTCGGGTTCAACGTACCGAATAAGCTCATAAACAAGATAAACAGGAACTCTTTCATGATTACAGATGCTTTAGAAATGTTTTGGGTGATGATTCTTGCCAAACTACTTACTGTATGTGTTACATTATGCAACAGATTACATTTATTTGTATAGTGATTTTAACAACACATTGTTTAGTGCAAGAAAACATACATTTCTGTGCAATTTTGGGGATTTTGCATACAAAATGAGGAATTGAAATTCCAACATCCGAATTAATTCTAAAAATGTGCATGAAAAACGAATGCACTCATTTGCGGTGCATGATATTTTTTGTCCGACATGCACATAAACTACGATGGAAAAACATTGGACTAACCAGCGGACCCACAGCAGCTCAAATGTAGGTTTGGTCATTTTTAAAATGTCTGAGCCAAAATTCATCATTCATTCTGTCATTAAAATGATTGGGTATCATTTTACCCAAACACCAGGCATCCATCTCTGAACACAAGATAACAGTTCTGAGGCACAAGTAATTTACGATTTATGATTTATGCACAAGTAGTTTTGTTTTTTTGGTTTGGCACAAATTCCCCAAGTGACGAATTTGTTCTCTTAAACACATGGTTATGGAAAATGTTTTATGTTCGCAAATGTTTTATACGAATATTCCATTTTTCAATGGAAACCAACGGTTTTAATGGAACTCAACAGAAATCAATAGTGTGGAAGCTTGTTTTCAGCATAGAATGAAAAATAAAAAAGGTAATTACAACTTTTTAGCTCACAATTCTGACTTTTTTTTTTCTCACAAATGCGAGTTTACATCTCGCAATTCTGAGAAATAAAGTCAGAATTGGAGACGTAAACTCGCAATTGTGAGAAAAAACGTGTTAAGTCAGAATTGTGAGATATTAATTCAGAATAGTGTGATATAAAGTCGCAATTGCGAGATATAAAGTCAGAATTGCGTGATATAAAGTCGCAATTGCGTGATATAAAGTCAGAATTGTGTGTTATAAATTCAGAATTGCTAGATATAAAGTTGCAATTGCATGATATAAAGTCAGAATTGGAGATGTAAACTCGCAATTGTGAGAAAAAACGTGTTAAGTCAGAATTGTGAGATATAAATTCAGAATTGCGTGATATAAAGTCACAATTGTGTTATAAAGTCAGAATTGCTAGATATAAAGTTGCAATTGCACACTGTAAACGATTTCTGTTGTTTTCACAGGATTATACTGTTTTTCTCAACAGTTTCTTACTGTATAATCTATGTACAGTAAGTTACAGTAGATTTAGTTGTTTTTACAGTATTAAATTGTTTTTCCAACAGTTATGTACTGTGCACGCAGTTGACAGTATGTTACTGTTGAATTTCAATGCATTCTGGGAAATTGTCAGTTACTGTTAATCTAAATACAGCAGTGCAAATTGACCGCGAAAATCACCACACCCAGTTCCACGGGAAAAATTGCTAGCCTACTAATGTTATTCTTACATTTAAAATAAAAATGTAGCACTGGTTGACCATTAACAGTCATAATTTATGACATAATTTATGTCAGTGGGGTGTAGACATGAGAGCATTTGACTTTGGAAGAGTTTCTGTCGTGTCAGTGGTGCTGCTGTCGACGTCTGCCGACCTGGAACTTCTTCATCTGGTGAGTAATAATTCTTATATGTATGCATACGGATTCTAGCAAATAACTTTAAAGTTATTTAGAATAGCTGACCACGATTTCTATCTATTCTAGACATTTTAATATAATATGTATATGATAGGCTACTCTTCAATGTAGCCATTTGGGACATGTTACTGTAAATTCAAATACATTAGTACGAAATGACCGCGGAAAATAACAACAAGCTGCCGTTTTATGAAGAACTCTTCAGTTCTCTTCCCTCTGTAAGAACGCGAAGGCAGTGCATCGCGTTGCTGTCGACAACGTTTTCGCCATACATATCTGGTTAGTAATTCATATTTTTATGCAAACCATATCAGTTACTTGCGTTAACAGATTAACGTTAGAAAGAACTGACCGCGGAATTGTTCTATAACGTCTTACGTCTGTATAAGCAGACGCGGATTGTTGATAGCCTGGCTAACTTACTTGATTAATGTGATTTTATTAACATACATTTCATATGTAACCTCTTATAAGGTCAAAATGGTCTAATCATTTTGTTATTTACCACGTTAAGTCGGTGGAAGAGCCTGCACGTTCATTATTTTATAACTTATAGGGTTAGGAATTGAAAATCGATCCTGAAATCGGATATCAAAGGTTAGGATTCGGATTTATTGTTATAAAATTAAAGTGTCGATTTCTCTTATTGATTTTTTCACGCTTATTTTCGTGTAAATCCTGACCTGGCGTTCTGCCATTTAACGTTAACGTTACCTCAGTGATTAACTTACTGATGGACCGTGATTAACTTGCTGTTTAGCCAAAACAACAACAACAAAAACGTACTGTATTTTAACTGTCTTGTCTTTCTCCTTTTCCACAGGTGTGAGCTGTGCATGTTAAGAAGACCCCTATCCATCTTGACGACCGATGAATTGTAAATCTAATTTAATTATTCTATCTAACTACTACCACTATACCTTGGTCCAGTACTGACCCACTGAGAACATTTTAAACAGATTATTATCCATCTGTGAATTTTGTCTATCAAGTTGTTAAGAATTGTTGTGTAAAAAACACACACTAAATGTTGTTGTACAGTTTAAGGTTCAATTGCATAAAAGCTTGGATAGAAAACTTCTTATTGCAAAAGAACATAAGTCTGCATATAAATGATTATTAATACCGTAATGCAAGTTTTTCATGGCACATGTGCATGAGAAAGTTGTTTTGTGTTTAGTTTTTTTTAAAGGACACTGGATAACTTGTCATTTTGTAATAGTCATCTGGATTGGTGGTTTACTCATCAAAGCTAGTTTATATATGTCTCCCAGTCTTGCAAATCTGTTCCTCTAGATAGAAAGCAGCCAAAAACCCTTAAAAATCAGCAACTGACCAGTTAGACAGTCTATCTCAAACCAATAGACCATCTTAGACTAGTTTAAGCTGTTTTACCCCAGCAAGGAGTGGGTGGATGAGTTGTTATGAACTATCTTTCTAATAGATTGATCAGATAGCACCCCTTTAATCTTTTACCTGTTCATGATAATTTTTTGCATGTATTTATGCATAATTGTTCATGATTGTCATGCATGATTTTTAATGTATTATATTACATTTTTATTATTAATGTATTTAATTGTATTAATGTATTTAAATGTATATTATGTAAATGTACTAATGTGTTTGAAAATACACAATAAACCTTGTGCAGTAAAAGCTTCAATTGTTCTTTTTTCTATTTCCCATTAACAGTTAAAATAATATTTCTACGGATTTTCTACAGGTTACATAGTAGCACTATAAAATAAATACAATAACATTTCGTACTATACAGTATTATTAAAAATTACCAGTGTAATACTGTATTTTAATATGGTAAGAAATTACAGTAAAATACTGTTATTTAATTTACAGTATGTTTAACAGTACTGTAGTTAGTGTTACAGTAATTTTACTGTTAAATGAAATACAGCAAGTACTGGATAATTGTTGCCAGTAAGTTACTGTTAATTTGACAGGAAATTTTTTACAGTGCATGATATAAAGTCAGAAATGTGAGATTTAAACTATTCTGAGGGGGGAAAAAAGTTAGTCTTTTTTTCCCCTTAGAATTGGCCAGATAAGTCGCAATTGCGAGTTTATATCTCACAATTCTGAGAGAGGATGTCAGAATTGACATATAAACTCGCAAATTATATGTTATAAAGTCCGAATTGCGAGATGTAAACTCACAAGTGTGAGAAAAAAAGTCCGAATTGTGAGATAAAAAGTCGGACTTTGTCTTTTTTTCACAATTCTGACTTTATAACACACAATTGTGTGATAAATTATTTGATTAATTAATTATTTTTTATTTTTTTTATTCTGTGGCGGAAACAAGCTTCCATACAATAGATTACTCTGGGACAAAAAAAAGCATTTCAACTTTTAACTTTTAACTTGCGACTGTGGTTCAAACTAAACTGATGCCACTGACCTGCAAACCAATGGCAAATCCAGTGATCGTTTTTTTCCTCAAAAGCATTGCTTTAATTGCATTAAAAGCACAATTTCATTCCCAGGCTTAGGAATGCAATTAAATTGCAACTAGGGATTTCAGCCACTAAAACATCAGCGATTTATAAAATAAACTATATTTCAAAAGCAGTTCTACTAGATGTAGAATCTATAATAAGCTCCAGTGTAAAGGGAAAGACAATGCAACTAAAAAGTACTCTGACGACTGTTGATGGATTTATTATTATATATGTTAGTAATGTCCATAAACATTCAGCTAGCCTTTTAAAATGACATTGACTTTGAATTTTTGGGGTCATTTAATGACACTAGCAGGAAAAACAGATGTGAGAAGATTCCGGTCAAGGAATTTTCAAGCGTTTTACATTTTGTTTGGCAGCAGATCTGAGTCTTAATTTGGATGCTCGGCATTCAGTGGAATTGAACGGCTAGTTCTCGGACATCCCTTCCAAAGACAGCGATGAAGCTTCTTGAAGGCAAGATGGTCCGATTGCATAACAGAGAAAGACACACAAGGGTTGTGTATGTATTTTTGTATGTATTTTGTATGTAAGGGTTGTGAGTATTTTTTCCACTAAAATATCCACGGTTCCCAAAAGGCCCCGACAAGCTGCGTACACTATTATTATTGACATAGATACTGCTGTGGTTCAAATGTTCTTTTTTCGTCATACAAGGATAGAGTACTCAGTCATCTGAAGCATCTGGTTTACGTGCTACAGTAAGAGGGCTATTCATTCTGTGTCATTCCCATATGACAGCGAGCTTAGAGATTTGTCTGTCATAATACCCTAAATGGAACTAGCAGTGGCCCCTGGACTCAAGCTGAAGCTAGTCCTTCCAAAAACAAGCAGCCAACAATCCATTGATTTACCGTAAAAACAAATAGATAGGAAATGGTATTTTAACCCTTGGGTTGTATGCTTCAACTAAGTTAGTGTTCCCACATGCCTTTTATATTGCTTATAATGCTCCAAATATTGGGTTCAGTCTTTCTGTTAAAGGGATACTCCATTTTTTTTTTGGAAATAGGCTCATTTTACAACTCCCCCAGAGTTAAACAGTTGGGTTTTACCATTTTCGAATGTATTCAGCCAGTTACGTTTATGGCACTTTATGGTAGTCAATGAGACCAGAAACTGTCTTGTTACTGATATTCTTCTAAATATCAGAAAATCGGATGAATGGATTCAAAAACGATAAACTCAACTGTTTAACTCTGGGGGAGTTGTAAAATGAGCCTATTTCCAAAAAAAGTGTATCCCTTTAAATTTCCGATCAATTAGCCCCGGTTTTCAATTTCTTTTTGGAACAGACTGATTATGGGCTTCATTGATCTGAGCGTATGCACCATAGATTTTGAGTGATAAAATTACACTCAAACTTATTTACCTAAAAAAAATCAAATGGAATAGGCCGAAATTTATGGAAGCTTGTATCCGCCACTCTTAATTAAAAATAAAAAAGGTATTTGCGACTTTTTATCTCACAATTTTGACTTTATTTCTCAGAATTGCGAGATGTAAAGTCATAATTGCGTAATATAAAGTTGCAATTGCGTGATATAAAGTCGCATTGCGAGATATAGCCTAAAGTCAGAACTGCGAAATATAAAGTCAGAATTGTGTGATTAAAAGTCGCAATTGCGAGATATAAAGTCAGAATTTTGAGATATAAAGTCAGAATTGCATGATTAAAAGTCGCAATTGCGAAATTTAAAGTCAGAATTGCGTGGTCTAAAGTCGCAATTGCGTGATATAAAGTCAGAAATGCGTGATATAAAGTCGCAATTGCAAGATTTAAAGTCAGAATTCAGTGGTCTAAAGTCGCAATTGTGAGATTTAAAGTCAGAATTGCGTGATATAAAGTCGCAATTGCAAGATTTAAAGTCAGAATTGAGTGGTCTAAAGTCGCAATTGTGAGATATAAAGTCAGAATTGCAAAATATAAAGACACAATTGTGAGATATAAAGTCAGAATTGTGAAATTTAAACTATTCCGAGGCGGGAAAAGTTCGTTTTTCCCCTTTTTTTCCCCCTTAGAATTGGCCTGATAAGTCGCAATTGCAAGTTTATATCTCAATTCTGAGAAAAGATGTCAGAATTTCGACACATAAACTCGCAATTATGTGTTATAAATTCAGAGTTGCGAGATGTAAACTTGTAATTGTGAGAAAAAAAGTCAGAATTGTTAGATAAAAAGTCGCACTTCTGTCTTTTTTTCTCAGAATTGCGACTTTATATCACCCAATTCTGACTTTATATCTCGCAATTGGGAGATAAAAAGTCGCAATTATTATTCTTATTTTTTTTTTATTCAGTGGCGGAAACAAGCTTCCAAAGAAATTGATTGTCGCACATCCAGAAGCGAAGCAAAACAAAACTCTCTCTTGCCAGCAGTAAGTTTCCAGGAACAGAGTGAGATTAGAGATTCATTCTTACCAACCTGCCAAACTCATCTTGGAGAAAACATTAACCTGCACATTTGAATCATTTTGCATATGCATCCTAAAAGTTTCCAACATTGCACCATTGTGAGGATCCAAAGCGCCTCTGAGTTCAAACTGCTTCGTTGGGATCCTGTCAATGTAAACTACAGCAGCACATCAAAACGGAAAAAATACAGCCTACATTTACAGGGATACATTTCATTTCAGTTAAATTTTTGATTATTACATTTAAAAATACATATTTTTTAAACGCAGGTTCATTTTAGTCAATTTTAACTGTCCATAAATATAATTGTGTCATTTAAGAATTAGTCTTTATTACAAAGTAATCCAAATTGTAATCCAAAAAAACAAACATTTTCATGTAGTTTCTACATCCATCAAATGGCAACCTAAAGACTAATTCACCCAGAATTGTTCAGTCTTTCCATTGGACTAGTTCACGCTGGAGGCGTTCCCAAAGCGTCATTGACGCAACGTGAGATCCCTCGAAAGGGAAAGAGAAACTCTGTATGGGTAAAAACCATTTAATCTCTGTCTGATTTGATTATTAAATCAGTAAGCAATGCATTCTCTTTGGAAGACAAACATCTGCAAAAACTGTTTATCAGACAAAAGACATCGGTTTTATATTTAGATTAGACCTGTCATTTGCATACCTCTTCAGTGAGGAAAGTCTTGACAGAAAACACTGCACTGTTGTCAGCATAAATATTTATGAAAACAGAAGAGTGATCAATGCTCTGATGCTGTATATGAAATGCACTGAAAGCAAACAGCACTATCCCTACAGTCATGTTCAAAGCACTTTGTTTTGAATTGTTTTCATGCGTAATTACTAGGTAAGCGAACCAGCTATACTTATATGGTCAATGTGAAATCAAAATGCATATTTTGTTCCTTATCGATGTTTGAACAATGGTTTTAGTGGTGGTTCAAGTCCACACTCAAGTCTATGTGACGTTCTGATCTCTAGATATGGCTGAAGTCCCTCATTCAATGATTTATTTCCTCAATTTACCAGGGAAAAACTGCCTGTCTGATTGCTGTGATGATTCAAGTCTGGAGCACTAACTGTGTGGGAAAGTTAAACACAGTTTAATACTTAGTGTTAGTGATTTAAACAACCCCCCGACCCTAAGTGTGAGTAATAGTAATAGTGAGAAGAACCATGCTTTTCTCTAGAAGATCACGGTTAGCAAAAGACTCAATTTGCTTGTAAAGCTAAAAAGTCTGTTAGCACTACAGCTGCTTCACAGTCTAAACAACATCTCTGAGTCACTTCTGTTCTGCTACCGTAAGTCAATACGTTCAGTTTCTACTGATGCTGAGTTTTGTGCATTTGCAGGCAGCATGCTTTTACATTATATTATTAAATGGACTAGTTATTTGCTAAATCATGCCAACAAAATGTGAAGAACATTATAAAAATTTTATAGTAACCATATGTGAACACTACCAACCACTTAGCAACACCATAGCAACCACACAGAGTACCCTAGCAACCGCATAGCAAACCCCTAGCAACCACTAGAACACCCTATCAACCACCCAGCAACACCTTAGCAACCACCCAGATCACCCTTGCAATAGCCTTGCAACACCATAGCAACTACCCAGAATACCCTAGCAACATCCTAGCCACCACCCAGAACACCATAGCAACCGCCTAGCAACACCATAGCAACCACCCAGAATACCCTAGCAACCACCCAAATACGTTAAAACACCCTTGCAACCACCCAGAACACCCTAACAACCACCCAAAATACTTCAGTAACTGCCTAGCAACCACCCAAAATATGTTAGAACATCCTAACAACCATCCAGAACACCATAGCAACCACCCAAAATACCTTAACAACCATCTAGCAACCACCAAGAACACCTTAGCAACCCACTAGAAACACTGTAGCAACTTTAAATTACTTCAAGCTATAATTTTACACTTTAAACCATTAAATTTCAAACTAATTTAAACTTTACACTAATTTAACTTTAAACTAATTTAAAATTCAAACTAATTTAAACTTTAGACCATTTTTTAACTATAAACTAATTTACATTATAAACTAATTTAAACTTTAAACTAATTTAAACTTCTTCAAACTTTCTGTTCCAACAGACAACAAACTTTCACATTATTTAAACTACTTTAAACTAATTTAAACTAATTTTAACTTCAATCTTTCTGTTCCAAACTTTCACAAGCCAACTTAAAGTTTGTCTGGACGAACTTTGTCTAGTTTCTACTGAAGCTGAGTTTTGTGCATTTGCAGGCAGCATGCTTTTACATTATATTATTAAACCAAAACCAACTTTCTTGCAGTTAAAAAAGGATCCTCTGCCTTGTTCCGCTTAATTAGTCTCTAATAGCTGAAAGAAATATTGCCTTAGCTAAGATCATTTAGTAAATATGTCTCATTAACTTTCTAAATGAGACAGAAATTAAACGTTTAGGCGAGATATTAAACTGCCCAAGTAAAACAGGTTTTAGAATCAGTCCAGTCCATTGTCTGCTAATAAACCTCTGAGAAGAGCTTTAGTTCATATTCAGGTTTGGTGGTTTGAGAAGAAACACAACAGAGATTAATCACATAATAAATAATTATCACAAATAGAAACAACAACAACAGATTAACAGGAAGACAGAAGCCATTTGGATGACCAGATAGTACAGAAGAACCAGCTGGTGTCTACTCACTGTCTCCAGCCTCCTGTCAAGCCAAGGCAACAAACCATGATATCCTCTCCAAATGCGTGCAAACTGTAAGCTTCGCTTTTGCTACAGACATATTATACTTCAAATTGCGTGGTATATCTCAGAATATCAGATACTTGAGGGTGCAGGATGACCTCTTGAGATAGTTCACCCAAAACATACAAATTTTGTCATTAATTACTCACCCTCATGCCGTTCTAAAATCGCATTGAAGATCTTTTTTGATGAAATCAAAGAGATTTCTGTCCCTAAATTGACTCAACTACCACTTCGATGCTTCAAAAAGTTCATAAAGAGATCGTAAAACTAATCACGTGAATTGAACGGTTAAGTCAAAATTTTCTGGAGAGAATCGATCGCTTTATATGATGAACAGATTTTATTTACTGTCTTTAATTTACATAAACATTCATCAACTCACATATGGGTTGTTGTATACGGAAGTTCAAGCATGTTCGCTTGACGTGTGTGAGAACCAATGAGGTTCATTCTCATGTTATGCAGCACTTTTGAGCTTCAGCAAGAACCAATGAGGTTCATTCTCGTGTTACGCATCACGTTTGAGCTTCAGCAAGAACCAATGAGATTCATTCTCGTGTTACGCATCACGTTTGAGCTTCAGCAAGAACCAATGAGATTCATTCTTGTGTTACACATCACGTTTGAGCTTTAGCAAAATCAAATGAGGTTAATTCTGGTTCCTGTTTGGTTATTTTTTTTTGGACATTCCAGAAATATTCTCTGTGTAGGGTATTTAGAAGAAAAGGTTCTATATAGAACCTTAAAAGGTTCTATCAGCGCTGCGTATTTGGAACCCCTAAAAGGTTCTATACACTCTTAAAAAAAGGGTTCCTCTGGGTTCTATATAGAACCCTGGGGTTCCATACTTGGCCAATAGAAACTTTTACCAAAAAAAATGGTTCTATATAGAACCATTTTGGAGTTCCATTCCATATATGAAGGGGGGATGGAACCATTTCTGGTTCTAAATAGAACCATTTCTTCTAAGAGTGTAACCTTGCCAAAAGATTGCAGGGAGGATTTTGTGATAAACTAAAAAATAACCTTTAAAGAGCATTTTCTGATGGTTATTTTTAGGTTTTGTTTTTATAGCCATTAACTAGCATCCCTAGAGCGTTGCACAGAGGTTTTTTTGTAAGTAAAGACAACTTAAAGAGAACCTCTACAAAATGTTCACTAATGGTTATTTGTATAAGCAAAGCAACTCAAGAAACCTAAGTGAGAAATGGTTTTACAGAAGAAGAGGGACGCAATTCTCCTTGTTGAAGCGCCGCAAGGAAACACTGAAGAACCTTTTAGAAAAACTAATCGTTCTGAACTTCTACAACTTCTGACATCACACTGATCAACAGCCCCACATAAAATCGTCAATGACCCCAATTCAGTGTTGAAAAACCTTTCCTTTTCGGTCACTGTCAGGTAATAAGGAGGATCCTAATTTGGCCCATGATTTATTGCATGCAAAAAGGTTGTTAATGGATTACTTAAAGGTACAGTAGCACAAACAGGCTGTTTAATTTTAAGGGCCAGACAACAGGAAAAAGAAATATTGTAAAAATCTAAACTACGACTATTTTGGCACTTAAAAAAATCTACACATGGCAAATCAACAATGAAAATACACAATATCAGAAAGGGATACAATACTTTTATTAAAATCTGGCAACCCTATCTAGATCATGTGGATAATGTGATATTAGAATGTGACTGACCTTGATGGCATTGTTCTTACATTATATCTCGACTGTAGAATATTGGAGCACCCTTTTGGGGAGGGAGGGAGGGGGATTTCTTTTTTTACTTTTATTTTTAGTCTATTTGTTTTTCTGTTTTTGTAAACTGAAAAGCTGAAAATAAAGTATTCCAAAAAGAAAATACACAATATGACTCAATTTCAGAGTATACAATTATAATAAAACTGTCTACTGATCACATTCAGCAAGGTTACCGCTTAAAGGGATAGTCCACTTTTTTTGGAAATAGGCTCATTTTACCACTCCCCCAGAGTTGAACAGTTGAGTTTTACCATTTTCGAATCTTATTTAGAAGAATATCAGTTACCAGACAGTTTCTGGTCTCATTGACTTCCATAATATATTTTTTTCCTACTATAGAAGTCAATGAGACCAGAAACTGTCTGTTTAATGATCTTCTTCTAAATATCCGAAAATTAGCTGAATGCATTTGAAAACGGTAAAACTCAACTGTTTAACTCTGGGGGAGTGATAAAAAGTGGAGTATCCCTTTAAGGAGAGAAAACAGAAACGCTTAAAGTGAATTCCTAAAGTGTGATGATCCTAATTTAGGATCCAATTTATCTGCATGTTCAGCAACACTGTTGTCATGCAAGTTACTTCACATTTCTATATACAATTTGAGCGACAGTCATGGAAAGTTTACAAACAACACTTACTGATTTGTGGATCCCCTCTACAGTTGATCAGCTCACAAACAGATGTAACGGTAGACCATCCATTCTCCAAGAGACCACCGAGTTCAGCACGCACTAGTGCCAGTCATCGTCCTCAGTGTGGATGGTTCAATGACAGCCTGATTTCAGAAGGGCCTGCAATCAATACTAATATGGAGTAATCAGCCAATCGAAAGAGGTCAGAGAGCTGAATGACAGGATGTACAATACTGATCATGATTACAGTTACATCTACAATATACAGTACTAATGACATTTATCTCTTAATAGACGGTTGAATAGTAAAATCCTTCCTCTGAAATACAGAAAAGACTAAGAAAGTAGAATTTAAAGAAGTAGTTCACTTTTGAAAAAAACTTGTGCTGATAATTTAATTTACTTACCCCATGTCATCCAAGATTTCCATGTCTTTCTTTCTTCAGTCGAAAAGAAATAAAGGTTTTTGATGAAAACATTCCATGATTTTTCTCCATATAATGGACTTCAATGGGGTCCAAACGGTTCAAGGTCCAAAAGACAGTTTCAGTGCAAATTGCAAACTGTTCAAAGGGCTTTAAACGATTCCAGACGATGATTAAGGGTTTAGTCAAGTGAAACGATCGCTCATTTAATAACTAAATAACAAAGTTTAAGTTTTATAAGCTCAAATGCTCGCCTTGCTCTGTTCTGTGACGCACGTTCGTGGCTCTCCTGTTCGAACTCGTTCGTGAAAATGAACGAATCTTTTTCCAAGTCATTTGGTTCATTCAACGAACGAACTGACTCGGAATTTCTCTAGAAATTCTGGTCTCTAAAATTAAGGATTTTTCAAATTGTATTTTCTGCCAAAAGGAAATTATACATTTCTTTAAAGTCAGGCAAGAATTCGAATTGGACAATTCTTATTTTGTATTGGAATATTGCAGTATTTATTTTAAATGATTTAACCGTACAATCTCTTTTTTTCTTCATGCGCCAAACAGAAGAAAAAAAAAATACAATTATAATGCACTCAGACAGCTTGTCTAAAAAAGATTATCGCAAACACATTAGCATTCATGTCCACGTGCAATAACTTTTCAGATAATCGTTAATCTTTTTTTTTGCTCAAATTTTTTTATTAATCCAAATGATATTACAACACAATAGATTACAAATTATTAATACTTTTCTTTTCTTTTTTTTCACATAAAAACTAAACATAAAAAATAAAAAAATAAACAAAATATATATATAAAAATAAAATAAAAAATAAATAAATAAATACAAATAAAAATAAAAGAAAAAAATTATCTATACACACACACACACACACACACACATATATACATACATACACATACAAGAAAATGGCATACATGAGTGTGCAGACACATTTAATCATGTATTAACCAGGAGGTGGGGTTTTAAGAGATTTAAAGTAGGCTATAAAGGGATGCCACTTACTGAAGAAGCATCGTTAATAATCTTATTAAGAAATGTCGTCCAAATGCGCCTTAAAAAAACTGGTCACAATGATTCATAGAGATGGACTCTGTGGAAATACAGAGCCTCAAGGTAACAAATAATTAACTTGCTGATATACAGCCAAACTAAAATGCAAAAGTCCGAGATTTGAGTAAAGATGCGCTTTCATGCCAAACCCTTTCTGAGTGGGGCAGACTGCTTAACTGCAGCATGGCGTTGGATGAAAGAAGTCTGGAAATCTGTGCAGAGTCATGAGGCGTTTGTGGTGTGGCAAACAGCCTTATGGGTATAGTGCTGACTTGGTCTGCATGTTTAATGTGGCCCTTGGGTCTCATTTGTCTATGCTTATTTCCTTCACTTCTAGAAATAATTACTCCGTATTCTAAAGAAAAAGTTGTTAAAAAAACGAAACCAATGTCAACCCAAACCAATGTGACTCTCTAGCTTATGTGAAACACAAAAGAAGTTTAAAAAAATGTTCAAATGTTCTTTTCCATTAAAGTAAAAGATACATTGACCACAGTTTGTCAAAATTATCCATAGATAGACCATACACTGAAAAATGGCTTTAAACCCATTTCCAAGCAGTTTGGCTATAACTAGGTATGAAACAGTGCCATCACACAATATCATCATTTCCATGTTACACATATTCAAATGATAACGTACTGGAATAAAAATGTATTGTTCGGACATAAACACTGATGACTATGGCAACGAAAAATAGCATTTGAAAATAACTTGGCGCTTTAAATAATGATTGTTTCACTACGTTGTTCCACAATGTGGTGACAAGGGACTGGTAAAAAGGCTATCTGTCATTGATTCATTGGGGAGATTTGTTCAAAAACGCGGATTCATCCAGTAACAAAACAAGTGAAGTATTTCTAAATGAGTCATTGAATCAATCAAAATTAGAGCCAGACCGATTAATCGGCAGGCTGTTATTATCGGCCGATATTAGGGATTTTCCAAACTATTGGTATCGGCAGTTATATTGGAGGGTAAATGAATATTTCAAAAATAAAATAAAAACGGAAGAAACGCGCTTCAACCATGTCATGAGTTTGAGTTGTATAGTTTGTCCACCAGAGGCCACTCTACACCGTCCCTGTTGGCAACACTCGTGTATAACGCGCCACACATCCTGCAACCTGTTTATCTTGTTTGCAGGTAGCTTATAAGGCAATATAGGGACTAACTATTATTTTATTTATCAGCATTTTAATATATTTTGATGTTCCTCTGTTCGGCTGTGACAATAAAAGAAACAAGTTTCTTTTTAAAATGCATTATCATATTATTTCGGAATATCGGATTTTTAAAACCAACAAATATTTGTATCGGCCTTCAAAATCCTTTATTGGTCGGGCTCTAATCAAAATCGATTTTTTTTTTTTCAAATGAATTAAACATTTTAAATCAACTCTGGTGAATAACATTTTGTCAGAACCTAAAGTAATTATTAGAAGTGATTCTCAGTTTATCCAGAATTGTGCAGCTCTACAAGGCAAGTAAATAACTTACTTGTCACAACAACAGACTTTATCCACTTGTATGCTGTGATAATTAATGATTAAGATCGTCAGATTGGCAAAACAAATGCAGGTCCTTGAGAAAATAAACAATTAGCTCATAGTGACCTACAGCCAAACAACAAAGATCCAAAATTTGAGAAACTCAAAAGCAGAATGAGCTCATTTGCATTGTTGTCTGCCACTGGTATTGAACAGCTGCAACACTCAAAACGATGTTTGACTTTCCAAAGACGGTGATGAATTGTCACCAACATGACAAGTATGAAACATGTTCCCCTTATGAAGGAATATTTGGTTGTTGTCATAGTAACCACTCTGGCATCCTTTTCTAGGATGAAGAGGCTTGGAATCAGATGCACGATATGTGAGACAGACCTCATAATGATGGGCTTTGTTGAAATGACTGGAATATGTTTCTGCATTCTGAATAATTCACATTCGCACTTTGTATTATTAGCCTATATTCAATACATACAAATCTAACCATCAAAATAGACTTAAAGACTCTGTGTCACAAATAGAGACCTGTTATGTCCTGAAATGTCCTGTTTTCACGTCCTGACTGTTTTTTATAAAGAGATAAAAATGTCCTGGTTTTCAAAAAACTGCTGGGAAAAATCAACTCTACAGCAAAATATAGATGGACAAACAAGGAGGATGAGGAAGAAAAACAGTATGAAGAGGAAGAAAACTAATGATTTTAAATATAGTTAGTTTGTTTTTGTAAGTTTGTGAGAGCTATTTTTGTTCAATTTTGAGGCATTTCTTTTAGTTATTTATTTTTCTAATAGAGACGAGACATTATTTCCATCATTGTTTCATTCATTAGTGAAAACCGGTCATGATAAATCAAATCGGAATTTGTGTCGTGTAATTTAACAATTTTCTAACCATAAAGAGGAGACATATGGAAGCTTGTTTCCGTCACTGAATAAAAAAATAAAATAAATAATTGTGACTTTTTATCTCGCAATTCTGACTTTTTTTCTCACAATTGCGAGTTTATATCTTGCAATTCTGACTTTATTTCTCAGAATTACGAGATATAAACTCGCAATTGTGAGAAAAAAGTATAGTATAAGAGATAGTATAGTATAAATAAAGTATAAGAGACAAAAAGTTGCAATTGCGAGATATAAAGTCGGAATTGCGAGATATAAAGTCGCAATTCTGGGAAAAAAGAGAAGTGCGACTTTTTTATCTCACAATTCTGACTTTTTTTCTCACGATTGTGAGTTTACATCTCGCAATTCTGACTTTCTAACACATAATTGCGAGTTTATATGTCGAAATTCTGACATCTTTTCTCAGAATTGTGAGATATAAACTCGCAGTTGCGACTTATCAGGCCAATTCTAAGGGGAAAAAATACTAGTTTAAATCTCACAATTCTGACTTTATATCAAGAAATTGCAACTTTATATCAAGCAATTCTGACTTTATATCTCACAATTCTGACTTTATAACTTGCAATTCTGACTTTATAACACGCAATTGCGACTTTATATCTCGCAATTCTGTCTTTATAACTCGCAATTCTGACTTTTTAAGTCACAATTCTGACTTTATATCACGCAATTCTGACTTTATATCTCGCAATTCTGATAAATAATGTCAGAATTGCGAGAAGTAAACTCGCAATTGTGAGAAAAAAGTCCGAATTGTGAGATAAAAAGTCGCAATTACCTTTTATATTTTTCATTCTATGGCGAAAACAAGCTTCCATAGCATAGCCTTTAAATGTACTGAAATTTTAGGTAGGCCTATCGTTGAGTAAACTTCAAGTATCATTTGAATATCAGTTTACCGGGCCAAGTGTCCTGGTTTTTGGTAATCACAATATGGTCACCCTGTATGAATATATAAAATTTCATAACATTTCTAACAGTTTGAATAACCTCTGTTGCACGTTGAGTATCTGCATTTGTCAGCTGAAAGAATTCAAATTCGTCAGCAAAAGGTTTTTTTTTTTTTTTTCCGAGACTTTTTAAACAGATTTCTTCCACCTCATCATCAGTGCTGTTGTTGTTTCAGTTGCTGTTATTAATTCCACTGCTGGGACACATTGCAGCGTTACGGTAAAGCTCAGTCTCTTAGGTAAACTTCCTTTGGCTGGACGAATTCCCTGCCTGACGTGTTCTTCGCACATTTTCCCTGATTTTCCAGGATTCCCTGTCGTCATCCTTAAGAAATGTTCATTTCTCTCTACCTTGGCAGTTTCGTCTCAGTTCACACTCAATGGCTGCGTTCAAAATCACATACTTCCCTATTACATAGTACACATAAGTACTCATAAAATAGTAGACAAAAAGTACCCGGATTACCTACTACTTCCAGTGAGATTCTGTAAGATGGACACGACCATATATATCCATAATAAAAGGCTAGGTCTCTATCGTCATCAACGGCGGCCATCTTGTCACAGGCAAGCTTTCTGGCGGGCTGTAAGATGAGTGACCAGCACGAACACAAACACTCTTATCTCGTTGAAATCTTGACGGATTTACAAACGGTTTTGGTTTATTACAAACGTTATTCTGGATTATTATTTATTTATATACTTATTATTCATAAGTATGCAGTTTCATGCATTTTCAAAAGCTGTCACTGGGGCTGTACCTTTTCAAAAGGTAAACTTTTGTCCATTTTTGGTACTAATATGCACATTTTAAGTGTTAATATGTACATTTTAGGTGCTGATATGTACATTTATGTACTAATATGTACCAAGTACATTTTAGGTGATATATCCATTTCAGGAGCTAATATGTACATTTTAGATGCTAATATGTGCATTTTAGATGCTGATATGTACATTTTAAGAACTAATATGTGCATTTTAGGTGTTAATATGTCCATTTCAGGTGCTAATATGTACATTTTAGGTGCTGATATATACATTTTAGGTACTAATATGTGCATTTTAGGTGTTAATATGTACATTTCAGGTGCTAATATGTACATTTTAGATGCTGATATATACATTTTAGGTACTAATATGTGCATTTTAGGTGTTAATATGTACACTTCAGGAGCTAATATGTGCATTTTAGGTGCTAATATGTACATTTCAGGTGCTAATATGTACATTTTATATGCTGATATGTACATTTTAGGTACTAATATGTGAATTTTAGGTGTTAATATGTCCATTTCAGGAGCTAATATGTGCATTTTAGGTGCTAATATGTACATTTTAGATGCTGATATGTCCATTTTAGGTCCTAATATGGACATTTTAGGTGCTAATATGTACGACTAAGGTACCAATATGCAGCCTTTGGGTACAAAAGTGTACCTTTTGAAAAGGTACAGTCCCAGTGACAGATTTTGTACCTTTTTTTCTGAGAGTGTACATCCTTTTTTATTTACAATTTATGTTCAATTTAATGCATCCTTGCTAAATATAAGCAATTTTTTTCAGCAAAATTGTAAATTGCTGTGTAGCTATACTCACCGGCCACTTTATTAGGTACACCTGTCCAACTGCTCGTTAACACTTAATTTCTAAGCAGCCAATCACATGGCGGCAGCTCAGTGCATTTAGGCATGTAGACATGGTCAAGACAATCTCCTGCAGTTCAAACCGAGCATCAGTATGGGGAAGAAAGGTGATTTGAGTGACTTTGAACGTGCCATGATTGTTGGTGCCAGAAGGGCTGGTCTGAGTATTTCAGAAACTGCTAATCTACTGGGATTTTCACGCACAACCATCTCTAGGGTTTACAGAGAATGGTCCGAAAAAGAAAAAACATCCAGTGAGCGGCAGTTCTGTGGGCGGAAATGCCTTGTTGATGCCAGAGGTCAGAGGAGAATGGCCAGACTGGTTCGAGCTGATAGAAGGGCAACAGTGACTCAAATAACCACCCGTTACAACCAAGGTGGGCAGAAGAGCATCTCTGAACGCACAGTACGTCCAACTTTGAGGCAGATGGGCTACAGCAGCAGAAGACCACACCGGGTGCCACTCCTTTCAGCTAAGAACAGGAAACTGAGGCTACAATTTGCACAAGCTCATCGAAATTGGACAATAGAAGATTGGAAAAACGTTGCCTGGTCTGATGAGTCTCGATTTCTGCTGCGACATTCGGATGGTAGGGTCAGAATTTGGCGTCTACAACATGAAAGCATGGATCCATCCTGCCTTGTATCAACGGTTCAGGCTGCTGGTGGTGGTGTCATGGTGTGGGGAATATTTTCTTGGCACTCTTTGGGCCCCTTGGTACCAATTGAGCATCGTTGCAACGCCACAGCCTACCTGAGTATTGTTGCTGACCATGTCCATCCCTTTATGACCACAATGTACCCAACTTCTAATGGCTACTTTCAGCAGGATAATGCACCATGTCATAAAGCTGGAATCATCTCAGACTGGTTTCTTGAACATGAAAATGAGTTGGCTGTACTCAAATGGCCTCCACAGTCACCAGATCTCAATCCAATAGAGCATCTTTGGGATGTGGTGGAACGGGAGATTCGCATCATGGATGTGCAGCCGACAAATCTGCGGCGACTGTGTGATGCCATCATGTCAATATGGACCAAACTCCCTGAGGAATGCTTCCAGCACCTTGTTGAATCTATGCCACAAAGAATTGAGGCAGTTCTGAAGGCAAAAGGGGGTCCAACCCGTTACTAGCATGGGGTACCTAATAAAGTGGCCGGTGAGTGTATGTCACAACTGTAAATAATAAGAAACAATCTCAAATGCGCTTTTATTGGTGATAAAGCCGATAATTGTATGAATGCAGAGGCAACAGAAACGCATTTCCTTCTCCCACATGAATCCATGTGCCATCTATGTGGTCGTTTCCACATTAAAACCATTTACAAGAACCTTCCCTTTCAGTAGCACCAAAGCCATTACACAATATCCATCTGGTTAAATGTGAAAATTCACAAGCACCCCAACAGAGAGATCTACATCAACCATACCCTTTTTTAATCATCATCAATAGGCCATGTGTCTCAGAATATCTCATCCAAACCAATCAAGGAAGCCAGCCCTGATTTCCTGTCCTGCATTTTTAATTGTTTATTGGATTCACCGCAGGGGTCGACTCTGACCCAGCTAGGAGAACATGTGCTGCAAAAAAGCTGCAGCCCTGCGCCGCACCTGGTCGGATAACAGAGGAAGGGTGAGAGACATCTGGGAAAATCATTTTAATGAACACAGCGCTTCCACTAATCCAAAAAAGCTGGCAGTTTGCTGCGTCTACGGGGTGTGTTTGTGCGTGTGTGCACGCGTGAGCTTCCGCTATTGACCAAGAACTGCACTGCATGAGATGACTAGTTAATTAAAAACATGTTTGGAAATCTCCTTTTAGAATTTGACTCATATTTCCCGTCTCCTCGTGTTCATTAACATTGTGAGGTTCCTCCCTGGCATCTTAATTGGCTAATGAGTGATGTCAGACTTTCCTCTCCCAGTTTGGGGCTGGTTTTTTTAACTTCCCATCGAGCTCTTCCTTAAAAACCACATCCTCCTTTAACTGAACATAAATTTCCTACTTATTCACCTCAGACTTGAAATGTGCCAACTGTAGCTCAGCATTCGCTGACAAGAGTGACGGAGGCTTTCATTAAAATATTTTTCTAATTTTCTAATCAAGGTGAATTCAATAGATTTCCATAGGTCAATATATTTTCAGTGTGTCGTAGTTACTGTTTAAATGTACACTCTCAGGAAAAAAAGGTCCAAAAGCTGTCACTGGGGCGGTACACATTTTTACCTAAAGTATGCATTTTGGTACCTTAATGGTACATTTTAGCACCTAAAATGTAAATAATATAAACGGAATTGTACATATTAACACCTAAATGTACATAACAGCACCTACAATGTACACATTAGTACCTAAAATGTACATATTAGCACCTAAATGTACATATTAGCACCTAAAATGTATATTAGCACCTAAAATGTACATATGAGTACCTAAATGTATAAAATAGCACATAAAATGTACACATTAACACCTAAATGTACATATTGCACCTAAATGTACATAATAGCACCTAAAATGTACATATTAGCACCTAAATTTAACATATGAGCACCTAAAATATACAAATTAGCACCTACAATGTACACATTAGCACCTAAAATGTACATATTAGCACCTAAATGTACATAATAGCAGCTAAAATGTACACATTAGCACCTAAAATGTTTATATTAGCGCCTAAAATGAACATATTAGCACCTAAATGTACATAATAGCACCTAAAATGTGCACATTAGCACCTAAAACGTGCATATTAGCAACTAAATGTACATAATAGCACCTAAAATGTACATATCAGCACCTAAAATGTACATATTAGCACCTAAAATGTACATATTAGCACCTAAATGTACATTAACTCCTAAAATGTTCATATTAGCACCTAAATGTACACATTAGCACCTAAATTTACATAATATCACCTAAAACGAACATATTAACAACGTAAAATGTACACAATAGCACCTAAAATGGACAAAAGTTTACCTTTTGAAAAGGTACAGCCCTAGTGACAGCTTATACCTTTCTTCTGAGAGTGTATATTAGTTTACATTTTTTGCTATTGGCGAGCATGTGTAACAGACAGCTAACGATGAGAAAAAGCCAGACCAGGTTTGATCCTGCTGCCAAATAAAAAATAAAACACAACACAAGCATCTGCGTTTCGTATCAGCTTGAAGGGGTTTCTTTTGCTATTATAAACGGATGACTGTATATTAATAGTTGACAGATAATTGTTTTTCGAGGCCTAGCATAATGGAATAAACATTAAAGTTCAAAAGTTTGGGGTCAGTAAAATTTTGTGTCATTATTTTTAAAGAATGTTTAATTCTTCGATTCAGCAAGGACACATTAAATTGATCAAAAGACATTTGTAATGTTGCAAAAGATTTTAAATTTTCAAATACATTTTCAAATAATTTCAAATAAATGCTGTACTTTTGAACTTCCTGTTCGTCACGGTTTCTGCGAAAAAATATGAAGCAGCACAACTGTTTTCAACATTGATAATAATCAAAAAATGTTTCTTGAGCAGCAAAGAAAAAAAGGTACAAAAGCTGTCACTGGGGCGGTACCTTTTCAAGAGGTACACTTTTGTACCTAAAGGGTGCATTTTGGTACATTAATGGTACAAATATGTACCATGAAAGTACCAATATGCACCCTTAAGGTACCAATATGCACCCTTAAGGTACAAAAGTGTACCTTTTGAAAAGGTACCGCCCCAGTGATAGCTTTTGTGCCTTTTTTTCTGAGAGTGTATAGAGTGATTTCTGAAGGATCATGTGACACTGGAGACTGGAGTAATGATGCTGTAAATTCAGCTTTCATCGCAGGAATACATATTTTACAATATATTCATTATTATTAATCAAGTATTATTGATCAAATAAATGCAGTCTTCTATGGCGAGCATAATAGACTTCTTTCAAAAACATCCCAAAAAAAAATCTTACAAACCATTGAATGAACGTGAATGACCAATGAAATTACTTAAAACCAACAACAAAACCGGTTCCTCAATATTCATGGGACAAATTGACTGCAGGTCAATGATAAACTGGTTGATTTATTTCATATATCAATTATATGATACAAAACAAAGAATTCATGGGGTCTTCTCATGAAGTATTATTATATATGCATAATTTACATCAAATCAGCTTATGTCAGAAGAAATTGATGAGAGATATAATGCATATTGTTCTGATATGTAGGAAATCAGTTCCCTCGTTCAACAAATATTTCAGGAAGCCAAGTAATACTTTTAGTCACTCCCTAATGCTTTAGTACAAATTGATTCAAATAACATTTTAATATTTGACGTAAATATGGGCAAATAACTCAGGAATGTGTTCCCGTACGAAACATTCAAGGACATTTGAGATTTGCTTCTTATGGATATTGGATTACACTACTTGTTTTGATGTAGAAAACACTGTCTGGATGCAGTCCTGGAGAATACCCCTGGTTTGAAACCCTGTAAAACTGGGGGAGAACGGAAAGCAAAACATCATCTCGGTCTGCTAAAACAAACTCTCTGAATCCATGGCCAGTAATTCATTAGTCAGTCAAAAGGTCAGTCGAAAAACTGAGTTAAAGCTACTGCGGCCACACATGTAGGTCAAGAGGCAATGCTGAATGAGTGGCTCTAGCACTGTTAGGTAGTGCTCAGGGCGCTTGGAAGATAAATGGAGGCTATAATCACTCAGTTATGACTTTAAACATCCCAGCATGGAGCTGGTAAAGGTTCAGATGTGTGAAGTACCTTAAGGCTTCTTCTCGATGTCTTCCATATGGGATCTTCTGGTACGAACAGGTTTGTAAGTCCTTGCTTTTGTTGATTACGGTCTTTCTAATGGCCGATGCACATAGAGCATCACAGTCCCGCCCACAGCCCGAGAGCGCGTTGGTGCAGTTGAGCTATAAAAGAAAGATGGCATCTGAAATTGAGACATTTTATGCGTAAATGTACGTTTTTGACCAACGATTTCCACTTTTGATGTCATTTCTAGCTAGACATTACTATTGTAGGTACCTATGTTTTTTTGAAAATTGCCCTTTATGTAGTGTTTAACATAGATCTAAGTGAACGAAAACATCCTGCAAAGTTTTAAACATGAAAGTTCATCGTATACAAAGTTATTGTCTCTCAAAAGTAAGAGTCGACTCTGAGTCGCTGATATGAATCGTTGGAAGAACGATGCTTTTCCTTTGTCTAGTTGACGTCAACTTGACAAGTTATTTGAATAAGAAACGCCCACTTATTGCGCTCGGAGACGCCGAAACCGGAGCTCCAGGGGTGGCGGGCAAATCTGAAACTGGCCCAGGACGGACCACCCTGCCTGGGCTGGCCAGGGAGATCTGAGAGCATGGAGGTTTGGACCCACCGCACCTTTTTGGACTCTGTCGTTTTTCGAGATCTGGGCTTCGGAAAAAAATTATGTCGACGAGACGCTGTGAAAGTGTTTTTTGTCATTGCATGCTTGTAAAACTGTTGGGGACTCCCAGAACAATATTAGGAACATTTTAAATGCCATAATAGGTACCCTTTAATATACACTGGCTCTCGCGTACAAGTAAAAAGTGAAGTATACTTTGGGCTTAAGGATCATGCAATCCTAATAAACTAAGAAGTACAAGTGCTAAAACACCAAAATCTAACAGAAATTCGTAACCATTTTCAGTTTGGATAATTGGATACGAAAATACGATCTCACTTGAACGTTTTCGTACAATCTGTTTATAGCGACGGATCATTTTTGAGTCGGGGTTAGGGCTGGTCCTTAATGATGAGTGTCTTTTAAAAAAATTCTATGTTTTTGTACAATTCAGCTAATATAAATGTATTCGAAATCGCCACTTTGTTATATAGTAACGTTTTCCAGTAAGATCGTGTTGACTAAAAACATTACTATGGTTATAGTTCTGCTCAAAAATGTAATTTGATGTCATTTCCTACCAAAAACAACATTGGCTGCGTCCGAAATCTTAAAAATGTTACCTCCAGTTTCTTTCTCAGTTTAACTCAGTTTAGAGTTTCTTTCACAGTTTATATCCCAGTTTCTACTCAGTTTATTAGAGTTTCTTTTAAAAATCATACATTTATGTTCAATTCAACTAATATAAATGTATTCGAAATCGCCACTTTGTTATATAGTAACGTTTTCCAGGAAGATCGTGTTGACTAAAAACATTACTACTGTTATAGTTCTGCTCAAAACATGTCATTTCCTACCACAAACAACATTGGCTGCGTCCGAAATCTTATAAATGTTGCCTTCATAGGACGCATTTCAAGGTAAGAAAGCATCTAGGCACGTTCGAATCCTTCCTTTCTCCTGAGGTACCTTCATCTGATCGATTTCTTTAGGTGTATCCTTCGCTGCTTTTGATATCCCACAATCCTGTGCTTTCCATCCTGCGACAGTTGAGCTATAAAAGAAAGATGGCGTCTGAAATTTGAGAGACATTTCATGTGTAAATGTACGTTTTTGACCAACGTTTTCCACTTTTGATGTCATTTCTAGCTAGACATTACTATTGTAGTAATAAAATATTTACTTATTTTTCACCAAAGCTCTCTCTATTTTACTATAGATCATTAAACCATTTCGCTGTGCAGAAGTGTGTCCGAAATCAGTCAAACAAAGTTTAATACTTAGTGTTAGTAATTTAAACAAAGCTCTAAACCTAAGTGTGCACAATAGTAATAGTGATTTGAACCAGTGCTTTTGGTTAAACACACACACAAAAAATATCTTACCAACTCTAAAAAAAAGGTGAAGTACTCGGTCTCATTTCAGCTAACCAGCTCAACTAACAATCCGGAAAACATTCGGCATTTAGCATTGATTTCAAAGTCATTCCCAGACTGCACATAATCATTTACATTCACTCGTGTCTGAGAATGAGTTTTAAAATCCTACAAAATAAGTTGAGTGTGCTTTTAGTGCTCCTAATGGAGATTGCTCATGACAAATCTTAATACCAGCGTGATTAGCGTTTCACATTTATCAGCAACTACGTGATTCCAGGCACAGTCCGTGCAGCGGGAGATTCATAGCAGTCTGTGTTTAGTCTGCAGACCGCAGCTCGACGCTGGTACATCTGATGACTAAAGCACGCCGGTGAGCTGACGACACCGCATTGGCAGTGAGGTGAAGTCATCCAGTGAAAGGACTGGAAAGAAATGCAGATGAAATGAAGTCAGGGCTTTCCTGGGAACGGCCAAAAGTTTGGAACGAGATCAGATTTAGATATCAGTGGGTGCATTATTCTCGCCATATTTATTTACATCACAACAGCGACTTAGAAACATCTGCAAACAAACAGTCTAAATGCAATGCATTTAAATTCAAGTCCATTTGCATCTATTTACATTATCAAAATGCACCAATCAAGAGAGCTCTCCAAGATAATTAGGTGCTAAGACCTAGGGATCAATCCACAACATTATCAAAATGCCACCATACCTCTAGTTATAGCATAACCAAGCCAAAACTATGAATCATGTAATCTTATAAAAAAGAATTAGATTAACCATTTTAACTTTTGACAAAAAATAGCCTATATATATATATAAAAAAATACAAAACATCATCTTTTGAAAAAAAATTATGTATGTTTATATTAACACTATTTATGCATTTTGCATTAGTTTTTATTTCATTAATATTTATATTTGTGTGTATATATATATATATATATATATATATATATATATATATATCTATAAGGACTGTCAAACAATTAATCGCGATCAATCACATCCAAAATAAAAGTTTGTTTACAAAATTTATGTGGGTGCACTGTGTATAATTATTTTGTGTGTGTATATATATATATATACACACACAAAATTGCAGTGCATATCTATATATATATATATATACACACACATGCATGGATATTTAAGAAAAAAAATATTACTCATATATATATAAAATATTTATATTTCTATATAATATAAATTATATAGAAATCTATATACATGAAAATATTTCTTAAATATATAAAAGCATGTGTGTATTTTTATATATATATACACTGTATATATATATATATATATAAAATAATTATACACAGTGCACCCACATATTATGTAAACACAAATATAGATAGATGGATGGACGGACGGACGGACGGACGGACGGACGGACGGACGGACGGACGGACGGACGGACGGACAGACAGACAGACAGACAGACAGACAGACAGACAGACAGACAGACAGACAGACAGACAGACAGACAGACAGACAGACAGACAGACAGACAGACAGACAGACAGACAGACAGACAGACAGATAGATAGATAGATAGATAGATAGATAGATAGATAGATAGATAGATAGATAGATAGATAGATAGATAGCCATTTTCAAGTTACAACTTATGACAAAAAAATGCTTCCATTGTCAGATCACATGGGAATACTGCAATTAGCTTACATTCGATGTCAAAGTAAATATTTATGACATGCATTAAGGAAGATTTATGGTTAGATTGGGGCCTTTTTGGTTGGATGTATGCTGCGGAAACTCATGTTTAGTCTGTCTTTAGTCTTTGACAGATGTCACAAGATTGTCAGATTGTGCATAGAAACAAATGCATGAGTGCATTAAGGAGAAAGTTAATGATCAAAAGCTGCACTGAAACACCAGTATGTGTCAGGTTATGGATCCTGGTGTGAGAGACTGCATTTCTGAGTTAAGAGATTTGTTTTTGTATGATAACTAAACAGGCAAAACATTGTAAATAAAATAAAGAATAAAAAAAAAATCAAAGTGTTCACAAAATTGAAAACAAATAGAAATAGAATAAAGAGAAAACAACAAATGTTGTATAGGTGGCTAAATAGTTTCTTTCTTTCTTTCTTTCTTTCTTTCTTGTTGGTACTTAACTATAACTCGCTTAGCCTCTAAGACTACCGTGGACAACAACTTTACGGTTTCCACACCAAAGACCATTGCATTTCTATAACTTTCCCAATAGTTTTTGAATACTAGATATCATTTTTTTTAGAGATTGCACTCATGAAAATCAATTTCTACATAAAAAAGTGTCGAAGACTTTTCAGGCCAAATTAAACTATTTCAGGTTTTTTGTGACTGTGGGAACGTGCATCTTCACAGAATAGTTTTGCTGGTCCACCAGCCCTTGTAAACCAGCTCTAAACTCCATTAAAACCAGCCTGGAAATGAAATCCAGTCTAAGATGGGCCTCGGCTTCTGCACATCTCGGTAATAAGGATCATTTACACAATTTCCTTTTTCCACAACCTTAAAAAACCCAGATGCTCCTAAATCACTGAGACGAGACCTAAACGGTCAGAGTTTCCCACCCCCTGCACAAAGACATTTTTATCTTAGTCTAATATTCAAATAACTTCCATGAGAGCACAGCAGTGCTTACAACTTACGATACTGTCAGGTGTGCTTGTGTTTTTCCGTCTCTCACTCCATATATCTAGCTGACATTATTAGCGTACGGCAACCAAATGTGTAAGTTCACTCTTTTGGGGAAGTGTCCTGCCAGAAGCAGACACAGGTCTTCAAGAATGCCGGTTGTTTCCACAAACTGACCGTCTTATTTATGGCTCAGAAGGGCTGAGAAATATTCAAAAACAGACAATATATCTGCAGAAGAAAGCACAACACTTCTAATCCTGTCACAAAACACATTTGCATTGAACAATCACACATCGATTATAACATAAATCACACTGTATAAGTAGTATTTGATTTAATCACACAATATGCAATATATTATTAAAATGTACACTAACTTTTGGCCCTCTAGTTGTTCAAAAGCAAAACTGCATGCATGTTTGGTTGTGAGATATAACCAGTTTAGATGGAAAGGATATCAAGCTGAAGACGTTATTGTATCTTTACCAGTCAATAGACACGCTACAATTCAATGGAAAAATAAGTTCCAGCGTAGTTACAACAACCATAATTAAATGATCTTCACAATATATTAATGCTTTGTTGCAATTTATCTGTTCAATAAAACACCTTACTCACATGTTGAGTACTAAAAACACCATCTCCATCGCTTTTACATCATTTAAAATCCCTCCGAAAAGCCTAGCCAATGTTGGTTCTTGTTTTATTACGAACTCTGTCTCGCTCTCTTTTTGCCGGCTGACTTTAATAAATCATAAATGTAAGTTTTCTAGTTAAATAATTGACATGAGCACCCTTTTGAGTTATATTTACCACTGGGAAGCTCTATTTGAGGGGACACTCATTTGTAGCGGTGTCCGAAACCATAATCAAGCGCACTTATTCAATCCCACAATGCACCGCAATAACGAGTGTACAACTGATTTTTAACGTATTTTAAACAAAAACAAAGTTACATAGTGTAGCTTCGACATTTATAAATTATGTTTTAATTTACAAGGAGTTCATGTGTTTGAAAGACGTCTCTAATGCCCGAGGCTGAATTAATTTGATCAAAAATACAGTAAAAACAGGAAATTTATTACTATAACTAATAAGGTAAATTTTAAAGTGTAATTTGTTCCTGTACTCCTGTGACACATTTTTAATATGATTTGATTAATAGAAAGTTCAAAACAATGTAAACATCTTTATGAACACATTTGACTAATTTAATGTTAATAATTAATTTCTGAATAAAAGTATTAATTTCTTGTAGGGCTGTCAAACGATTAATCGCATCTAAAATAAAAAGTTTATGTTTACATAATATATATATATATATATATATATACACACACACTGTAAAAAATATTGATGGTTTAACTTAAAAAGTAAGTAACCTGGTTGCCTTAAAATTTTAAGTTCATTGAACTGGAAAAAGTGAGTCAATACAATGAAGGAGAATGATTTAACCATCAGAAACTCAAAATTATATGTTATCTGAACTAAATAAATTATTTAAGTTGATTTGACAAAAGAAAATATGTTGTGATAACAAATCTTGAAAATATTTTTTACAGTGTATATTTAAGAAAAATATAATTTATATAAAATATTTATATATAACAAATTATATATAAATCTATATACAGTATATACATGAAAATATTTCTTAAGCATGTGTATTTATATATATAAAATAATTATACACAGTGCGCCCACATATATTACGTAAACACAAACTTTTATTTTGGATTCGATTAATCGCGATTAATCGTTTGACAGCCCTAATTTCTTGATAACACAAATATTAAAACTTATGTCATACAAACAGACGCACTTGTTAGTTGCCGCTTATAAGATACAGATAACTCAAGCAAAAGTATTAGACAGTGCCACAGCGGGACCAAACGATGATTTACGAGGCATACGCTCATGTGATGGCGAAGCGGCCCAATGCACTGCGGTACCCATGAGGCAAAGGCTTTTATCTTCCATGACAAATGTCTGGTCAGCACACGGTTTCATAAAGACCTGACGTCGTTCATGAGTAACGTAACAACCCTCACGCTTCTCCGGTCGCTGGACTTATTATTTCCAGGTGTCTCAAATGTGAGTCAGATGCTTGTAAAGCGGGCCTGCAGGTAACACGCTCTCATTACAAGCAAGTAGCGCCTATGGAAATCACAGACCGGTCCGTCTCTTAAACAACTCACCCTGCTGCCACGGGATCTTTTTCTTTTCCATCCACGTGTTTCCGGAGCTACCATTCCATCATGCTGGGATTCATCCGGACATCATCCGTGAATTATGGAACGGTGTGGAATTGCTGCAGTTGACAAGCCATTTGAAGCACTGCAGCAAGAAATGCCCTTGACCAACAGACTCATATTTATCTCCCGTCTTAATCCAGCCTTTTCCTTTTTCTTTAGATCCAGGGCTAAACATGGACAGAGACACAAATTATTCCATGTCTAAAATAGACACATCTAAATACAATATCCTATGGGATTTTTCAAGCACAAAGCTAAAGGTGCAAATTTCATGAATAAATCTGTAGGTTACATTTTTTTCTAAATAAATTATACTCATCACAAATAAAAAAGGACAATTTTTTAGGAACATGTTTGCATTGTCACATAAGCTCAAATTCTCATTATGTGACATTTCATTAAAGTTATACAGTAAATGAAATTATAATGATTTTTATGATAATAAACAATGTCTTACAATAACATCGATTATTCTAAAAACCTATAAGCTAAAAACTATATAGCATATAACTATATAGATATAAACTATGAGCAACTGTACTTTACAAATGTGATGTAAAGGCATTGCACATTTTCATGAAATTCATCCAAATATTCAACATATTCTCATCCCAAGGCGTCATATAGTGACGTTTTTGCCAATGCGTATACATACGACGCACATGGCACCCTTTAGCGTCAATATAACACGCTTCAGTTATGGGTAGGTTTAGGTCTGCACTAGAGTTAGACCACTAGGAGGCGCCTTCTGGCCCATATATACATATCTGCGTCTCATATTGAAGCTAAAAGATGCCATGTGCGTTGCATGTCTACACACATTGGCAAAAGCGTCAGTATATGACGCCTTGGGATGAGAACGGGCTGGAAAATTACACCAATTACAAATTGCAGTATCAAAACAAGCAAAAAGCACAATAAGATCTTGTTAGCTCCACCCACTTCCATGAAGCATCTCCCAACGCTTTCTAAATACTGAAATTTTACATGCATTATTTTTATATATAATCAACAAATGAGTAGTTTTATATTTCTCCATTGTTTTTAATTAAGTTGTGCTGTTCCCAATGCTTCATGGGATTGTAGTTCTTTCTATCACTAAAGTCGTTAAGAACACAGTCACAGTCAAAAAGAGTATACGTATACTTTTTGGGCATAGTAGGTGAACTGGAGTGCGGTGATGGTGCTTCTACAACCGTATCAGGACTGCGTTTGGCCGTCCGAGTCGAGAAAAAGGAAATTTAAAAAATTGTGGCTGACTAAATGTATTTAGCCAGAATCAAGGTTAAGGAGAAAAATTACTCTTAAAATGACCAAATAAAATGTTAAAGATCTAGATCTTTGCTATTGTAAGCTATATTATTTATGGGTGTCACAATATAAACAATTTAATGACAACAAATAAATAATATATTTTATATTCACAATATATTGTTATATGTATTGGTTAATAATAAACATATTAATACATGGTTATTATTAAATGTATCATGTATTTTTGTATTGTATTATTATTAAATGTAACATGTATTATGTAAATGTATTATTATTAAATGGAGCTCGAGTTTAATGTTTCTACTGCTTCACATGCATGCACATTGAACTGTAAATGTTGAATTTATGTTTTAATAAATGCATTGTTTTTCATTTAAAAAACATTGTGGCTGGGATGGTTTCTGGACGTCACACTAGAAATGGAAGGACAAGTCAAGTGAAATATTTTACAGAAAAGTTGCATACTTTGTTTGCATATACTGCAGAAATAGCAGATGTATGTATGCTTCTAACATACACTCTTAGAAAAAAGGGGTTGTATATATGAAGCATAGGGTTCTTTACTCAACTCCAAAGAACCTTTTATGCTAAAAAAAAGGTTCTATAATGACGAGAAGGTTCTTTATAGGCTATTATTCATTCATATATTACATTACCTGCAACATTCCAATTATTGTTCATTAAACTGTTGTAGTAACTTAATATCACATTTTAATCATGCTGATTTTTGGAGGAGAAAAACTGAAATGGCACTCTTCGTGCGCTATTGATTAATTACATAAAATGATAGAAATATATACATTTTCCAACCCCCATATCTTGAATTTTGTGATCACTCACATGCATTCATAAATACATTTTAGGGTCTTGACTTGTCAATAATATGAAATATCTAATCCGGAAAGGACAAAACAAATGATAATGAATGAACCCAAAAGGTTCCATATAGAACCTTTCTCCTGGTTATTGGCTTCTGTATAGAACCTTTTAGGGGTTCCAAATATGTAGCGCTGATAGAACCTTTAAAGGTTCTATAAAGAACATTTTTCTTCTAGTGCTCTGGATGTACACGAAGAAAAGGTTCTAAAGTGCTACATATTTGGAACCCCCAAAATGCAATGCATGAATGATCACAAAATTCAAGATATGGGGGTTAAAAATGTAATTAATCAATATCACACGAAGAGTGCCATTTCAGATTTTATCCTCCAAAAATCAGCATGATTAAAATGTGATATTAAGTTACTACAACAGTTTAATAAACAATAATTTAATAACAAATACAAAATGTTGCAGAATAATGTAATATATGAACGAATAATAGCCTTTAAAGAGCCTTTGTGCCGAAAGTGTTCTTTCTTGTCATTATTGAACCTTTTTTTTAGCATAAAATGTCCTTTGGAGTTGAGTAAAGAACCCTATGCTACATATATACAACCCTTTTTTCTAAGAGTGTATACTGCACATTCTAACAAATCCGAGTTTGCATACAGAACATTAAAGCATATGAAATGCACTGTTCCTGCTGTAAAATATTATTCTAAACTTTAGTGCACTAAGGTCTCTGGTCTCATGCATCACAGATGGAGACTGTGATCATCCATATAATGGAATCTTCCATAAATAGACAGTTAACGCGCTGAGGGTCCATCGCATCAATTAACATTTCATCGCTTGTGTTATTTGTTGTATCCCACGAACCTGTAGCCTGGATACTCCGTGCAGAGCGTCTGTCTCTCCGGTTTCAAAAGCAGGCGTTTTTGGCGCGTCCAGAAGGAACATTCGGTCCTCTCAGGACTCAAACTGCTTTCCATGCAGCAACACACACCTTCCAAACAGAGTAAATTATTAAAACATTTGTGGAGCCGTGAAAAAAAGAGGAACTGACAGCATGTTCGCTCAATACTACTTAAGATCAGTTTATATTTCAGAATAAATGCATTATTCATGGACTCTATGTATTGAAATTCCTCTACAACTAAAGACAATACAAATTAGACCCACACATTATTTTGGACCTGTCTGAATGTCATTAGAGCATAAAGATCTGTGTTCAAATGCTGCACAATCTTTTCACTGACTACATTTTTAAACAATGTCTTTAAACAAAGTGTTGTTTTGATGATTTTTAGGTGATATATGAAGTTAGTTCTCATCAAATTAACTATTAACATTATATAATGCTTCACGAAACACATTTTTATCACTAGATATTGTTAATAAATGACAATACATCTAGATCTAGCTCTAAATGACACATATTGGATCCAATGATTGACATTTTCAGACTTTTTAAATGTGATTTAATTGTTCAAGTACTTCTTGGAACCACTGTATTTGTTTCTGTTACAGATGATCCTGTTACGGTTGCTGACAAGATGAAATGAAACTCAACATCTGGACTATACCACCCCCACCTGGTTACTGCAGGCATACTGTGAGTCTTACTGTTAACAGAGACACAGGAATCCCTGCAAATGACTAACTAGATAAATTACCCATGATCTTGTGATTTTTCCAGTCACTCTAAATTGCTAGTTAAAGGGACAGCTCACTTTGAAATACATTTTTGGTATGTTTTAGCTTACCTCAAGGGCATCAAGGGTGTCTTTGTTTCCACAGTGGTTTCAATTTTGATATTTGTAGGTCAAACCGTTCTTGTCAGTCATATAATGGAGGTCTATGGTCACCACCTCAAAGAGCATGCACAAAGAAGTCCAAATTAAACATGATTTAATGACTCATAAATGTAAGTACACATTGACGGCCTAAGACACGAAACGAGCGGTTTGTGTGAGAAAACGAACAGTATTTATATCGTTTTTACCTCTTGTTATCACAGCCACGTCCAAGTACTCTGAGGGTGCTTCGGTCTGCGCAGTTGAAGACTGGAAAAATGTTGCCTGGTCTGATGAGTCTCGATTTCTGTTGAGACATTCAGAGTTTGGCGTAAACAGAATGAGAACATGGATCATCATGCCTTGTTCCCACTGTGCAGGCTGGTGGTGTAATGGTGTCGGGGATGTTTTTTTGGCACACTTTAGGCCCCTTAGTGCCAATTGGGCATCGTTTCAATCCCACGGCCTACCTGAGCATTGTTTCTGACCATGTCCATCCCTTTATGGCCACCACGTACTAGAGCCAGACCGATATATCAGCAGGCCGATATTAGGCATTTTCCAAACTATCGGTATCGGCAGTTATAAAGGCTGATAAATTAATATTTCAAAAATAAAATAAAAACGGACGAAACAGGCTTAAACCATGTCATGAGTGTTGGAGTTGTATAGTTGACTGTCAATGTGACTGAAGTATTTATTTAATAGCACGTGACAGTTATAGCAATGCGACGTACATATCTCTCCTTGGCCTGTTATATTGAAAATGAATGCTTTACAATTTGCAGTATGACGTCATCCATTGTCATGGATGCAACATTAATGAGCTTTGGTTCCTCTGTTCTGTTGCGACAATAAAAGAAACAAGTTTCTTTTTAAAAATGCATTATCATATTTTTTTAGTTAAAACTCATACATAACTACACTCTAAAAAATGCTGGGTTGTTTTAACCCAACGTTGGGTCAAATATGGACTAACCCAGCAGTTGGGTTAAATTTTTACATTACATTTTTAACCCAACATTTCGGGTTTGTCCATATTTGACCCAACGTTGGGTTAAAACAACCCAGCATTTTTTAGAGTGTACAAATGACTAATGTTAGGGAAATCTGTTAATGTTTTGTTGCGCGTTATAAAAATATCGGCCGATATATCGGAACACCGGATTTTAAAACCAACTGCACTCTAAAAAATGCTGGGTTGTTTTAACCCAATTTTGGGTCAAATATGGACAAACCCGAAATGTTAAAAATGTAATGTCAAAATTTAACCCAACGGCTGGGTTAGTCCATATTTGACCCAAAGTTGGGTTAAAACAACCCAGCATTTTTTAGAGTATAATATTTGTATCGGCCTTGAAAATTTTTTATCGGTCGGGCTCTACCATGTCCTCATCCTCTGATGGCTACTTCCAGCAGGATAATGCACCATGTCACTAAGCTTGAATCATTTCAAATTGGTTTCTTGAACATGACAATGAGTTGACTGTAGTAAAATGGCCCCCACAGTCACCAGATCTCAACCCAATAGAGCATCTTTGGGATGTGGTGGAACGGGATGTGCATCCCACAAATCTCCATCAGCAAGATGCTATCCTATCAATATGGGCCAACATGTCTAAAGAATGCTTTCAGCACCTTGTTGAATCAATGCCACGTAGAATTAAGGCAGTTCTGGAGGCGAAAGGGGGTCAAACACAGTATTAGTGTGGTGTTCCTAATAATCCTTTAGGGGAGTGTATAGCCTAAGCTTCTTCGGTATTATCAGCAGCTATTGTGTTTCTCAGAAGCTGATTCCCCTCCTCCATCCCCAGCATTTGACATTCTGATTCCCCTTGAATCAAAAAATTCTTGAATCATGTTGTACTTTTAAAATCTTGAATGAGTTATATCTGCACTACATTCATTTTGGTTTTGTTCTGTTTACCCTGAGGGGGGTTATTGCTCTTATCCATGCTGCGCAGGGAGTTTTCGCCTAAAACAGAACTATACCGCCAAATCCAAACTGTATGCTAATTATCAATCGTATTCGACTATATTGGTCCTGACACAAATAAACCTCAAACTGCTTTTACCAGCTCTGAAGATCTGAAATGTGCAATATAGCCTGACAGAAGAAGTACAAAAACACAAGGCAGAAATTGATTCAGTTGTGTTGTTAGAATATAAATGGAGGCTGCACATGGAACATTTCTGGATGCTAAAGGGAAAGTAACTGATTAAATCTTTTTTTTTTTTTGCCTGTCCTTTCCACTGGGCTGGTTTTCATATTAAAGCATTCATGCATTAATGTTCCTTAATGGTTTTAGTACAGCAGTGCAACTGCAATGCAACATATTAAAAAATGCTTGGCAGTCGCCATACTGTAAAGTATAAAATATACAGCACACTAAAATTAGTAGTGTTATATCATGAGTCATATCCCTGAAAAAGAAGTGTGCTTAATTGTATTGAATGTGCACTTGTGGTTGGTGTTAATTTAAAAATGTATTTGCCGTTTATATAATGTTTATGATATAAAAGGCCACTTAACTCTTTCCTGCCCAGAGTTTAAAAAAAAAGTTGCCAGGATTGTTGATAATTTTTACAAAAATTGTATAGCCCCCAGAATATTTTGTTGCATGAATACCTGAACAAATATATATATATATATATATATATATATATATATATATATATAAACAAAGTATCTCCTTTTAAAGGGTACATATCGTGCTTTTAAATCATTCATTTTTACTTATAAATCATACATTTGTGGTCTATATAAAGCATAACTGCAATGCTTGGGTCTGAATTCCTCATTATTATAGCTCAACAGGCCCCTTTTCTACCTCTTTTCTGATGTGCTTCTGTGAGCAACCCGTTTCGAAGCGTCCCCTTTAAATAAAAAGGAGTTGTGTCTTTCCCCGCCCGCTCTCCAGGTCGCTGAGTTCACGGTCGGTTCAACTCCCCGCGTTCAGCCATTATTGTAGTTTGATAAGAGATATACGATTACTATAGTTTCAAAGATCATTTTTATTCACACGTTAACAAAATGTCAACAACGGAAGACTTGTCCATCAAGCGTTACGTATTCGAGCCAGAGCGAGCGATTTGAAAAAGACGACGACAAACCTGCAGAACAACGTCTTCATATGGATGCAGTGGTATGTAACGTTAAGTTAACTATGTTGTGTTATTAGTGAAAGTCGACTATTTCTCTTGTTAAAACAAGCACACTGACAAGATAAATGACTGCGGTCTGATCTTACCACTAAAAATCTGTATGATAATAATATGATAACTTGCGTTTAGAACGCGTCAGAAAACACAGCAGCTAATGATAGAAGGAATTTACCCCTCATTCAGACGAAGTCGATCGGCAAACCCTTCTGTATACTGGCGGAGGTTGTTGGATTGGGGATCCTTGAAGTGCTTCAGGTCACTACATCCAACAACCGAACATTTTGACTAGCCCTCCCGTAACTTCTGCATCATTGAGCTTGGACTACAAAATCGGAGCGAGAAATAATAATGGCGGATTGCTCGAAGTGTTGGACCGGTAGTCAATGTCCTTATTTGTCAGTTCCGCTGCAAATACTGTGACGTAATTGTTCAAAAAACGTAATAGACAACAGGAAAATCCGAACAGGTTGAAAAATATGACCAAAACAGAATATAAAGATATAAACGAAGCACCTGAAGAGAATAATTTCATCTTTTCTGTACTTATAAACACTCCAAATATACAACAAAATGCATTTAAGGGCTAAAAAAGTGGATTTTTCATGATATGTCTCCTTTAAATCAACAAACAAAACGTTTTGCTCCATGCATTCTTTATCAACACTTGAATGTGGGTAATTTTCATAACTTTATGAACAAAAAAAAATTATCTTTTGTCAAACATTACAATGTGCATTTTTTGCCTGTGTTTTGACCCAGAGACTCTGTAATCTTTCAAAACATGTATATTAGCGCCACTTACCATATAACATTAAAAATCGTAAAATTCCACCAATGGCGTGGAATGAGTTAAGTGTACTTAAAGAGTGTACACTTTCATGGCTGTTTCTTAACACACTTAAGTATGCTTTGAAAAGTGCACATAATGTCACATTAAAAGTTTTACTTTAAAGTAGCTATATTTTAAATCGTCGAAAAAAAGAAATTAAGGTTTTTGATGAAAACATTCCAGGATTTCTCCATATAATGGACTTCAATGGGAACCAAATGGTTCAAGGTCCAAATGAGAGTTTCAGTGCAGCTTCAAAGGTCTTTAAACGACACCAGACGATCAATAAGGGTCTTATCAAGCGAAACAATCGCTCATTTAAAAAATAAATATCAAAATTTAAGTTTTATAAGCACAAATGCTCACCTTGCTCTGTTCTGTGATGAGCGTTCATGACTCTACTGTTCGAACTCGTTTATCAAAATAAATCTTTTTTTCGAGTCATGATTCGAAGGGTCCTTGATAAGACCCTTATTCATCATCTGGAATCGTATAAAGCCCTTTGAAGCTGCACTGAAACTCTTTTGGACCTTGAACCGTTTGGTTCCCATTGAAGTCCATTATATGGAGAAAATCCTGGAATGTTTTCATCAAAAACCTTAATTTCTTTTTTTCGACGATTTAAAATATAGCTACTTTAAAGTAAAACTTTTATTTATTTATTTTCGACTGAAGACAGAAAGACATGGACATCTTGGATCACATGGGGGTGAGTAAATTATCAGCAAAAGTTGTTTTAAAAGGGAACTACTCCTTTAAGTTCAACTAATTATACTTAATATAAGTTTAAACTAAAACACTGTTCATTTAATTGTAAATAACATGCAGTTAGGAATGTATCTGAAATGTTTAGGCCTATTCAATAATATATATTATTTTCTATCCAATAAGCATTTTTTCATAGAAGTGTGCTTCTTTTTCACAAGGGTATATGCTAAGAGTTCAGTATAAAATACAATAAGCACATTCTCAAAAGAAAACCTTTTGATGCAAATCCTAGTAAGCTACCAATAGTCACCTCATAAGCAAATGATCATCGACATAGCACATCAGCTGCTTGCCTTGTACCTCAGTAGATTAGGTTTTGGAACAGAGCCTTTGATTCTTTCAGAAATATTTGACAATTACAAAAAAAAAAACAGCATGATTAATTGCAAATCCACTTCTCCTGTGTGTAGCCACAGCAATGTTAATCAAGCCTGTCTGAGTCTTACATAAACCACATTTCAGTCGCGTGTGTACTGGCGAGTAATGAATGAATTGTCTTGATTAACTGTCAGGTAGGTTAGATTTGTGGACGGACATATTGAGGTTTCTGTTTCGCTGCCATATGTTTAGAGTTAACGCTCTGCATGTGTTGTGTCATAGGGAAAGATCAATGATAACTTAATTAAGCCTAAAAAATTAGGATGTTTATCGATTTTGTTCTACACCAGCAGTTCGGAGGCACGGAAGTGACAATAATCACAACATGAAGAAGTGTGGCAAATCCACATCCACCGGGCCAAACAAACACAGACAGATGTTTCATACTAAACAAAAACAGGCTTAATATATAGTTATATATAAGATTTTTTTTTTTAAACTGAATGTATTTGTGCATTAAACCCAAAGGAATTTTAAGAAATGGCAATCATTTGTTGCTCGGTTATTTACAGATACGTTAATGAAGCTTACAACTCAGCTAGAAGCTAACGTTAACGTTTTCTAATGTTAAGCTAACGTTACGTTAGAGATTTTAAAGATAACGTTCAAATGCGTTGTTGACTTAACTTAGAAAGTAGACATCCTTGTTTAATTTATCCAAGTTTAGTTGGGGTTGTGGTCTACCGCATAACTTAATCCAGACACTTATCTCGGTTGAGATGTGGCTTGGAAACGGGTAAATAAAATTAATACACACCGTCGCCCTGCCTCTCGGGAACCTAGTGTCGGAGCTGTATGTACCCCATGCACACCGTTTGACCATTTTAAACTTAAAATTACAAGAAAAAACTAATGAAAACTGACTAACTGCAATGCATTTCAATGGACGTGGAAGCAGAGAATGTCCGAGTGTCTTGGGTTAGCTGTGCACTGTGATTGGCTCATCGCGTTTGAGGGCGTGGCTTAGCCATGGGTCAATTGTGAATAGCACACAACCCTAAAAGTTAACGTACTGTACGTATTAACCCTTTGAGCACAATATAGCACAAAATATTCTTATTGGACATTAATTTTGACACTAGATTATTATTATTTGTAGTATTATATTTATCTGTTTATTTATTATACCAAGTGTATTTTTTAACTTATTAAGATTATTCATTATTTTTATATTTTATACTTGTATTATGTCATGTGTGTTATGTCTTTTATGGCTGCTGTCCTCTGTGAGCAACCAAACAAATTTCGTTGTATAACTACAATGACAATAAAGTTCTATTCTATATAGACGACCAACAAACTAAAATACACTGAACACCAGAGATGTATAGTAACGAAGTAGAACTACTTAGGTACTGTACTTAAGTACTAAAACGCTGTATCTGTACTCTACTAGAGTATTGTTTTTTTTCCTCATACTTCTACTTTTATTTTCAGTAGATATTTTCGATGAATTTAATACTTTTACTTCGATATTTTTATTAATGTTCTGCTAGTTACTCGTTACAATTATAAAAATTGTACGAATCATTCGTTGCAAGTTGGCTTTCGTGCTGCCTAAATCACACGCCAGTTTTATAGGGTAATGGTATTGATTGACACACACATTGACAACCAATGCAGGGGTTGTCCTGCAATGACATTTTTTGGTGGCCAAAGCGCCTTATTTGATTGCTAGTTCAAACTTTTGACTGCTTTCTTTAATAATTACATGACACAATACTTGTAATTTTACTTTTAGCACTTAAGTAGTGAATTTTAAAATAAACTACTTGCAATACTCAAGTAAAAAATGTTGAATACTTTAGTACTTCTACTTAAGTGTGGTGCTTAAACAGCATTCAACTTCTACTCAAGTCACTTTTGTGATAGAGCACTTGTACTTTTACTCAAGTCTGGGTTTCTAGTACTTTCTACATCTCTGCTGAACACAGACAGAAACTGAGTGCGTTTGTTTGTTTGTAAAAGACTGCAGAGGTCCTGTTTGATCAGGATTTCCTTTAATGAGGACCTGACTCGGGCTGATCTCACCCTGAGTGACACTGAGCGCGTGCAGATTGCTGATAGCACAGTAACTACTACCTCTGAGACTACTGAGATACTACCTCCACAAACTTTAACTGGGCATCTTCCTCCTCACACAAAACAACAGACACTCAATCAATCACACTGCAGCTCAGAGGCTCTGCTGAATGCAATACACTGTGCAGGATAGACTATTGGCTTTACTCCGTACTGCACCTACTTGTTATTTTTTAAAGGGATAGGTCACCCAAAAATGAAATTTAAGTCATTAATTACTCACCTTACTCGCCAATTACTCACTTCGATTTCGATTCGATTCATCAGTTAGAATCAATGGCAAAAATTTCTCAAGGGAATCTAATCTCTTAACTAATGCTGTAAACTATGGGAGTCTAGTTGTACCCTACTAGGCTTCATTAGCCTAATATGAAGGTAATAATGAACTGTTTTGTAGATATACAAACACTTAAATTACACTTTTATTTAGTTTCATAATAAGAAGATTATATGAAATATAAACATTTAAATGGTGGCTGTCATAAAAACTTGCCAGATTTATTCAAATATGCATTAAATATTGAAGAACATTAAGATTACAATGCATATGTAATATGGTGTATATATTTAGCAAAATAATCCTCTCTAGGGTTATTTTTTGTAGCTGACTAATGAGTTTGTGGGTTTTCTGAGGTAAATATGACGATACATGACATTGAGCTGCGCCAGAGAGATCTCACGCCACAGCGCCAAAACTTTATTTATGTTTTTGAATTTCTAAATAAAATGGACGTAATTTGAAAATTGAGACTTTATTTCAAATTAATAGTAACAAAGGACAAAGATTATTGCGATTTTTTTGGATGCGCGCAGCCGCGATACAATGTCCCATTCATTCAAATGAAACAGGATGACTAATCGATTCAAGAATCGATATCGGTTCGTAAAAATGAGAATCGATTAATATCGAGAAATCGATATTTATTACCCAGCCCTATTATTTTTGTTTGTTTTTTCGCACAAAAAGTATTCCCGTCGCTTGATAAATTTATAGTTGATCCACTGTTGTCACAACAGGGGTTATCTGGGCATGCTTATTGAAAACTTGCATATAACTTTCTTTTAAAAACAGTAAATAGCACAACACAACACCCAAACATGCTGGTCTGAGGCTTCTAAAAATAAAAGGATATTTCCTAGACCTGTTGGAAATTTAAAAGGTATGTAATTGAAGCATTAAGCATTGCTATTTAGCATTCTTGAATATATATATATATATGTATTAAAAGATCAATGCACAATCTTGTCATTGCAGTCAGTCATGACTGTGTTAATTAAAACAAGTCTTTAAAATTATTATTTTGCCTGTTTATGACTTGAATGTAGCTTTCAAAGCCCCAGCTGTAAACCACTTTTCATCTCTAAAAAACACTCGAATACACTGCTGCGTGAAGCGACTGGGCGGGAGACATCAGCATCCAGAAATCAATCCACATTCACCCGCAGAATGGAGCGTGAGGCATACATACAACTTAATAAATGGCTGTAGGTTCAGAGAAGTTCTTGAAACCACCTTAACTGTGGTTAAACTACTGTAACACAACCTCTCATGGACAGCTATCACTTTTATGAATTGCAAGTAAAAGCTATATCACATAAGACAACAACGTTCAATAATATGTGATTCAATTGGCTTTATGTACAGCTGCACTTTCCTGAACTTAAGCCAGCTCCTTATTTCCTGTCTGCCATTATTGGACAAACTTGATTAATTCAGGTGTGTCTGATTATTGTTGCCGTGACTACTGAGGATAACACAACAGCATTTCTATAACTTTAGTTAACTTTATAACAGGATAGTAATTTATAAAGTTGATCGTTTATATATAAAAAAAAATAGCATCAATGTGGGTAGCTATTTTTTGTTAGCGCTTAGACCTAATAGTCGAACCACTACATGAGCAGCTTTGGAAACTGTTTCTAAGCAATTTCCCAACACTGAATAGTCTGTTACGTCCGCATCTCTGAACGTCTTTGATAGCTACAGTACCATTAGCATATTATTCAATCAGTCATGGACCAAGACCGTCGCTTTGGATGCCACACGTTTGGCTTCATGAGTCAGAATTGTTTTCGCATGCCTGGCATATTTCTTGTCTTTGCTGAAACACGAGTCACGACTTAATGCATTTTGCAGCTTGTGTAAAATAAATCTATAATGTTGTTGTGCTTTCAGAAGAATTGATTATGACATACTATTCAGGTCTCTGAAAATGCACAGGGAAATACATGATGCGCATGCATTAACCAAATCAAAAAGCGAGGAAATGCGAGTCTTTACATATTTATCGCTGAATGTGTATTTTCCCATGCATTTGTGTGCGTTTTCATCTTTCAGAGTTATTCAATGACCCTCTGTAAAGTAGAACTATATAAGTGAGAATGAGCTGGTGCACCAGTCGGTTGAATATAGTTTAAACGGCCTTCAATCTGCAGTACCTGTAATGAAACTACATCTACAATACTGACGTGTCATTGAGAGCTAGCATTATTCAGACTGGGTTATGTTAATTTTTACTGTAGAAGACTTCAATTTGTTTGATATATGAAGATCACATTTAATCGTCTCAGGTGCATTTACTCGCAGCAACTTCAACATTTTGATCAAATCTGAAATGCAACGTCACACTAGTTTGTTTAACGTTATGCGTTAACGTTACATGTAACGTTACTAGCAACATCGCTTAGAGAGGCTATATGCAGCTTTTTCAACAAAATAAACATAACAATAGCCTTTTTATTTCACCATTTATGACTCAAACATCTCTGGATTAGCATACTGACACCTTGTCGGCTCACAGTGGGTGCACCATAAGCCTGTATCCTATTTTTCCTATTTTCTGTGGGGTCCGACTTTTCCAGCGCTGTCTGCGGATGTGATGTCAAGCGCGTTCATGTTACGTATATTCCGCTAACTAAGCATCCAGGCGGCGCTACATTTGAAAAAAATGCAGCGCGTCAAAAAGCTGGCCGATGCCCATCTTTATGCAAATGAATAAGGTCCTTCTCTATATGAGTTCGCATCTACCACGGGTTTTTTTGTAACAATTTGTTCAGTCGTACATTAACAGTGCAGTCGATGCTGTTGTTTACCATAGACAGTAAAAGAAATGGACACAGCGATCCCGTTGATTTCAACGGAGAGAGCTGAAGCTCAACATGGGCACTCACTTCCTGATAACAGGGCGTTCTGCGCAGGCTCCAACTGAGCTTGACGGCGTAGTTGTCACGTGAGCAAACTGACCGACTTATAGTAGATGTGCCAAGAGAAATTTTAATCGTGCACAGAGACGGCGAATCGCGACCTGGAGCAACTTTTGGTAAGTATTCTGATTAGTTATTTTGTCATTTTGCTTCTATTTATGCCATGGGCTGACTTTAGACAGTAAAAGATTGCCTGCGAGGCTGTGCGAGCTTCTCTTCCTGTCTATACGGTAATTTTTTACTGTGCGACGGACAGTCGATGGGTTATGACGCAATTTTTAGCCTATTTTTACAAGAACGGCTTCTACGTGGCCATAACGTAACATACAAAGTAATGAAGCCTTTTATACATTGTCGTGTTTCTTTAGAAATAAATAATGGATAAATGGAGTCTTTTGACGCCTCAGATGTAAAGTTACTCGCTGTCAAAGTGACGCCAAAATGTATGGGAGTCAATGGGATGCTAACAGCAGGTGATAGTGGGCTACAATGACAGCCCCCAGAGGGAGCTTCAGCTTCCGGCTGATGGATTACCCCCTTGTTGTTAACATCCGAGTGCCTCCATAATGGCCGCTCATCCGGGTTACCGCCCAGAACGTGACGTCGGTGAAAAACCCTCAGTCAGATCACTCTGCCAGCCAGCAAGTAGCCTACACTCGCAAACAGAACTCTCTTATCTCAAACAATATATGTATTTAACTGGTCTTACCTCTGTAAACATAATGTTGACCTCCTTGCCTCCTTGTTGACCCCCTCCACAAAGGCAAAACAGCACGTGTTAGCTAACACTTGCTAACGTTAGCCGCTCTAGCAACAGGACTAGCAGTATAGACGAATCCGGCGAAAAAAACGGAAGTAAGCGGGCGCCATTACTGAGATGTTACTGGGTAGCGTTGCTCCATTGCCTTCTATTGTTTTATTTGCAACTTGCGTCCACAGGAATAAACATCCCGCGATTTACGACTGTCATTCACGTTACAACGTTAGCCCTTGTATAATGTCGAGTGGGTAAACAGTTTCCGTTATAAATTGTTTCAATGGTGGCAGTAAAATTTCAATTTTGAAGAGAAAACATTGGGAATACCCCGGGTCGACTGCCCCTGTCAGGTGCCGTACGGTTTACAAAGATTTCCTGGGCGAGTACAAGACGCGGACATTCGCGTATAATAACAATTATTTAATGACATAAGTAAAAAAATATAATAAATGTGTGATATAGTGATCAGCAAAATCTCCTCTCTTGCTATTTTTTCTATTTAATTAACATGCTATGGTCATTAAATGGCTTTCCTGAGCTAAATGTAACGTCATGTGACATAATTGTTCTCCTGCTGTTATATTGACCTCTTTCCATGGTTTAAAAACACTAGTTGGTCGATATTGTGTATACTTTCTAGCTGTAACGTTACCTTACCCATGCCCGTTGCAATGTAAAAATGAGATAAATAATGAACACAAATGAAAAACATAAATTTGTATATTTGATTTCATTTATTTATTTATTTATTGTTGCCAAATGGACAGATCTTTTTTTAGTTTATTCGGTAGCAAACGTTAGCCTAGCTAGCTTGCCAAGCTATTTTCATAAATAATCTGTAAGATCGTTTGTACCTTCATCTGTGACTGGAGGCCAATGTCTAACATCATCAACCCAACAAGTCTGCCTGGCTGTAGCTGTCATCGAGGGTGCGTTATCACCTTATCTCCGAGGTTTGTTTACATACCGGTGCATATGTCTATGCCGGTGTAACAGCTCAGTAATGGCGTCGCCACAAGATGGCAGCCTACACAAGAACGCTCGTCGGATTCGTCTATACACAAGTCAAGAACAAAGATGACAAACTTAGATATTTTATAAAAAATACACTAAAAACAATGTAAACATAATATTGCGTTACACAAAAAGGAAACATATACTTACTTAAACGACGGTGGTCGATGACTTTGCCAGGTAGCAAACTGTAGGCTGGAGCGATCTTCTTCTCTTGGCGGATTGCAACCAACTTTTAGGTGCATACCGCCACCTACTGTATAGGAGTTTGTAACTCAATGCTAAATAAGTGTTCTAATCATAACCACAGTAAAAGAAAAGTTCTAACTGCGGCAAACTCATATTGTTAGGGGCTCAGTGGCTCCAGTGTGTCAGCGAGCCACCGTTTTAGCTCTGCCCAAAAAAATCCTGAACACAGCTGCAAAACTGTCTTCACAGTCTTTGTAATGTGTTTTCACAATAAATTTGCTATTCACAAAATAGCGAAATATGGTGAATTAACATTCACAATCTTAATGTTTAGATTTTTTTTATTGCCTTTAAAAATGCAATAAAAATGCTACCATGAATTAAATATCTTTTGTAAAACCTAATCAGACAGATATTTATTGCCAAGAAAGTTTTATTGCCAAATTATTTTTTAGTTCATTGGTGCATGTCTCAAATGTGCATCAATCAAAGAAATGTAAACAATTTTTGCCTGCATAAAATAATTAAATATATTTTACATAGCCTATATTACTATATTTAAGTAATTTAAATGTCATGTCCTAAACCTTATGGAATCAAGAGTCAAGAATCTGTTATAGCCTAAACCCTAATGGCTTTGGAGCGAAACAATAAGCCATGGCTGGTCGATTTTGAAAGTAGAAATCCTTGTATTTCAAAGCAGTATAATCATCAGAGATGCACAAGCTTTGTTTACATAAACGCCCCAAGCAAAGATATCCCGTCAATTTTATAAACTTTTAAAAACCCAGCCAGTATAATCACAATGAACACATCCAAAATTATTTGACATAGCCTATAACAACTGCAAAGCGTCTAATTTGTAAACAAAATTATTTACGATAAGAGCCACTTCTGTAGAGTGGCTTGAACTTGTTTCATGATGAATGAACTTTACACTATTTTTGAACTTAATCATCACTGAACTGAGCTAGCATGATTAATTGTGAAGCTGCTTTGAAACAACTTTCAAAAGCTGCCATAAAAAAGAATCTGAAAGGTGATTTAAGGTGTGTGCGGCTTTTAATGAAGAGAGTGATCGTTATTTGCCAGCAGGGGGCGTCAGTCAGCATGAACAGGAGCCTGCTTTCACAAGCTGTGCATGTGTTACAGTTCACTAAACTCTACAACACATCATTGGATGAGGCCTTATAGTTAATGCTAAAATAGGGCACCGAAAAATGAACATTTTGTCATCTATTCACCCTCTTGTCACATGAAACATTTTTTTTCTCCCGCTGTGGACTACAAAATGGGTTCCACAGGCTGCTTTTTACATCAAATCAAAGTCAGTCAGGACTGGATCTGTCACAATTGGTGCACTATACGTTCTGAAGCCATACAAAATTGTTATTCACTGATAATGAAGCAAAAGCTATTGATAAATTCCCTTGAGTCTTAATAAAAAAAAAACATTATACATATATTCTGACATTCAAAAGTTTGGGATCATTAAGATTTTTTTTATGGTTTTTGATCAGAAATACCCCTTTAGCGTCAATATGAGACGCAGATATATATATATATATATATATATATATATTAGGGCTGTCAAACGATTAATCGCGATTAATTGCATTCAAGATAAAAGTTTGTGTTTACATAATATATGTGGGTGTAGTGTGTCTAATAATTTTGTATATATAAATACACACACATGCATGAATATATTTAAGAAAAATCTGAAAGTATATACTTCATATATATTTATACATAATTAATATTATGTATAAATATAAATATTTGATATATTAAGAACACATTTTTCTTAAATATATGCATGCATGTGTGTCTATTTATATATACAAAATAATTATAAACACTACACCCACAAATATTATGTAAACACAAACTTTTATTTTGGATGCGATTAATCACGATTAATCGTTTGACAGCCCTAATATATATATATATATATTTATATATATATATATATATATATATATATATATATATATATATATATATATATATATATATATATATATATGGGCCAGAAGGCGCCTCCTAGTGGTCTAACCCTAGAACTAAACCTACCCATACTTGAAGCGTGTTATATTGACACTAAAGGGTGCCGTGTGCATCGGATTTAGACGCAATGTCAAAAGCGTCACCTATATATCAAAAGCGTCAAAAGCGTCGCCCTAGGATGAGAATACGTTGCAATACCATAGAAACAGCATTAGTGTGAAATATTATTAACTTAAATGTAATTTAGTCCTGTGATCAAAGCTGAATTTTCAGCATCATTACTCACATGATCCTTCCGAAATCACTCTAATATGATGATTTGCTGCTCAACAAACATTAATTACTATCATTAATAATAATATTAATTTTGCTGCTTAATATTTTTTTATGGAAACCATGATAATTCTGCTGAAAATTCAGCTTTCACCATCAAGGACTACGATGGCCCAGTGTGCACAGCACAACCAAATTTAAAAAGCAAACATATATTTAGTTGTGTTGTGCACTACTGGGCCAGATGAAAGGACAAATGACATAGGCTAGGTATGCATGCATAGCCTACCCATACGATTTACTCAAAGCTGACTGTGTATTGACTATACTGACCAAAAAAAAAAAAAAAAAATCTAGCTTTTTAATATGACCCACGCTATAATGTGGGAGCTCAAACCTATTTCACTGATGAGCATGCACACGTGTGCTGAGGGGAAACTTCGCGCTCACAGAGGGCGAGAGAGAGACAAAGAGAGAATGCAAAATGATATTTTACAAATACTGTCCTGCTGGCAGCACTTTATCTCGAACGTTAGAATAAATGGAAGTGGAGGGGCGATTGACGTACAGCTGGAATGCAGATGAACCGAGCGAGCGCGCAAGGAGATAGTTGTGATGCATTGAAACTTCCTCGCATTCAATAATTTCCATTCGGTTCCGCAGTGCGAAGAACACAATTCAAGGATGCTGGGGGGATGCTGGCGAAAGTACAAAGCCAGAGTGGATAGTAGGACAAGAAGTGAACCTGTCAGTCAGTGAGGAGGGAGAGAGCAGGAAGAGGAATTGGAGAAAGAGTGTATGATTAAAACGAAACACTGGCATACTGCATATAGTGTGCATTGCTGCACATAACCTCTCTAGGTTGCATGTTTACAGGTACATGCATGCGTACAGCAATCGATTCTTAAATAAATAGTAAAAAATCCTCATTTTGCATTTTTAATCCAGTGCATAGTAAACAATGTTGCCACAACCATAAGGGTTTCTTGAGTTACTATATGTTGTTACTGTTAACTAAAACTATTATAAATACTTTAAAGGAGTAGTTCACTTTAAAATGAGAATTGATTACTCACCTTCAAGCCATCCTAGGTGTATATGACTTATTAATTAACTCCGATTGTATTTTCTGAATGAAGAAACACCCTGATGCACCCTGATGATGAACTTTATAATGGAAGTGAATTGCAACCAAAAAAGTGCATCTATCCAACACAGTCTCATGAAAATGCGTATCTATACCACGAATGTCATTTCTCGTGGCATTTATACGCCAAAAATGGTTTTTGCGTGCATATGCTACGCACTAAAAAACTCGTGCAGTCGGAGTTCGTGCATATTAATGTTATAGGCTACAGCCAAAAAGTGCGTATCATATGCACGCGAAAAACGCGTACCATATACACGAAAAAAATGTTTTTGGCGTATAAATGGCACGAGAAATGGCATTCGTGCTATAGATATACGAACTTTCATGAGATTGGGCTCATCTATCCATGATAAAAGTGGTCCACACGGCTCTGGGGGGTTAATAAAGGTCTTCTGAAGTAAAGCGATGAGTTTGTGTAAGAAAAATATTCATATTTAAAACTTTAGAAAGTAAAATAACTAGGTTACGGCCAAATTAACATACGGATTCCACTTAAAGGGACACTACACCCATTTGCATTAAGTTTTCCATTGTTAGAAATCCACGCCACAGGAAACATGATGAATGGCGACTGTCGAACGCAAAAGCCCAATCCTGGACATTTTGGGCGATCTCGAAACACGTTTTCGGGCAGACTCAACACGACGAGACTCACTAGTAGCCTAGACTTGTTGTTTAACGACTGCGCTCTGTTACCGGTAGGCGTGGCCTCCTAGGGCAGCGAAGCAAGTGCATTGTGGGAGTTGTTGTCTTTCATCCACATAAGCCAAAAATACATTTTCTGGCTTTTCTCAGTCTAGAAAGCTCACAATTCAAAAATAATTTCACATTTCTTTTATCACTGTAAAAAAATATTTTCAAGATTTATCACAACATATTTTCTTTAGTCAAATCAACTTTATAATAATTTATTTAGTTTAGATAACTTATTATTTTGAGTTTCTGATGATTAATCTCCTTTATTGTATTAACTCACTTTTTCCAGTTCAATCAACTTAAAATTTTAAGGCAACCCAGGTTACTTACTTTTTTAAGTTGAACCAACAATATTTTTTACAGTGTAGTAATCGCAACATTTTTTTCTTTTGTCAAATCAACTTAAATAATTTATTTAGCTCAGATAACATATCATTTTGAGTTTCTGATGATTAAATCATTCTCCTTCATTGTATTAACTCACTTTTTCCAGTTCAATAAACTTAAAATTAAGGCAACCAGGTTACTCACTTTTTTAAGCTAAACAGTGTACTTAAATGACCCATTATAAATACACATTCATCTTTCCAGAGATGGAATGACCCTTTAAGTACAAAGCGCAACTTATGTGAATAATGCGACGTACTGCTAATATTTACACCACGCCATGACGCACTAACGCTTCTTCAAACGTCATAAGTTGCGCTATAGACGCAAATAACGTGTTAAATATTTATATTTTTCTTATACAAACTCATTGCTTTGCTTCAGAAGGCCTGATAGATTGAGGGTGAGGGGTAATTATCATTTTAATGTGAACTACTCCTTTAATGACCCCCAGTGGTAAAAAAACACACGTTTTTAATGTTGTTTATATATCTGTGTTATTTTAAGACAAACCATAATTAATCAGTAAACACCATTGCTCAGTATTTTCTCCTTAAAACTGCAATGAACCAAAGACGGTCTGAAAACACGGTTTGAAATCGCCCGTTTCCTACCGAAACATGTGACCAGTGACGGGGTGGGGATTTTCCTATCATTAGGAAATTCGACATTTTAACACAGTGAGCACAAGAACAGAATAAAAAATTGGGTATATATGGCAATATAGCGGCTGAAATAGGCATATTATGATGTTAAGATGAACTTTCTCCACTGACTTTCCATGTTCAAAGGATTTCTAAGGATGCTGATTTTTCGAAGGCAGACTGAGATGGCGAACGGAAACAATACAATTTAGCATATTCAATTCTAAAACATATAAAATCTGGATATTGTGCATGGTGTTCTTCTGAGATAGTATAGTCTGAATACCTCCATTTGTAGAAGGACAGGAATGTTTATTTAAAAAGATGAGCTCATACGCCATGCGAGAGTACAAAGCTTTGTTTTCTGCTCTGAAAATGAGCGAATCTCAATCCTCAGTGGCCTTCCTTCAGGGTTTGCTTTCTCACAGCTGCTGTGTTGGTATATACTTGGCTTCCATTGCCATCTCTCCCCTCTTTTGCTCTCTCCTCACGTCAACCTGATACTTTGCAGCTTAATTGAACCCCAGCAAATGACAAGAAGTCTGAATCGCTGAGAGCTTCGGCGGCCCCACTTGCAGTTTCATCCTTTTGAATAAAACATATTATTCCTATCACTGTCACTGTTCCAAACCTTGGTCTGTGACTGACCTGCCAGAAGCTAACCTGGGTGTAAAGTTCCCCTACACCATCCCCTCTGTCTATCCCCATCTCCCGCTCCTTTAATCTCCCTTCTTCAATCTCTCTCTTTCTCACCTGGCTCCTTTCCATCAGTGATTCGGTGAAAAAGCACAGCGTGTTTTTTGAAATTTATGAGACAAGTCTAAGAGGAGGAGTACTGACAGATGAAGTCCATCTTCCAGAAACTTCAGTGCTGACATCCGCCCCCATGGGACGCTACGACTAAATCTCCAGCTGGGTCATTCACGTACACAAATATGTTAATTGCAACTGAAATTTTGAATAAGCTAACTCACGCAATTTCAAAAACTGCTACACTCTAAAAAAAATGCTGGGTTGTTTCAACCCAATTTTGGGTCAAATATGGACAAACCCAGCTGTTGGGTTGCATTTTAAAATAGCATTTTTAATCCAAGGTTTGGTTTGGTCCATTTTTGACCCAAAATTTAGTTAAAACAACCCAGCATTTTTGGAGTGTCACTCTAAAAATGCTGGGTTGGTTTAACCCAATTTTGGGTCAGATATGGATAAACCCAGCTTTTGGGTTACATTTTAAAATTGAATTTTTAATCCAACGTTTGGTCCATATTTTTGGAGTGACACTCCAAAAAATGCTGGGTCGTTTTAAATAAATTTTGGGTCAAAATATGGACCAAACCAAATGTTGGATTAAAAATTCAATTTTAAAATGTAACCCAACAGCTGGGTTTATCCATATTTGACCCAAAATTGGGTTAAACCAACCCAGCATTTTTTAGAGTGTAGTTAGTGCTAGCAAGGAGACTAATTTGCATACCGGTATGTAACATGCCATCTACAGTATATATAATATATATATATATATATATATATATATATATTTCTAATTTTGCCATCATCCTTGACTAATTTGCATTTATGCAACATTCCATATACATTTCATATACATATTTTCCAATTTTGCAGTCATCCTTGACCAAACCAATTTGGTCAAGAATTGACCAAATTGACCTCTTATCCTTGTTCTAGTAACGATTCTAGACGAGTTTTGCACTACCTCCAATTTACTCCAGCCAAAAACTCAATAATCAATTCGGGAAAACAAAAAAGTTCCTTTCTGTTTAGGTTAAGTCTAATATAATCAGTTATTGGGTTCACTTACCAATATTTGAGTGAAATAAATGAATTCCAGCTGGTAAATATCCAGTGCTTAAAAACAGTGATGGCGTACTTTTGTAGGCCAACCTAGAAGTTAGATTCACCCCGTTTCCCACAACAATAGCTACATTCAAAATCGAATATTTCCCTACTATATATATATATATATATATATATAGTAGGGAAATATTTATAAAGTGGTACGTCAAAGGAGAAGGTAATGTCCAAATAGATTGTAGGCCTATTCGAAAAACAAATGCTGGAATTCCCCTGCAGATATTGATGGGAACAAAATCACAATTGGTTGCCAGTCTCAACTCCCAAAATACAATCACATCATATTTATAATCACTGTAACTTACAACAGCAGGTGTCTTCATGACTGAAGGATTTCTAGTCAAATATTGACTGTTTCTGCAGGTGCACTGAGTAATCACACGCCTTTTGCTTCACCGGCTTTTATTTGTCTTACTAAACAACTCAAATGACAGCGTTAGCCTCTGTACTGCCCCACCAGCACTGGAGCATCAATACAAATGTGTGACATTACCACAGGCTGACCACTTTTTTAATCAATTTTGGATCTTTGAGATTTACTTATCATTTGCCATAATAATGTCTTTTGAATCTTCATTCAGGGGCTTTTCTTAGGAATTATTGAAATGTGTTATTAAGTGTGATTAATATTATACCAGTGCTTTAACAAAGTCTATCATGTCAGTAAAGTTACTTGAATCTTGATTCATTGAATGAATTATGCGTGTGCAATGTGAGCGATTGGATAAAACACACTGTATCGATTGACAGTAGGGCTGGGTATTGAGACAAATTTCACAATTCGATTTCGGTTCACAAGCTTGCAATTCGATTCGATTCAATATTGATTATTTTGGATATCAGTTACAATAAATGGCAAATTTTCTCAAGGGAATCAAATCTCTTAACTAATGCTGTAAACTATGGGAGTCTAGTTGTAGCCTATAGGCTTCATTAGCCTAATATGAAGGTAATAATGAACTGTTTTGTAGATATACGAACACTTAAATTACACTTTTATTTATTTTTATAATAATAAGATTATATGAAATATAAACATTTAAATGGTGGCTGTCATAAAAACTTGCCAGATTTATTATATGCATTAAATATTGAAGAACATTAAGATTATAATGCATATGTAATATGGTGTATATATTTATCAAAATGCTCCTCTCTAGAGTTATTTTTTCTAGCTGACTAATGAGTTTGTGGGTTTTCTGAGGTAAATATGACGATACATGACATTGATTACAAGCTGTTTAACTGACGTCTTTCCACGGTTGAAACGCTGATTGAGCGAATCAATGTCACATGATACGGATTTGGATAAGTTGTACTATCTTTAACACACTTTCAGATGCTCATTCATGTTTATTTGGCGCAGTGACAGGTATTTATTAACCCGGAAGAGAGATCTTCTTTTGAGGTGCGCAAGAGCGATCTCACGCCACAGCGCCAAAACGTCATTTATGTTTTTGAATTTCTAAAGAAAATGGACGTAATTTATAAATTGAGACTTTGTTTCATATAGTAGTAACAAAGGACAAAGATTATTGCGATTTTTTGGATGCGCGCAGCCGCGAGACAATGTTCCGTTCATTCAAATGAAACAGGATGACTAATCGATTCTTGAGATTTAAGAATCGATATCGGTTTCTAAAAATGAGAATCGATTAATATCGAGAAATCGATATTTATTACCAAGCCCTAATTGACAGACCTAAAAGTCAAAATTTTCTAAAAACTCCGGAATAAAAGTATATGCTGTCTGCTGCTAGTATCCGAATAGCTTCTCTTCTAATGAGTCTTTTTCCCCCTTCTGTTGTTGTTCTGCCTTTTCATTTATTAATGAGATGTGGCCATACATCATGGTGATTAATCTCTGAAGAACATTCAATCCGTTCAAGTGGAAAGACACATGTGGGTGTAAACGCTTGTTTCTCATCTCACCTCAGGAGTCAGGAGCACAGAATCCACCCTGGATCATTTCCCCCTCTCGCTTTCATGTGAGCGGTGAAGGCTTGTTCCCGCCTGTGTCCTTTCTGGCCTCTTTCATCCTTTTCTTTTGATGCTGCTCTCTTTTTTGAGTTGTTAAAGTGTTTTTTCCCCCTTCTGGGTATAAGAGGTGTCTTTGTTGTGCATTTTCTCCTGCTGTTTTTTTCCCTGTAACTCGTTCTCTGTGAAGTAGATAGACCGAGAGCACGTTATATTGTGGCATGGAAGCGTCCTCATGCATGTCGGCACTCCATTATCGTGGCAAACTTTGGAAATTAAGTTATGAACAGTTATTAATGTACAGTGACGGCCACATACAAACTGTATTTGTAAAATTCTGCAGTGATTGCGCTGTACAAAAGCTGTAAAAAATGGCCGTGATTTTAACGGTAAAAATGCTACAGTGCAAAACTGTTACTTGGTTAACAGAAAGTTTCCGCACTGTATACGGTAAATAACTGTGATATCATTTTACAGTAAAATACAGTTAGGGCTACATTTACAGTTTTTGAGAGTGAAAAAGAACAACTCATTGTATTTGCAGTGAAAAAACGTAAATTGACATTCCCACAATTCCCTGTTCCTCATAGTTTTATTGGTTTTTTTTGTTTGTTTGTTTTTTAATCAGTTATGTACATTAGGGTTTTATGTTACATTTAACCCTCTGGGGTTGTTCGGCCCAAATGGACCCGAAGAATTTAAATACATTTTTTTTTTTAATCACAGCTTCCTCGGAATGGTCTGAAATTTGGTGACTTTGTTGATATTTGGTATTTGAACACCCCCAAAAAATTGAGACAGGATGTGAATAGTCTAAGTGGTCGTAAAAAAAAAAATAGTCACACTTGGAGTGTTCGGCTCCAAATGGACCCGCATGGAAAATGAATGGGAAATTGGCAAAAATGCGAAAATACTGAGTTTTTTTGTGCGTACAATCTACAAATCAGCCATGATCTTGAAAAAAAAGTACACAACAGTGAAAGGGTGAATCTATAAAACATCAAGAGTGCAAAACAAACACATCCACACACACAAACACACTTTTATACACAAACGCACTAAAAATTCAGATTATACATGTGTTTTGCATTTTTAAAATGCTCAGTTTGTCCACCAGATGGCATCCATCTCATTTCAAAAATTGCTTTTATGAGGCCTAGGCTTGACTCTAAAATGAAATACAGCTTTAAAAATATATTTAAAAAAAAAAAAATTGTGTTCAATGGGGGGAAATTTTGTCATAATTATTGCATTAATACTAATTATATATATTTTTTAATTTTTCTCAAAACACCAAAAAAGAAAATAAAAAAGATTATAAAAAAAAAACGAGTAATTTTTTTTTTTTTAAATAAGAATCCGTTATTCCATTTTTAAAGAAAACGGGCCGCGTAATCAATCAATTTTTGCCCGCAACAATCACAAAAAAAAACTGTTATATATAAATCGCAAATTTTTTCACAAATTTTTGGAAATTACCACCACAAAATCAGCCATTTTGATCGCAAAAATCACAAAAAAAACTGCTTTATGGACTGCTTTATGAAGCCTTGTCAGTTGAGTTCCCTTATCTATAATGCCTAGGCCCTAAAGTCTTCAAGATCAATCATTCTTCTGCTGCGTCACGCTGAAATAGTCCCAAACAGAGTCATTGTTATTTTACCTGCTCCAAATAACACTATAGAACATCAAATATGTTTTGATTGGCTGTGACATATACTGTCATTTTGTCTTAAGTTTTACTCAATGTGAAGAACTGACAGGAGAGAGGGGATGGACAAAGAAAGAAAGAGAAAGAATGATGGACTGTCTGAGATAAAAACCATACCTGATAAAGTGGACAGAGTGGAAGAGTTACTGATGACTTTGTTCCCAGAGAGAAAGAGAGAGAGAGGGTTAGCCAAGAGAGATTTATTGCCGTTCTCTACATCTCTTAATTTTACATGCTGTCTTTTCTGGATGGGAGTTTAGGTTTTACCGGGCTGTCAGCGGTGATTTATGTCGCTATTCATCACAAAGTACAGTTAAAAATATGAGTGTGTGGAGAGAGATAGCCAGGTAAACGTATCTCTGCATGGGGGGACGTTCTCAAAAGCATCCATTAAAGTTAATGAGACGACATATAGGCTAGTGGCCCCAAACCACAGACATAAAGCTATGTAAATAATCATTAGGATCATTACTTTTGAATGTTGTCCAAACATCCTAAAATGTTTCAGAGGAAAAGCACCATAAACGATGGATGATTGAGCTAATGTTTTGCGAACATTATTAGACCAGATTACATTCCATCAATGTCACTGAACGAACTTTTGGAGAACCTTGCCACGACGTTAGATAAAGCTCTGAATTTGTTTTTCCTGTTGTTTCTCAGTGCAACACAAAACGACTTTTTGAAAGTTTGTAGAAAGTGTGACCTGCATTAAGATTCTTTAACATTTATAATTATGTTTCACGGGAAAAAATAACTTAAAGGGTAGGTTCACCCCAAAATGAAAATTCTGTCAGTAATTACTCACCCTCATGTTGTTCCAACGCAGTCACGCCGAACGCGAATTTAATTACTTGCGCGAGTAGATTACATACAAAGTCAATGGAAAGACGTGAATAGATGCATCATTCGCGCCGGGCGTTGTATATATTATTAAAAGTACAACAAAGTTTTGTGGACAAAAGCATTTAAGCTTAAACGTTAAGTTATGTTACAATTGAACATAATGGTATAGTGTACAGTAATGGGTCCTTGAAATGTTATGTGGACTTACAGTATAGAGTGGTACAGTAATGTGTACTAGAAATGTTACTTATATGGATGTGTATAGTGGTATAATGAAATGTTCTGTGGACAAGAGCACTTAATACTGACAAATTGTAAAAAAAAAAAAAAAAAAAAATTACTTTTAACATCACCTACTATGTGGCCTTTTTACCCTAAACTGATCATATTTTTAAACTCTGGGTAAATTCAGTTACCCAGCAGAATTTTACAAAATACAAAAAAAAAAAAAAAAAAGTATTTCTCTAAGTAAATAAAAGTAAATTAGGTAATCAACCCTCACTGGTCTCAGTCTCGACTCGGACTCGACCCTCTCTGGTCTCTGTCTTGACTCGGACTCGAGTGAGTTGGTCTCGACTACAACACTGTTTGGACGAATGTTTTAATCAAACAGATCTCATTCCCCATTGACTACTGTATGTATTTTTTCCTACTATGGTAGTCAATGGGGAATGAGATCTGTTTGATTAAAACATTCCTCAAAATATCTTCCTTTGTGTTCAACAGAACAAATAAACACATAGAGGTTTGGAACAACAGGAGGGTTAGTAAATACTGACAGAATTTTCATTTTTGGGTGAACTAACCCTTTAATTAATGAAATTGAACAAAGAGCTAAAATCTTTTTTTTTTTGAGTGCATGATGTTGAACCAACATCACATTATAGCATTGATTCAATGATGAAAAGTAGAAAAAATGAACATTAATAGCAGGTGCAAAAGTGATGTTGATTCAAATTGGTTAACATTGACAAATTAATATTGATTTAACATTGTTTTGTTGGTTGCTTGCTATTTGGGTAAGGTACAAGATGTACCTTTTCACTTTTGTACCTTATTGTACTGTCCCAGTAACAGCTTTGCACCTTTTTTTTAGATAATTTTGATTCTTGTTCACAAAATTCCACCATCAGAAAAGCTTCTTATTTAAAATAGACATCTTTAGTGCATCTGCAGTTAGCGCTTACAAATATTAACCGGCGCTTGCAGCAGGTGTACTTTATTTGTGCAACTCCATGCCTTTGTTTTTCTTGTTTTGTCTATTTTTATTCTTTGTATGTTTGCTCCTGTGCAAGTACGTTTAAATGTAGGTATGACTGCAGTGGTAAAGCCGCGGCCCGTTCACCTTGTCAGAACTTATCAGCTTGTTTCTGCTTTGTTATTGCCAGAGGCATGAATTAATTCAGCTACAAATGCAGCATGCTTTGTGTGTTTTTCTTCTCTACCCTTCCCTTTCTCAATCGCTCGTGCACAGAATCCATCCCGCATTTTTTCCTTCTCTCTTGATTTGTCATATCTTTTTCATTCCTTCTCTTTATTTCTGTCTCTGTGCGGCTGTGAAGAATACGCTACCTGCATTTCACACACATAAGCTGGTTTATTGGCATGCATGAGCGGTTGCTGTGATATTAAAGCAGACTCGTGCTCTCTCAATGGTTTGCTTTTACATGAGTGGATTAAATTGTCATTGTTTGGACATCTTTCGCAGCCAATGAGATACCTGAACTGTGCAACAAGAGCTCCAGGGTTTCTTCTGATTCAGAAACACAAAGAGAGAGCGTGTAAATGCAAGCACACCTTAAAGGGATAGATCACCCAAAAATGAAAATTGTCAACAGCAACAAAAAAAGTTGTTGAGTTTCATTCTTCTTTTGAACAAAAAAGAGTAAATGAAAACCACTGAGAAATTAAGGCTATTAACACTTAATTTTTTTTCCTTTACCTGTGCACGTTGTCATTTTTGCTTGAAGTGACAAACTGTAGAAAACAATGAGTAAAATTTACTTCATTTTTTAAGGCACGTTTTTGCACTGATATTTTTTGGGTAAATTTCACACATAGAATTAAGTAAACTATACTTAACTAAGTTAAGTGAAAGTAACATGAGAAATTAAGAGATTTTTATTTAGCTAATTAAAGGTTAAGTAATATCTACTCTATTTAATTGAATATTTCTTTGTACAACAGTTCACTCAAACAATATAACGTTGAATTAGACCACACTTTTTAAGTGTATGACTTATTAAGAAATGACACAGAAGGTGTGTGTCATCACATCTACATTTCTGATATTGAATGTGTGAACGCAGACCTCAATACTTGGTAGAAATACACAATGACGGTAACATTTGACAGATCGTTTTTGTGTTTGAATGTGTCATTTTAAGTAGAAAATGAACTCCAAATGTCACAACATGGCAAATTACTAACTCCAACAACAAAAGCAATGATAAAATAGTGTAAATACAGCTGGAAAACAGTGAAAAATCAACCTCATTAATTATTCATGGCCCAGTGCATGATGGGAACACCAGTATCAGAAAAGTTGAGTAATTTTACAATGTTGATATTTACGCTTTCATTTCTACATGATTGAATTGAGTACTAGAATTTACTTTTTTTAAATTCTTGCCTGAACTAACTTTTTTCATGTAAATTACATCGTTTTTTTTTCTGTAGTATTTACTTCACCACAAAATCATTTTTATCAGTGTGTGAATCCGTGCATAGCCTATCTGTGCAATTGTTGAGCTATAGCGTGCAATGCAACAAATAAAAAAAGATGGAATATTATGACTATGAATACTATTGATCACTTTGATTTAGATTTTCATATCACGCCCATATCAAAAAGTCCCTCTGTGGTGAAAATCCAGCTTCTAATGTTGTTTATATGATGTGTTTTTAATATGCTTTATGACAAATTCATGAGTCAACTCGATTGCTGAGTATTTTCTCTTTAAAACTGCAGTGAATCGCTGGTGTTTCTAAAGTCACAAACCTTGTAACCAATCAGGTCAACGAGTGGATCTCTGAGCTGATGCGAGTCAGTGGGGGCGGGGCTAATTTGCATATTCATAAAACCGCAAATACTAAATGAGGCAAGGCTGTAGAATTACTGTACATTCAAGCTATTTTAAGGCATGGAGACATTTTTTTTTCAAAGATTTAAATGTAATTTTGGTGACCAAAGATGAGTTTTAAGGGATAAATTGATTCACTACAGGGGGACTTAAAAAGTAATTGAATTGACGGTTGGCTCACTGTGTTTGGTGCTGGCAAAAGGTCATTTGAGTTAATGCGTGGGATAGATTTCAACAGACTGTGGCACGTAAATCACAGCAACTCATTTCTCCTTTACATTGCCCTCCTTGTTATACACAAAATTATGATGCAATACAACAGACAAACATTTTAAAGGCCAATTCACACGCGTTCACAAAACAACTTTTGCTCTGCGCATGCGTCGTGGAACCACTGGAATCACATGGATTCCTTGAATGATATTTTTACTACTTTTGGGCTTGAAAATAGTACTTGCATAGCTGTCAATGAGGGACAGAAAGTGTTTCGAAAGTTGTATGGGTTGAGTAATTAAAGGAGTAGTTCACTTTTAAAAAAAACTTTTGCTGATAATTTACTCACCCCCATGTCATCCAAGATGTCCATGTCTTTCTTTCTTTAGTCGAAAAGAAATTAAGGTTTTTGAAGAAAACATTCCAGGATTTTTCTCCATATAATGGACTTCAATGGGAACCAAACGGTTCAAGGTCTAAAAGACAGTTTCAGTGCAAACTGTAAACTGTTCAAAGGGCTTTAAACGATTCAAGACGATGAATAAGGGTCTTATCGAGCGAAACGATCGCTCATTTAAAAAAAAAAAATAAAGTTTACGTTTTATAAGCTCAAATGGGTGCCTTGCTCTGTCATTTGGTTAATTCAACAAACGAAATGAACGAGCTGACTAGGGAAAAGATTCGTTCATTTTGATTCGTTCATTCGCGCATCACAGAACAGAGCAAGGCGACCATGTGAGCTTATAAAACTTAAACTTTGTTATATTTTTTTAATTAAATGAGCGATTGTTTCGCTTGATGAAATTGTCATTTGGACCATGAACCGTTTGGTTCCCATTGAAGTCCATTATATGGAGAAAAATGGAATGTTTTCATCAAAAACCTTAATTTCTTTTCGACTGAAGAACGAAAGACATGGACATCTTGGATGACATGGGGGTGAGAAAATTATCAGCAAAAGTTATTTTTAAAAGTGAACTACTCCTTTAATGACAACGTTTCAGTTTTGGGGTGAACTAATCCTTTCAGGCAGCATTTTCTCTGTTTTTGTAGAGATACAGAGACTAACTCACCTCTCAGTTTGGGCCCAATTGAGAAGTTAGCCTCTTTGATCCTTGGAACCGTTGGATCCGTCGAGTGTGTTCGGGGACAGTAGCTTTCCCCCAGTTGTTCGGCTTTGGTTCTCAGTGTGATTTCCCGGGAAGCTGAAGGCAATGTTTCTCCTTCCACAGTGGGAAACAGACGTTGTGGCTGAAACTTGCCTCAGGGTTTGCTAGATCATCCAGCAAATCCACTGCTGTATTTTTGGTCCTTTCCTCTGGACTTCATGTCAGAGTATCTGTCTTTCCTTGAGAACGCATATTGTAGAGCACATTTTACATGCCCGCCGAGTTCCTCTTTGTGACTCACACTACAGACGAGATGGCTTTGAATCTATTTGAAATGACTAGTGCTGGATCTGGAACAAGCAAACAGACACTCATGATATTTTTATGACAGCAGGGCAGCGGGCCTGACAGCACGGCTGTTGAATCAACCAGTGCAACTGATTGACAATGAAGGGAAAGAGGTTCTGACTTTTGGATTCATCATACAGCCAGACTTTTGACTATTAAGAATTCACATTGGAGGATATTGCGACCGTCTTCGTCAGCACCAGTCTGTCCTTTGTCTCTCCACTACACTTCCCAGATTAATCCTCGTCTCCACACCTGAACTCACTCCCTCACTTATCAGCCTGTTCGGCGTTTGCTTCATCCGTGTCACCTGTTTTCACCTTGTTACGTTTGATTATTGCTTGTATCTCGTCTCCTTCTCTTCAGTTAAGCTGCGTCCCAATTCGCTTATTATACTACGCCCTAAAAGTATGTACTCTTTTGTGAAGAAAAAGTACATACTTTTGAGTATGTAGCAAAAAAAGTAGAAAAGCTCAAAGCTTTGGGAGATACTGTCACGTCATCTTTAACGGACGGCTCTGTCGCGTGCATCCTGTCATAAAATGTGTTATTTGGTTTTTTCCTTTACGACCAATCTTATCGTAAGGAATACTACCTAATTAATCTTCTTCTTCTGTTAGCTAAATTTAGTATTCATAAATGTAAATTTGGAGGAAACAAGCCTTTGTTTTTAATTTTAAGAGCAGAAATTCAACAATACCTAAAAACAATACTGGGTTTGAAAAATAAGGAAGCTGCAAAATGTGTATATATGTAGCTAAACATTTTCACATTTTTGTTTAACTTAAGTTTGTCACTGTTTTGTTTGTCTTTTCATGTTTTTTTTTTATTTAGTAAAGTACCCCTGACTGTAATTGTATTTCTTGAAATTCAATAAAAAAAAAAATAAAAAAAAAAAATAAACTGCCCTGTCAATCATCTCGTCACAGTTAAAATCCTCCATTCAATCTAATTTGATTTCCTGCCGAATCGGAGCACGTTAATCTGCCAGTCATGGGTTTTCGTATACTTTCCTCGTGTTTTGCAATTTAAAAAGTAATTGCTAAACGTATCCTTACAAAAGTTCACAGTGCTGCTGCAGATGCAATATAATGTGGAGAACATTGAATAAATTAATTTTCGTTAGGTCAGATAGTGTTAATTAATCACTCAAAAACCTATTTATCTAAACCTCTCAACATAACCGCGGGACTCGCGCGTCTTCGGTGTCTGTAGTTTTTTAACACTTTTTACTCGTGTTTGTAGTTCTAACCGAATCCTCGTTCAACGCGCAAAGGGTTGTTGGCAATATCAGCCGTTAGAGTGTGCATCGATCTTTCTTTTACTGTCTATGATCGATCTACATTTTCTATTCTGACCGGAAAAAGTAGACCATCCGGGTATCTTTGAAACACTCATTTCAACTTACTGGTTTGGGACGCACTAATTCTATTTTCGAATAATAATTTAGGACGGATAGTATGCGAATTGGGACGCAGCATTAGTCTTTGTCGGTCCTTGTTAAAGGAGTAGTTCGCTTTGAAAAAAACTTCTGCTGATAATTTACTCACCCCCATGTCATCCAAGATGTCCATGTCCTTCTTTCTTCAGTCGAAAAGAAATTAAGGTTTTTGATGAAAACGTTCCAGCATTTTTCCCCATATAATGGACTTCAATGGGAACCAAACAGTTCAAGGTCCAAATGAGAGTTTTAGTGCAGCTTTAAACAACACCAGACGATGATTTTTTTTTATACAAAAAGCAACGCTATATGAAGGAAATTATTTATTGCAATCAATTGACAGCGGTAACGGTTTTCTATTTGTGTGAATGCCTATACATTTCAGTGTTTTTCAGTCCAACTTGTTTTAAATGATCGTATTATTAATTTATACGTTGTATCACATTTCTGCAAATCGCCATTACAGAGATACATGAATATGGCTTTAGTGTTTCATATTCTCATTTTAATTTTAATGAGCTCTCGATGAGACAGAGCGAAGCGTACCGTGGATATCATTATTTCAAGCCTCATGTTAGCAACAATGATTAGCTCTCTATTTTTGATGATGTTTTGTCAATTGGCCCTATTAAATAAGATTTAATACCTTCTAGGGTTTATTAGACTTTTAAATGGATCCTGAAATGGTTGACTGTGTTTTATGATGAATAAGAAGCCTCTTTGCTCTTCATGTTTATGATGCCAAGTTGCATGGTAAAGGAATCAACCAATTGTTCTTCAGACTTCATATTATCAAGTTGTGCACATCATTTTCTCTATTTGTCATTTGTTCAACACGATCTCGTGAAAGGGTTTAAGCAAAGAAACAACAGTTTCTTATAAGTGTTGGCTAAACTCAATGTCAGCGTTCTTATCATTTATTTTTGGCTTTTAAAAACAGCTCATTTTTGATGAGAGACTTTATATGGAGCTGTGTTATAGTTATTTTTCGTACAATTATTCACTGACACACACTTCTTTATTCTTTATATACTTATTTTCAACATTCACTTTCTACAGTTCCATTCAATGCATGCTGTGAACCGCCTAAGGTAATGCAACTGTGAAGGTAATGCAACTAAATCAATTCATTTAGTCCCAACAACACATTTTCGTTGATTTACGTATAAATGAGTTGCATTATTTCATTTTAATTGAACAATCAGCAGAAATCTTTTTTTTTGAGGTGTACAACCATACATGAAACTATAAAAATGCCTCCATAAAAGGTTTTTGAATGCTTTTCTTTAAATATATGCAGGATTCTTTTAGATACTGGGCTTTTTATGTGCCAGAGGTCTGACTCAAGTGAATTTTAATGGAAACGGGAAGAAAAAAAATCGATTTCAGCTCCTATAGCAGATTTTTTAGATGTCTATGCAAAGATCTGACACGCTGACAAAATATCGTACATTGCTTTGCTCTTTATTGGTGGCTGGATCATTCATTCTGCTTGGTAATAAATCACTGGAATTGAATAGAGATTGTTTTGTTGCGCAATGAGATATACGTAATATACCTATTTTACTTACTGTGTTTTAGTTTTCCACCAAAATGAGATGTCATTGAGGAACTGGTTTATAGTTAAAGAGAGTTTACAAGACTGTTAATATAGAAAGGTATATTGAGGGTACAGGAAATTATAATCTGGTTTATTAAATGTTTCAAAGTCCTCCAGCTTTTAATATTGTTGTCTATGTGGTGTTTTTAATATCCTTTAAGACAAACAAGTACAAATTCATGAGCCAGCACTAAAGCTCAGTATTTTCTCCTTTAAAATGCAGTGAACCAAAAAACACAGTTTTAAATTGCTTGTGTTTCTGACCATAAACTACCTTGTAACCAATCTGGGGTGTGTTTCCCGTACAACGATGTAACTTTCTGCTTCACAACCATATGATGCATCGTTGGAGAAATCAACTAGCTGGTCGCGACTGTTTCCCGAAACTCATTGTCGCAATTTATTGTTCAACCACGTTGGTTTCACACCTGGTGGAGAAATCACTACTTTTAATGAAACTGTTTGAGATCCAATTAAAGCTAGATTTGTTAATATAAATTACAGACATGACATCTGAGGACTATTTCAAATTGTTCTCAGTTATTCTGCTTTAATATCAGACTCAATATATTTGGCTCGTTCTTACACATAGACATATACACTAGACTAGACCTCACCTTGTCTACGGCAGTTCAGATTGGAACGAATGCGTCAATAGAGCCGCCATCTTGAAACAGGGGAGCCCCTCCACGTAATGCATCAGCGTCAATGTAGTAGACACAGGTCTAACGGAGATAAAATCACCATAAATCATCATGAATGCGATTTTCTTGTTTGTTTGTTTTTTTGTTTGTTCCAACGGTCAGACATGTATTTATATTGATTCCAGAAAGAAAGAAAGAATATTATTTTTTTTTTTAAACATTCTTCCTAGTTCAGTTTCATCCATAAACATCATTATCTGCACAAAAGTCCAACACCATCAATGATTTCGAAGTAAAGCCAGAGATAGCAGCGTTACCTAGTTACTTCCTATGACCAGACCCCTGTTCCTAAGATGGCGGTGGTTTTGACGCATGCTTAGAACCCCAAGGTGGCTGCGTTCCAAACCGCATACTCAGTGAGTAGGTACTTAATTTCAATAAGTACTTACTCAACGAGCGCTAAAAAAGTAGGTACTTTATAGCCAAATCTAGTTGAGTATGAATGCGAACCGGACATCTGCTATGTTATTCTCGCCTACTCTTTTATGAATACTGAGGATTCGAACGTACTTTTTTGCTCGCCTACTCTTTTCCCCTACTATATAGTAGGGAAGTATGCGGTTTGGAACGCAGGGGAGGTCTAGACTCGTGGATATGTCTATGGCGTCAATAGAGCCGCCATCTTGAAACAGGGGAGCCCCTCCACTTTAATGCATCAGCGTCAATGTAGTAGACACAGGTCTAACGGAAATAAAATCACCTTAAATCATCATGAATGCGATTTTCCTTGTTTTTTTTTTTTGGTTTGTTCCAATGGTCAGACATATTTGTACTTATATATACTAAGATAAGCTGTTATACCTTTTATTTTACTTAATTTGTATATTTGGAAATGTACCTGCAGAAACACTGCATCATAGGGGCTGTCATTGTAGTTTTCTAAAGGTTCGCAGGCTATGTGACGTCAGAACTCGTAACTGGGAGAACATCGATCTAGTACGAGTTCACGGGTGGTACGTCACGGGTTTGACGGCCGTTCCAGTGCACTTTCACGGGAATAAGCCTGGAAAGCGGCATTAACTAGTGATGTGACGTTCGGCACCGAGGCTTCGAAGCTTCTATCAAAAAAACGAAGCATCTCACGTGAAGCACTGTACCGGAGCTTGATTCGTTTTGCCACAACCATGTGATCAGTGACGTCCGAAGCTTCGTTTCAACACACAACCACGTGACTGCTTCATATTCTGATTTAAAAATAGCGCAAGCCCCTTGCGCAGGTTTCGAGTGTCATGCGCTTCGGTAGTGAATTGAGACCGACTGAGATTCACAGTTCACAAGCACTTTCACAGCACTTCACTATTCCACAAAATTTTATTTTATTTTGATTATATATGAGCCTTGCCTATGAACTCATAAGGTGTAGGACTAAAGTTTTATAAGGCTGCGTTGTTGAACAGAGTTAATTTGTCCTATGTATTATTATTTCATAAATTAATTCATAGACTCATTTTGTTCATACATTGTGTAAAAATCAACTCTAACACTGATGATATTTATAATTGCTTTGTGGTTTTCATAGCACAAAGCAATTTATTACATTTAACAATTAAAAAAATTGGGAAAGGTAGCTTTTCCACCTTTTGACCACAAGATGTCGTTAGTGTGCACCGTGTTGAAAAGCTTCGAGTAATGAACCAATTTACGATACACTTGAGGGGAAAGCCTCAGTGCTTCAGAAAGCTTCATTTCACCATCACTAGCATTAACTACTCCCTAACATGAGATCAAAACACTCTTGTCCCATACACCGCACGACCCAGAGTGTTATCAAAAGGTGGACTGGTTTGAGAAATCGACGGGACGTAATCGGAAGTATGAAGCGTGGACAGACAAGCCCCTATTGCTTTACACATCTCTCTCCATGACGGTGAGGGAAACATTTTTACGGCAGTAAATGAACTAAGAACATCTGATCTAACTTGAACATTAACACACATATCTTTAACATCACAAAAACTTTAAGTTCTTACTGCAATAACACATAAATCAACGCTCAATAAAAAATTACCCACAATGCACCTAGCTGCTAGCGCTGACTCCCACATGACGTCACAACATACGGGTATTTGCCGACCCGGCGCCATTGCTGCGAGCAAAACATTAGAAGAAGCAATAGGAGTTGAACGAAGTGAAATGAGTTTCGTGCTATAAAGTGAAAATAGTCATCTCCTGCTGGGTCAATGGATTATAAAATCGTGCCGGAGGTTCAGTTAAATCGGGATTTTACACTAGACCCGTCATTAGACTCCATGGATGTGAGAAGACTAAGCTTTTGTCCGAACAACGACGTAGATTATGGCTTGCGAGGATAAACAGGAAAGAAACTCACTCAAAACACGCAAGAGTTTGTTTGACAAAAGCACAATGTTGTGTTTTATTGCTAGTGTAAACAAATATATAAGTTAACAGATCGCAGTTTGAATAATGTCCTGTATGAACAAAATGACGAGGTATTAAAAACATACATAACAACATTGTTTCCACTGTTTTATCTCACATTGCAGCAGTGCAATTTCAGATTATGTCCCTAAAGAGCCCGCGTATAAGAGTTCCGCATTACATTAATTAAATTGCACGCGAGTTATTTATTTTTATATTCATACACCGAACCATGACGCCCGCAAGTACATGCATATTACAGAAAGCACCGGTGACTGTTTTAAGGGGAGCATAGGAATTAAGTTGTGCAGGCTATGGCTTTTTAATAGACAGATTAGCATCTTGCTACTTCGCTATGATGACTAAGTTACTTTTGCATTGATTGCACTTGAGCAAACGTCACCGAACGAGCCCACGGCAAGCAGATTGTACGCCTCCAGTGATTTCCAGACACGGTATTGCTCACAATGTGTAAAAACTCCTCACCAATACCAGATAATGGTACATGAAATGAGGCAAAGCTGCATAAGTAATCATTGCTCAGTCAGTGCTTCCTTCGTAACTGCATACGGATCCACACCATTTATGACTGAAATTTTCGCATTGTACCTCTCTCTGTCATGTTTTAATAGTCTCTTTATAATCTATTTCACTTTGTCTTTTCATGGTTTGCATAACAATATAAACAGAAATAAATATTTGTTTGTAAAACGACATTCTCTGATAGAACTCTGTAAAAACTTATGAACTTCACTTGCGTTTGCATTCCCATTGACTCCCGTTCATTTTGGCGTCACTTTGACAGTGAATAACTTTACATCTGAGGCGTTTGAAGACCTCATTTGTCCTTTATTTATTTCTAAAGAAACTCGACAATGTATAAATAGCTCCATTACCTTGTAGCTTATGTTATGGCCCCGTAGAAGCAGTTTTAGTGAAAGTAGGCTAACCCCCAATTTCCACCAACTGCGGAACGGTTGCGGATCCGCTCAGGAACGGCGGCGGAGTCAATAGGTTTCCATTAAAGTCAATGTGTGCATTTTCACTGACTGCGGAACGGCTGCATTCCGACTCCGTCCCAGCTCCGGTGACGCACAGCCCTCCGGAGAAGATACGCAGAGTTTCTATTTTTGCCGTATGCCGGAGAGCGCCGCAGGAAATCGAGCACAGAAACTAAATAAAACATCCGGTAATTTCCAAAATAAAAATATAGTTTTGCCTTTTCCAACAAGAAAAATGGTTACTTTATTTAAACAGCCTACTACTTTCCCACTACATTCAAAAATGAACCCAAATAAACATTAAGCATTTTATAAGTTGATTATATTTAATTATAAATATTGTACTAGAATCTCCCAAAAAAGGGAGATCAGCATGTCAGCACATAATTGTTTCCCCTGTACTCCTCTGGATGGAAACAGACTGTTGCTGGTTTTGTGGTTCTGTTTATAGAAACTAAATCCTGTTATATCAAACGTAAATTCGCGAGATATCGTGTGTCCTCGTGAGGCTCGTGACTTCAGCTGTTAGTCATGGCCGCAGCCGTTCCGCAACAAATCCGTATCTGGTAGGTATTGAAGGACGGCGAAGCACGGATCCGACACGCAGCGGAGCCGATCCGCGGCCGTTCTGCACTTGGTGGAAATCCGGGGTAACGATTGTGTCGTACCCGCGCGACTCTCTGTCGCACAGTTTTGAGATATGGTTATAGCGGGCAACAACTTACGTCATGCTTCACAACATCACAATAAAAAGACTTGGTCGTCCACGACGGTTCCGTCACATGTATGAGGTTGACCAATAGGAGCACAGAAGCTTTTCCGTACACAGCTTTCAAAAATGGCTAAACGCTATAAAAATAAGAAAACAATATTTTACCTCAAGTTCTCTTTGGAGGATTGACAGGATACTGTCCTCTTCGAGAAATCCAGGAACGTGTCCATTGTTGGGTTTCCCTTTTTTTTTTTTTTTTTTTTTTTTTAACTTTTTTTCTGAAAACAGAACAAGCCAATATAACACATAGCTGTCAACATTGAACATTAAAAATAAGGGAGATTTCCCGGAATCCATCGCAAAAATAAGGGATTTTTTTTTTTTACATTATTAAGAGCATAAGAAACAAATGAAAAAAAAAAAAGATATTTTATTCCTATGCTATGCTATGACCTTTGTAGTGGACACCAGGACTCGATTGTTTAAAAAAAATGATATGAAAATATATATAGGCAAAAATAATGGAAATTTTTGACATATAAACATCGTTTTTTTTTTGTTTGTTTGTTTGTTTTGTTTGTTATGTTTGTCAAGCATCTGACATGTGTCTCGTCCACGACACAACACGATTTTATGAGTCAGAATTGCGTAATCTGACACAGTGATATCGTAACAGACAAAAAAAAAATCATGTAATCTGAATCAGGCATAAAAGATGTGAAGAAGTGTGAGTGAGTTGAGGTGGGGCTAGTTTGCATATACAACATAGAACCATGTATAGCTACTAATTACATTCAGACTATTTTACGGCATCATTTAAATATGTAATTTTGGTGATAAAAGATGAGTTTTAAGCAGTGGTGGGCCGTCAGGGCCAGCAAGGCCTTCTCTGCTGGCCTAAACATTATCAGAATCACTGACTTGCACTTTAATATATTTTTTCCATGAATGAGTATTAAATTATTCCCAATAGTTCGTTATTTTAATATCATAGCTTTTCTCTTGGTTGCGCTGCTTCCAGTAGTGTGTTTTTATGTTAGAGCTTGTATCCAATCATATTTCAGCCATCATGCGTTGCCGGGTAAATAAATCTGCCTGGAGGCCTTCAGAATCGACAGAGCGGGCGTCTGTAACTTAAAATGAATGCAGTTGCTTTAACCAATCAGATAATCCGTCAGATTTAATCAGCCAATCAGATTTCGCTTTGACTGGAGCGGGGCCATCTAGCTGTCATTTGATAACGTCTGTATTTTCTCGTTCTTTGATTGGATGCTGAGCAGAGCGCATAACGTTACTATCAGAGCCATAGCTGCGTACTATTACTAGTATCTGCATCTGTAGCGAACTGCTTAATCTAAATATTCCTGTAGATGTAATAGTTTTTCAACCCACAAATTAATGTTTATTTCCCTCCTCGACCCCCAGCAGAAAAAAAATCCCTTATTCAGCCCGAGCTAAACGCAGATACGGAACTCTATACGATCTCTCCGGGTAAAAACAGAACTGACTAATGTTAAGTTATACCACGAATGGTTCTAAAGGCAAAAGTCCCGCTGATCGCGTTGACTTTGTTCAAAACTCTGTGCGAGAGCATGGGGCAGCTGCAAACATCGTCATGTTTTGCGGTGACTGTGTGTGCTTCTGTCGAGCAGGTAGTCTCAGCCATAAAGTGAATTAAAACCGCTAGAAATATGACGAGACAGACACGACATTGTTGGAACTGAAACGCAGATAGAACCTGCAGTCTTCTTGAGGAAAGAAATAAGGATGGATTTTGTGTAAAAATAATCTTGGTGAGTAATATGCTTCCCCCCCGCCCCCCCCCCCCCGTGGTGAATATGATTTTCTTCATAATTTTTCTTATAAATTTACGATCGAAACTCATTTATTTTATTTTTCAAACATGCATACTATTGTAACGTCTGAAAAGGGACTATTGTACATTAACCCTTGAACGACAAGATAAGGGAGGCTCCGTTTCTGAATTTATAATCTGATTCGGAACGCAAAAACTACTGTACAAATGCACCAACAACCGAACTCACGCGCTCGTTTCTCGCGGCCTTTCCCGAACTCACCGCATTAATCCAATAAATGCCTGTGCAAAATAAAAACAACAATTATAGAGAGTCTTTGCGCTGATACACTATTGAAAGTTATTAATTCAGGTAGGACAGAAGGCCTAAGTGTGAAATGCACGGCCCGCCACTGGTTTTAAGGGATACATTTTGGAAACATTTTGGGAAAGTTGTTCTCTGAACATTCTGAAACAATAACATTAAAAAAAGTTTTGAGGAAAAAAGCTTTTAGAAAATGACTAAATCCCAAATAACTTTGAGAAAACATTCAGTAAATATTACTGGAAGAATGTTTGATCCTAACCATGCACGAATGTTGGTTAAAGTTTTGAGGAAGCCCGCCGTTAGCTGGGATACAGCTATAGGTCAAACTCTTAAGATGTTTTAGCTTTTCGACATGACAGAAGCATTTCCACTCCAAACTCCCAGCGGATCTCACGAGCAAGTAGAGTTCAGTGGAAGTGTCTTCCTCAGCCCCAGGCCAGTATTCAACTGAATTTAGCTGGAGTGGATGAGTGAAGTCGGCCGCGCTCACCTGTGTTCCACCATTGAGCTACTCTGACAAATATGAGCTTCTTTTTCAAGCAGAAACTTCAAATCTTCAAAAGAGAAGAAAGTGGCAAGTTTAAATGTGCCTGTGCCAAAAGTTTTACGCTAAATTTGCAAATCGGGCTAACCTCTTAACTGTCACCCCCCTTTTTTGAATAGACATGAAAATGCACATTTCAAACTTAAATGGTTTTATTCAAGAATGCTTTGGAATATAGACATATGATTGGTCTTGTTTTAAAGAAGACATTTGGCAGATTTTTGTAGAAGTGAAATAAATTAAGAAATTGAAACAGAAAAAAAGTGATAGAAGTTCGAGTTTATGGAAATGTACAATGTAAAAATATGAATTATTCATATTTTACATAAAATATACATTTTCAAAACCTGGGCTACTCTAAAACGGCAGAAAAATCAAAGCCAAAAATCTGAACAAGTTGTGTTTCAAATTTTAGGTTGATATCTCAAAAAAATGAGCTTTCAGTGAGATTTTGTTTTGGGCGCAGTACCAAACTTTTCCACTAGGGCACAATCAGACTCCATTACTGCCCATATAAGGGCGCCTGCATTTCCATTCGTGTTTTGAGTTGATATGAACCATTATTTCCACAATTTTCATACAATTTCTGAAGTAGAGATCCTATTCAGAAGTAGTATGGGAAGTTTGGCAGATTTTGATATGAATTCAACCTCTAAGAAACACATACAAAGAACACGCATGTAAGTCATAGCTAGCTGCCACGTCACAAATGGTGAAGTTATAATTTTTTTCTTGATATTTCAAACTTTTCAGACCCTTTTTTTCCAAAATAATTGAATGGATTCTATCTTTTGAACTTTTGGCATGAAAACAAACTGAGGTATCGGCCATTTTTTCATGATTTTTCATGTTTACTGCTATTTTAAAATAAAAGTCTGAACACGCCTTATGAGTATGAAAATATTCTTATTGCATATTGATAAATTATGGCTCCTCTGTGATATATCTTGAAAATCAGTCAACAAATATGCAAACTAGAGATTGTAAGCTTTCAAATGATATATACTATGTCAATATTATTTAAGGAATTTACTAAGATATTATTGTTTTAAAAATATAGTGGCAAACGTCCCACCGTGGGACGGTGACAGTTAAGTGGTTAAAAGCATGTAGTGTGAACTAGGCTTTAATAGGAATCGCAGTCAAGATTCTGGAGAGCTGTGAGGATGCGTTTAAAGGCACAAAATTAAAATAGCCTGCATTATTTTTATAGGTATAGTCAATATATACTTCGGTGCATGCACAAGAAAGTATTATTTTGCTGTTTAGCTTTATTCCACACCATTAGTAGCCTATATTCTGGCAGCTTTGACTGGGTGGAAAATAAATTCCCCACCTGTTGTTCAGTAGTCAAGTGTATTTATCATGTATGAAAGATATGCCAACACTCCATGAAAAAAAAAAGACAAATAAACAGCACACGACACCGTTTTTGAGTAGTAAAATATTTTATAGAGCTTTTTAATGGATTCTGAAATTAGGCATTCACAAAGAATGAAATGACACACCTCTTAAATCCACTTTCTCCCCCATTATCTCTGCCTTAATATCGCCGTGCGTGTATAGTTGTTAGATCGTCTACATAAAAGCGTTAAGCACGTGGAATAATTGATTGGTTGAAACGTTTTCATCGTATAAAAGCTGGTGTTTTGACCCTCATTGCTCCAAAATGATGAATCAGTACCTGGCTTACCTGTAATTCCTCTTTTTATCTGGCTCTCTTTCTTTAATGTCGTCTGTCCTTAGTCTCCTGCTGAATCAATCACTGACTGTTGTGAAGTTCAGGTGGTAAATACTGACTCAAAGGGTACATGAACCAACAAAAAGCCCCTTCTCCCCCTCTCGTGATTTTGAGACATGAATTACCACCATGAATCTGGAAAATGAAAGCAGAATAAACAGACTTTTAAAGGTGCCGTAAGTGATGTTAGGCCTTTGGCTCAAAATGATTCACAGCAAGAGAGTGTTTCTGATTGGTCAACACCTGTACTTCACTTATAAAGGAAATAATGACAGATTTTTCTTTTTTTAAATGATGTTTTTCTTAGGTGGAAAGTTTTTAATTCTCTCCATGGACTATAAATCTGAAATATCAAAGCAAGCAGCCTTGAAGCCCACAACATTAATCTTGATTAAAAAATTTGCCTTCTGTGAAAATTACAAGAAGACGCTTTAAAAAAACGATAATAAATAAGGGCTCCTCGTCAAGGAACGCATGTAGCGGATGATGTGCCTCTTAAACGGGACCCGGAAGAGAAGAGGCTTGAGGTTGGTTGGAAAACCATCCTTGTTGACTAATGATGTCACGTCCTGCATGTAAAGTGTTCAGAGGAACCAGAAGCATTTCCTGCGGCTCTTCTTGACCGTCTGGAGGGCCTGTGGAGAGTCCTGCTGGCGTGGAGGAGGAAAGACCAGCTGCGGAGAGCTTTGCTCCGATTCCTGCTGCTCCGGAACCTTCCACGCTCGCGTCACCTGGCCCTCCTGAAGCCGGAAGTCGTGCTCCACGCTGAAAGACAAGGATATTTACATAGGCATTGATGGTTGCATGAAAAAACTTTAACATCCATAAAAAATTAAAAAAATATAATTTTAAATTTTTTTAAAAATATAAGCAAAAAATTCTTTGGACTGTAAAAAGGTTTTTAGACCGTAAAATGGTCCTGTTATAGATATGTTCACAGAAAAGTTCTTTAAGCAACCAAAAATAGTTCTTCTATGAAATCAATGCAAACCCCACCTTTTGGAGGCTTTATTTTTAAGAGCGTAAGTAGTTTTAGAATTTTGGTCCCGTGAATAGTTCCTATTTGAATCTTTTTCCGAGTCATTTGGTTCATTCAACGAACGAAACGAATGAATTGATTCGGAAAAAGATTCGTTCGTTTTGATGAACGAGTTCGAACAGGAGAGTCACAAACGTGCGTCACAGAAAAGAGAAAGGCGAGCATTTAAGCTTATAAAACTTAAACTTTGTTATTTATTTATTAAATGAGCGATCGTTTCGCTTGATAAGACCCTTATTCGTCGTCTGGAATCGTTTAAAGCCCTTTGAACAGTTTGCAGTTTGCACTGAAACTGTCTTTTGAACCTTGAACCGTTTGGTTCCCATTGAAGTCCATTATATTGAGAAAAATGCTGGAATGTTTTCATCAAAAACCTTCATTTCTTTTTGACTGAAGAAAGAAAGACATGGACATCTTGGATGACATGGGGGTGAGTAAATTATCAGCAAAAGTTTTTTTTAAAAGTGAACTACTCCTTTAAGGAAATGTGCATGCTGTTACAGCGCTGTTTCTAAACATAAAACGTTGATGATCTCGTAAAAAATTAAGTTTGCCTTCATTATATTTAAAAGTAGAGCTTTGACATTCTTTAAAATATCGGATTTTGTCAAAGAAACAAGTAAACTATCACAGAATTGTCTTTTCCGTTAGAAATCTACACTCAGAAAAAAGGTACAAAAGCTGTCACTGGGGCTGTACCTTTACAAAAGGTAAACTTTTTCCATTTTAGGTGCTAATATGTACATTTTAGGTGCTAATGTGTATATTGTAGGTGCTTTTATATACATTTAGGTGTTAATATGTACATTTTAGGTGCTAATGTGTATATTTTAGGTGCTATTATGTACATTTAGGTGTTAATCTGTACATTTTAGGTGCTATTATTTACATTTTAGGTGTTAAAATGTACCATTAAGGTACCAATATGCACCCTTTAGGTACAAAAGTGTCCCTTTTGAAAAGGTACAGCCCCAATGACAGCTTTTTGAACCTTTTTTTTCTGAGAGTGTAGGGGAAAAATGGCCTCAACAGAAGACTTCAAAATAGCTATAGCCTGCGGAAAAATAAAGGCGCATATAAATGCATATGAACGTTCGCCGTTGAGGTTTTGTCAGCAGCACAGATCCTGACAGCTGGGATTGTTGCTGATGATGCACTGGCCCAGATAGCTGGCAAACGCTGATGTGGACATGAAGCAGCTTTCCCAGAGTACAGATAGAACAACGCGGCTATAACTCTTCATGCTAAATGTGACTAATGAGATCATTGTTCCTCTTATATATATTTATACGCTCTCAATTTATTGCAGAGAGAGAGAGAATTACCTTCATCGAGTGCTACCTTAGTTCCCGTGTCAAGGCACTCACACTCACACACTACTTCGCCTACGAAATCCCCCAGAGAACGCCGATGTCAGACAGACAGGGAACACTATGTGCTTTCCGTAACAATAGCACTTTTAAACCTCTTCAAAAAATCCCTCTTCCAGGCTCTTACCTCGCAGTCAGTCTCTCTGCATCGGCTTAAAGACTAAAGGCCTCGTGTAGATGTTGTGTTCGCACAAAAAAGTCTTCGCACGCACGTCAGGATTTATAAGAAACAAATGTGACTTGCGAATGTCTGCGCACTTTTTGTGTCTGGTGTTGCCGGTTTAACGGGTCAAGTGACAAACTGCACTCTAAAAAATGCTGGGTTGTTTTAACCCAACTTTGGGTCAAATATGGACTAACCCAGCCGTTGGGTTAAATTTTTACATTGCATTTTTAACCCAACATTTCGGGTTTGTCCATATTTGACCCAAAATTGGGTTAAAACAACCCAGCATTTTTTAGAGTGTAGGGAACTGAAGATGATAAGTCAAAAATTGCTGAAAAGATTTAAACTGGAATCAATTATAATTGGAAAAAAATCCTAATAGAAATTTTCTTGTTCGGATTTCAACGTAAGAATAAAAGAGCAGCACATTTTCACGATGCTTTTTTGCTAGGTATCAGGGCCGGTCCGAGGTATAAATGAGCTACAGCAAGCGAAACATATTTTTTAGATGATTTACCACTCGTTTCGTGTCTTATCAATGTGTACTTACATTTACGAGTCATTAAATCATGTTTAATTTGGACTTCTCTGTGCATGCTCTTTAAGGTGGTGACCATAGACTTCCATTATATGACTGATAGACACGAACGGTTTGACCTAAAAATATCAAAATTGAAACTACTGCGGAAACAAAGACACTTACATCTTGGATGGCCTTGAGGTAAGCTAAAATATACCAAAAATTAATTTCAAAGTGAACTATCCCTTTAATTTTCTATCAATCAGCTAGTTACTTAATTTCATATTGAGGAAGTGGGTTCCAAAGCACTGTATAGGTTAGCTTAATAAATGTGCAAACATGCCACATAGAATCCAATTATTTCAGTTGCGTTCAAAGTAGCATAATGAATTATCATTATTTTTAAAACAAGGCCCCAGAAAAATACATGACCAAATCGTACGAATTCGATGAATGATTAAAAAGTGGCTAATTCGTAACAATTCATACGACCTCACTCGTACGAATTAGTACGATTTTGCTAAATCGTACATATTTTACGAATTGGCCAATTCGTATGAATTCGTACGAATGACCTACCCCTGACCCCGCCCCTAAAACTACCCATCACGTGGGTTTGGACAAATCGTACGAATTCGTACGAGTGAGGTCGTACGAATTAGACACTTTTTATTTTTAAAACAAGGCTCCAGAAAAATACATGATCAAATCGTACGAATTCGATGAATGATTAAAAAGTGGCTAATTCGTAACAATTTATACGACCTCACTCGTACGAATTAGTACGATTTTGCTAAATCGTATGTATTTTACGAATTGGCCAATTCGTATGAATTCGTACGAATGACCTACCCCTGACCCCGCCCCTAAAACTACCCATCACGTGGGTTTGGACAAATTGTACAAATTCGTACGAGTGAGGTCGTACGAATTAGTACAAATTAGACACTTTTTATTTTTAAAACAAGGCCCCAGAAAAATACATGACCAAATCGTACGAATTCGATGAATGATTAAAAAGTGGCTAATTCGTAACAATTCATACGACCTCACTCGTACGAATTAGTACGATTTTGCTAAATCGTACATATTTTACGAATTGGCCAATTCGTATGAATTCGTACGAATGACCTACCCCTGACCCCGCCCCTAAAACTACCCATCACGTGGGTTTGGACAAATCGTACAAATTCGTATGAGTGAGGTCGTACGAATTAGACACTTTTTATTTTTAAAACAAGGCCTCAGAAAAATACATGACCAAATCGTACGAATTCGATGAATGATTAAAAGTGGCTAATTCGTAACAATTCGTACGACCTCACTCGTACGAATTAGTAAGTTTTTGCTAAATCGTACATATTTTACGAATTGCCCATTCGTATGAATTCGTACGAATGACCTACCCCTGACCCCGCCCCTAAAACTACCCATCACGTGGGTTTAGACAAATCGTACGAATTCGTATGAGTGAGGTCGTACGAATTAGACACTTTTTATTTTTAAAACAAGGCCCCAGAAAAATACATGATCAAATCGTACGAATTCGATGAATGATTAAAAGTGGCTAATTCGTAACAATTCATACGACCTCACCTGTACGAATTAGTACGATTTTGCTAAATCGTACATATTTTACGAATTGGCCAATTCGTATGAATTCGTACCAATGACCTACCCCTGACCCCGCCCCTAAACCTACCCATCACGTGGGTTTAGACAAATCGTACGAATTCGCACGAGTGAGGTCGTACGAATTAGACACTTTTTATTTTTAAAACAAGGCCTCAGAAAAATACATGACCAAATCGTACGAATTCGATGAATGATTAAAAAGTGGCTAATTCGTAACAATTCATACGACCTCACTCGTACGAATTAGTACGATTTTGCTAAATCGTACATATTTTACGAATTGGCCAATTCGTATGAATTCGTACGAATGACCTACCCCTGACCCCGCCCCTAAACTTACCCATCACGTGGGTTTAGACAAATCGTACGAATTCGTACGAGTGAGGTCGTACGAATTAGACACTTTTTAATCATTCGTGAAATTCGTACGAATTGGTCGTGAGATAGCGTAGGAAAAATAACAGAAACTTCAAACCATGCCGATGCTGATATCAAAACTTTCCATCCATATGCAATTCTACGCTCCCGTTTCTGCAATGCACAAACTTTTGATATGCATGAAAACAAAGTGAAGTTGTATGCATGAGGCTCAGGTCCAGAGAATCAAATCCTATGTATTTTCACTGACTAGCACTTCCAGCATTTTCTCCTACCAGATAAATCATTTCAGGAAAAAAAAAAGAGCAGCTGAGAAGGAGAGTAGCGCTCTGTCCCTCCCAGCAGTCCTAATTACCTCGCTTCTGGTCCTGAGAATGGATGGACTAGTGTCTGAACTCGATATTACTTCTTCTACCCCATTCCCTCACTAACGTCTTTCATTCACACATCTCGCCCCGATACGACGCTCTTAAGTCCTGATTCAGAGCCTCTATTTTAAGGATTTTAAGAAAAGTCTGCCTTTTTTCTATATGGGTGGGCTGAATTTAGTAAAGAAGCATTAACAAGATTTGTCCTAATTTAGAGCATCGTAAGCATCAGTGGGAGAAGCTCTCTATAATCGGGAGCCTGTAAAGACATTAGCAGTCTTGAAGGGCGTTAAATAACTTTCCTGCATATTTATGAGCTGGTGGTGTCACACGGGGGTGATTGACATCTAAATTCCCTGGGACAGACATTACAAGCGCATTTAGTATTATGTCAGCATCATGTCAGCCTGTCAAATATAGACGTCATGTGTCACAAATGACTTGTGCCGTGTACATCAAATGCTGAAAACGATTGCAAACATCAAAAATGAAACCAAAAAAGACTAGATGTTCAGAATAGCAAAGTTGCACGCTGCAAAAAAGTGCAATTGTTACCTTGAAGAGATAACGTAAAAAAGTTTGTTGTATTTAGGTTGATTCCATGATGTTAAATAAGGCCCTGTTTACACGAGAACGCTCACGGGTGAAAACGTAAAAAAATATTTTATCGTACACTCTCAGAAAAAAAAGGTACAAAAGCTGTCACTGGGGCTGTACTTTTTCAAAAGGTACACTTTTGTACCCAAAGGCTGCATATTGGTACATTAGTGGTACATATTAGCATCTAAAATGTGCGTATAAGCACCTAAAATGTACATATTAGCACCAAAAATGTACATATTAGGACCTAAAATGGACATTTTAGCTCCTGAAATGGACATTTAAGCTCCTGAAATAGACATATTAGCACCTAAAATGTACATATTAGTACCTAAAATGGACATTTTAGCTCCTGAAATGGACATATTAGCACCTAAAATGTACATATTAGGACCTAAATGTACATATTAGCACCTAAAATGTACATATTAGCACCTAAAATGTACATATTAGTACCTAAATGTACATATTAGGACCTAAAATGTACATATTAGCACCTAAAATGTACATATTAGCACCTAAAATGTACATATTAGGACCTAAAATGGACATTTTAGCTCCTGAAATGGACATATTAGCACCTAAAATGTACATATTAGCACCTAAAATGTACATATTAGTACCTAAATATACACATTAGGACCTATAATGGACATTTTAGCTCCTGAAATGGACATATTAGCACCTAAAATGTACATATTAGGACCTAAAATTGACATTTTAGCTCCTGAAATGGACATATTAGCACCTAAAATGTACATATTAGCACCTAAAATGTACATATTAGTACCTAAATGTACATATTAGGACCTATAATGCACATTCTAGCTCCTGAAATGCAGATATCAGCACCTAAAATGTACATATAAACACTTAAAATATACATATTAGCACCTAAAATAGACAAAAGTTTACCTTTTGAAAAGGTACAGCCCCAGTGACAGCTTTTGTACCTTTTTTTCTGAGAGCGTATGTGGCTTTCGTTTACACGGCGACGGCGTTTTTGGGGCTTAAAAAAACGCAAAAAAGTGAAACCCCCCTCCAGAGTGGAAATCTTAAAAATGTTCCACTGCCGCGTTCCTGTGTAAAGGGTAAAAATGCAAAAGTCTGCTTGACAGTGAAGGTTGTGCACAGGCGCGCGGACTTGGTGTTGTAATAGTATGCACTCCTAGCCACCTGGAGTGCATACTACATTGAATTTCACACACTTTTGCGTCATCATACGCACGCGGATTTCCCACCCAAAACGCTCGTCTAAACGCGGAATAAAAAGTGATAACGCAACTTTTGCGTTTTCTCTTCAGAATCGTTTCCGGGTAAACATAGTCTAATACATAAAATTTCATAAAACTTTAAGCATCATACATTGATGAACTACTAAATGCATCGTAAATTAAAAAAAACCTTTAATTGAACTATATTTTCCAATGTACTTCATTTGACAACAACGCACCAATACTGTTTGACACTTTATCGTATTAAATACTTTTTTACATATAATATTAGTAAACAGAATGCACTATCCACCTTTTTATTTTTATAAAAGCGGGCGAAGAACTTGAAAATGTGAAGTTTCCGTTGTAATTCAGTTCAATTCTGTTATTTTGCCTGTCCCAAATCAGTCCGTAATGGTGCTTAATATTGCAAACTGCTATGTTTTAATTCATTCTCATAATCAGAAACACACTTGTTTGTCTTGCAAACATTTTACCATTTACTGAACTTTGTAATTCCTCTAGTAGTTATTGATATAGATGTCTCACACATTCACAGAATATAGCTTCGTATTTGCAAAATAAAGGGGGTGCTTATAGTATTCCAATATGAACATGGTTATTATTAGACAATCGTAAAGTGTAAATGGAGAGTTACAAATAAGCACAGGGTAGGATTTCTGAGAGGATGAGCAGATAATGAAAGAGTTTCCTGAGGCCTGATGGAGTGTGGATTTGATAGCGCTGTACTGGGCGGGAAGCTAGGCAGAATTGGCGGATGTCTTGAAGATGGAAAGTGGATCACGACGTGAGACTGGAAAGGGTGGAGTGAGACTGTCAGACCATGAGAGAGATTGGACATTGTAATTATGGTTTAGGAGGAAGACACCTCTGCAAGGACAACCAATAACTCAGCTGCATTGTTGGGCGTTATTGAGATGAGCAACGATTGTGCTTTACATCGCAAAGGTGCTCAAAAAAGTTTGTTTTATTTTATTCAGTCACTTCGAGAGTTTCAGAGGAGATGTCCCTATAAATAACTAATAAATAAACTGATATCCCTATGCTATCTCACGACCAATTCGTACGAGTGATTAAAAAGTGGCTAATTCATACGACCTCACTCGTACGAATTCGTAGGTTTAGGGGCGGGGTCAGGGGTAGGTCATTCGTACGAATTCATACGAATTGGCCAATTCGTAAAATATGTACGATTTAGCAAAAACGTACGAGTGAGGTCGTACGAATTGACTGCGTTTACATGCAGCCAATAACCCGTTCAAAACCGGGATTTAGCAATAACCCGGTCGCGAACGTCCATGTAAACACCGGCAAAAACCCGAAAAATGCTCATATCCCGGATTTTAAAAACCGGGATATTATACCCCTTTTCTAACCCGAATTTTTGGTCATGTAAACGCGTCTCGGCATATCCCCATAGTGATTTGTGTTCTGCGCATGTTCTATTCGCAAGGAATCTTGGTCTTTTGAGTTGATAAACTTCTCGGCGCATACATGGCGAGACGTAGCACAGCATACTTTTAGAGCGAGTTCATTAACGCTACCAGCATCTAAGCGCAAACAAAGGCGATCGCTATCTGCCCCGAACTATTCATCCGCATACTGCTGTTGTTGTTGTCTTTGGATACAGGAAGAAGAATCGGAAATGATGCATTTTGCGTCTTGGTTGTCCGTACGTCGAGACGCTAACCGCGCGCCGCCGTTTACATCGGGATATTACAATACCATGTATACAGGAGAAACTCTCTCTGCTCACGCATGTAAACGGGTTATCCCTAATGTTTCAGAAACCCGAAAAGTGACCTTAACCCGACCATAACCCGAAAATTGGCTGCATGTAAACGTAGTCATTGTTACGAATTAGCCACCTCGTAAAATTCGTACGAATTCTCGTGAGATCGGGTTGGATATTCCAACGCATTCTCATCCTTTAGCGTCATCTAGAACGCTACATGACAAATTGGCGCTATACTACGCACATGCCACCCGTTATCGTTAAAATATCGTTAATATCGTGCACTTTTACTATTTCATACAGTACACTACCAAAACTTTAATAGGAACATTAAGAATTTTAATGCTTTTGAAAAAAAAAGACTTAACCAAGGCTGCATTTATTTAACCAAAAATACTGCAGAAACAGTAATACTGTGAAATATTATTACAAAAAATTAAAAAAAGTGTTTTTTTTTTTATTTGAGTATAATGTATTTTAAAATGTAATTTATTTCATCATTACTCCAGCTGCAGTGTCACATGATCCTTCAGAAATCATTCTTCCAATATGCTGATTTGAGAAACATTTCTTCTTCGACCATAACCCGAAAATTGGCTGCATGTAAACGTAGTCATTGTTACGAATTAGCCACCTCGTAAAATTCGTACGAATTCTCGTGAGATCGGGTTGGATATTCCAACGCATTCTCATCCTTTAGCGTCATATAGAACGCTACATGACAAAGTGGCGCTATACTACGCACATGCCACCCGTTATCGTTAAAATATCGTTAATATCGTGCACTTTTACTATTTCATACAGTACACTACCAAAACTTTAATAGGAAAATTTAGAATTTTAATGCTTTTGAAAAAAAAAAAGACTTTACCAAGGCTGCATTTATTTAATCAAAAATACTGCAAAAACAGTAATACTGTGAAATATTATTACAAAAAATTAAAAAAAGTGTTTTTTTTTATTTGAGTATAATGTATTTTAAAATGTAATTTATTTCATCATTACTCCAGCTGCAGTGTCACATGATCCTTCAGAAATCATTCTTCCAATATGCTGATTTGAGAAACATTTCTTATTATTATTAATGTATAGCTAATGTATAGACTTCCCAAATGACCAACTACTGTACATTTGCCAAACTGCGTAATCTACTGTATATGGCAGACATGACTTGATTAAACTTGACCTTCCGTCCCCAGTGTGACAAATAATTTATCATGCTGTAAAGATGCAAAACAAAGAAGAAAAAAGAAAAATGAATGTATTTCCAAGGTGATTGGAAATCTAAACAAAGACTGTGTGTGAGTGTGTGTTTGTTTTCTTGGCACGAATGCATAGTTTACATGTGAGTTACAGCCACAGCGTCTGATTAGCGGTAATCTCTCATGCTAATCTGTAAGTGAACGTTCACATTTATCTGCAGATTTATGATTGCATTTACAACACAGCTTGAATTCAGAACAAGTGCCTGGCAGACAAGATTTACTCTGTTTTCTGCTGATACCGTGATTCGCTCAGGCAAAAGACAGTGTGTTTGATCAGCCGGGCTGTGCAGTAAACTAATGCAAGCAACGCCTCCTGTTTAACCACTCAAACGTTAGCGTTTAACGTTATCCACACTTCGTTCTGGTAGAGTCATGTCCAGTTTGCATCGGTGGCGGTCACGTTGGCCGCTTATCTGGGCTTTCGGAGCTGATTTGTAAACTCTGCAATCAGGCCGGAGAGCTGTTTATCAAGACAAACTCTGCCGCTTTGAAATGGAAATCTGCAAATCTGTTCACGTCACTCTTATCTGATGGAAAGGAGCATTCATTTGCACTTGAAAGGGCCATTTGATTTCAAGGTTGTAAACTGTGTGTATGAGTATGTGTGGACAGAGGTGTGCGCGTGTCCCAGCTGAGTAAAGGCGAAGCCGTAGAGCACGAAAATGCCAAGTGTACCCATGGGGACGCCCCTGCCCGCACTAGAACAAGCCTTTTCTTTATTTATCGGCACACAATTGAGCACGTCTGCAACTTACAGTTCAGTGCAGTCGTGGGTTCACATAACCAAAACTAGTCTACTTATCCATCTTTTAAGGGGAAGTGTGTGGTTTTTTCTCTTTTAGAATACACATATTCCATCTTAATATACAGATACTATAAGTAAGTCATTCTCAAATTTCTCCTTAACACGATTACGGACTATCTATGTGAAAATTATGTTATTGCACAGCTCTCCAAAAAAGTTGGATATATAGTATATCCACCTTTTTCCGCATACATACTCATGTAAAGCAATATAACAAATACCAAATCTATTTTTCAATACAAAATGTAACCATCACCCAGCTCTTTGTATTTATATATAAGTATGGATATCCAACTTTATCCGCATACTTGCATAGGGTGATGTATGCTATATGGCATCTTTAAGGTAGTGTACACTCTCAGAAAAAAGGTACAGAAGCTGTCACTGGGGCTGTATCTTTTCAAAAGGTAAACTTTTGTACATTTTAGGTACTAATGTGTACATTTTAGGTGCTGATATGTACATTTTAGGTGCTAATATATACTTTTTAGGTGTTAATATGTACATTTAGGTGCTAATATGTACATTTAGGTGCTGATATGGACATTTTAGGTGCTAATATATACATTTTAGGTGTTAATATGTACATTTAGGTGCTAATATGTACATTTTAGGTGCTGATATGGACATTTTAGGTGCTAATATGTACAATTTAGGAGCTAATATGTACATTTTAGGTGTTAATATGTACATTTAGGTGCTAATATATACATTTTAGGTGTTAATATGTACATTTAGGTGCTAATATGTACATTTTAGGTGCTGATGTGGACATTTTAGGTGCTAATATGTACGTTTTAGGTGCTAATATATACATTTTAGGTGTTAATATGTACATTTAGGTGCTAATATGTACATTTTAGGTGCTGATATGTACATTTTAGGTGCTAATATGTACATTTAGGTGCTAATATGTACATTTTAGGTGCTAATATTTACATTTTAGGTGTTAATATGTACATTTTAGGAGCTAATATGTACATTTTAGGTGTTATTATGTACATTTAGGTGCTAATATATACATTTTAGGTGCTGATGTGGATATTTCCGGTGCTAATATGTACATTTAGGTGCTATTATGTACATTTTAGGTGTTGATATGCACATTTAGGTGCTAATATGTACATTGTAGGTGCTGATATGGACATTTTAGGTGCTAATATGTACATTTAGGTGCTAATATGTACATTTTAGGTGTTAATATGTACCATTAAGTTATCAATATGCACCCTTTAGGTACAAAGGCATACCCTTTTGAAAAGGTACAGCCCCAGTGACAGCTTTTGGACCTTTTTTTCTGAGAGTGTATAGGCACACTATACAGTGTAATTGCACAGTTCACCTTTTAAATTTGCATGTCTGCAATTCCACCAATAACAGCAAGCAAAACAGACTAATTTTGTTTGTATTCCATTTTGTCAATAGCGAATAGTGAATAAATGAATTATGCATTACAATAACGTAATAAAAGATGCTCCCTTTCATTCAGCCGAAGTCAGTCGACACATTTTCAGCAAAGGATGTGTTCATTCAGAGCATGAGAATTTTTCACTAATTGAACAATTCCTTTAAAAGATTTGCTCAAAAACGAGAAGACATTTAGAATCAAAACACCGCCAGTACATGCTCGACCACACTATGGGTAACCAATACTCCCATCAGGGCTTCCAGTAACCCACCCAGATCTTAAACTGCATTGTAATTAGTGGCTACAAAAGCTGCACAACAGCACATTAGTGCAGCAGTGCCTTCTCTTTAACTCATGTATGTTGTTTGCCGTAAGGATCGTCCCTGCGCGCTCACACCGCTTTGATCACCACTCATATCATACGAGCACTTTATATGATCTCTTTTATGTGAAAAGCTTTGTGCGAGCTCTGTGAGGTTTAATGAGATATGTATGAAATATGGGAGAACATGTCGTCCCTGCTTGTGTAATGGCTTATAGTGTTATTGCTCACCTTCATGTTTTTATAATGACTGAAGCTCTAAGCACTCAGAGACAACGAGCCCTTGAGAATATTTGAGAAGGAAAATCCCATGCATGAAACACAGCAAAGATTCAGTTCGAGTACAGATGGGGGAAAAGAGAAAAACAATAAAAATCCACATCATATTGCATGCATAAAAGGGCACAAATATGTGTCTTTATCGAATCTGTGATCTCTCCTCACATTTGCTGTAAACTGCGACTGTATAGCTGAGGCTGTTTCACAACTTTGTTATTTGAAATGCTCTTCTCTCTAGTCAGCGGCAGACTCGCTCACAGGCGACATAAAGAGGCGATGTTCGGCTTGCAGCTGTCACAGTGCACTTCATTTCTCTCTCATCCATACGCTCTCAGTTCCAGAGGAGTCAGAATAAAGCAGCCAAAAACACCAACGTTACTGTATCCTGACAAACTGACGGCGTTTAAACGCTTAAAGGGATACTTCACCTCCGGAAAGATGAATGTGCATTTAAAATGGGTTTTTATTAGGGCTGTCAAACGATTAATCGCAGTCAAAATAAAAGTTTGTGTTTACATAATATATGTGGTTGCACTGTGTATAATTATTTTGTATATATAAATACACACACATGCATGTGTATTTAAGAAAAAAATATTATTTATATATAAAATATTTATATTTATATTAGGGCTGTCAAATGATTAATCACGATTAATCGCATCCAAAATAAAAGTTTGTGTTTACATAATATATGTGGTTGCACTGTGTATAATTATTTTGTATATATAAATACACACACATGCATGTATATTTAAGAAAAAAATATTATTTATATATAAAATATTTATATTTATATTAGGGCTGTCAAAACGATTAATCGCGATTAATCGCATCCAAAATAAAAGTTTGTGTTTACATAATATATGTGGGGGCACTGTGTATAATTATTTTTTATATATATAAAAACACACATGCATGTATATTTAAGAAAAAAAAAATTATTTATAAATAAAATATTTACATTTATATATATTATATATAAATCTTTATACAGAATATACATGAAAATATTTCTTAAATATATACAAGCATGTGCGTGTATTTATATATATAAAATAATTATACGCAGTGTACCCACATATATTATGTAAACAAAAATTTTTATTTTGGATGCGATTAATCGCGATTAATCATTTGACAGCCCTAGTCTTTATGTAGAAGAAATATGAATTGTGAGCTTTCTAGACTGAGAAAAGCCAGAAAATGTGATTTTGGCTTATGTGGATGAAAGACAACAACTCCCAGAAGGCACTTGCTTCACTGCCCTAGGAGGCCACGCCTACCGGTAACAGAGCGCAGTCGTTAAACATCAAGTCTAGGCTACTAGTGAGTCTCATGATGAGTGTGCCTGAAAATGTGTTTCGAGATCGCCCAAAATGTCCGGGATTCGGCTTTTGCGTTCTACAGTCGCCATTCGTCATGTTTCCTGTGTACGGCCCTATGAAATCTGTTTTATTTTTTCCCCAATCCCGTTTTTTCCGTTTTAATTTTTGGGAATTAGGTTTTTTTTACCCTTGACTGTTATTTTAGTTATAGTATGCTTTTAAAGTTAATGATTAAAATGTATTAAAAAATACAAATAAATTAGGAATGACCTTTAATTTATTGAGGTAATACAGACATTTACTCAGTAGCCTTTTCAGCACAAATACTGCATGATGCAACATAACACTGCACTCTTCTAGTAAAAAAAAATGGTTATGAGCTTTAAACTGTCCAGTAATATAAATTATATTAGTTTATATAAGTTTAACCCCTTAACTGTCACCGTCCCGGTACCAGGACGCCTAACTTTACTTCACTTTATTTCTATTAAATCTTAATCTAATTATGAATCTAATTATGAAAAAGAGGATGGTAACCCCGACTACTCAGCTTTCTCCACAGAACAAAAGCCTGCTAGCTTAGCTTCCAAAAAAAGATGGCCGACACTGTATGTTTATTCTGTGAGTGAGATCGCCCTCTATGGGCGGGTTGAGGACATGCGGGACAGACCCGACTACTGACTGTAGTCTTTAGCCTCTGGACAAAAAATCCTCAGATGACGCAAAATGACGATTTTTGTGTCATCGGAGGATATTTTCCAGACAAAAAATACATAAATCTCTCATCTCGGGGGGATATGAGGCAAAGTAATTTGAAAATACAACAGGTTTTCTACTAATACAAAGCTTAATGCTAAATATCCCTTATAAATATCCCTCCCTAAATATCCCAAAGTATCCCTTTAAGTCGTTAGTCGGGCAAGATATGCACCCCTTGGGCTACAATATTCTTCCTAGCCAACAAATAAATAATATTATATAAATATTATGTTTAAAGACTGGACTCAAGACTCAAAAGGAGTCCCTTTCTCGCTTTGAGTCGCATTTCCGCACACCACTGCTCAGCACAAACTCTCTTTACAATCATATTTACCAGCGTGTGCAATCTGAGGTTTGCAGTGGCGTAAGCAAAACATCACAAGTTCCAGATGAAATGTCAGCACTCAAGAGTTTAGACTGAAACTGACGATAGCACAACAACGGTCACGCAAATAAATCTCATTAAAAGCATGACAGCCGTCAAACGTTACGAAACACACTGAATAAGTAATAAGTCGTGATTATCGCACAGTTCTTCTCAATAATATGTAGTTTATTTGCCACTAAGTGCCTAAAAACAAAACTCTGAAAAGCTCTGAAATTACCAGTAATTTGTCAACTTTGGCAAACCCAGTGATTACCGACTTTGTGAATTTTATAAGTGCTTTCCAGTTTTGATTGCAAAATGCATTAGAAGATCATTTGCAGTCTGTGCTTGTGTCTCAGTCCATCACAGCTCACACTTTCTATTCACAGTCTTACACTCTATATATTTCACCATGTATTCATATGCATTACTGTGACCTTACTAAAAACATTGCCCCATCAACACTAAGATGAAACGCTCCCATGCACAATGGTTGATTGAACCGAGAGTGAGCATGACTACTCGCTATCACACCGATGTCAATTTCACACACACGACCTGAACATCACGGCATGCCACTGTGCGCTTCTGTCATAGCAGGCCGAGTCAGGAAATGAGACACTTGTTTCTCGTGTTTGCAGAACAGGTTAATGCGTTCTGCTTTGATAGACCTCCACACGGGTTTATTTAAACATGGCTTTTCCAATAAAAATCACACAGGATTTTCCCCGGGCTGAGAGTAATGAAGTCTCAGCACTCGTGTTTATACTGGTCATCTTGTTACCGCGAGCTGATTGAATTGTGGAGGTACTCGGCTCAAAGCGACTGAAGTGTTTTATTGTCAATGGACGTTTATGCATGTTTAAGCATTCGGAAATAAATCTGAATTAGCCGAACAAGCTTCTAAAAGGGAAGGAAAAACAACGCTGAAGGGCTCTTTTTTGGCACGAATGATTGCAATCGTATGAAATTCTCACCCTAAAGGCTGAAAAAATATTCTGAAAGCAAATAAATAATCTGTTAATGGCCTTCGAGACGGGTGAATCTGTAAAGATGTGGAACATATGTCACCCCAAAATATCATTATATTTTGTGAAAAGATTTTTTTTAAACAACTTTTGCATTATGAGATTATATTCATGATAATTTATCACATCATAATTTACTACACAGTTCTCAATAGACAACAACAATGTGGAGATAAATATTCTCATTACTGTAATGCAAAGAAGATTTTTTTACATTACAATAATGAACATATGTGATGAAATGTGATTTCTTAAATGTAATCTTATTTTAATTTTACATTACCATTTATACATAAATACCAGTGGCGGCTGGTGATATTTATTTATTTATTTATTTATTTTTATTTATTTATTTATTTATTTATTTATTTATTTATTTATTTGTATTTATTTATTTATTTTGGGGGGGGGGGCATTTTTTTATTTTTATTTTTTATTGAGGAGGGCAAATAAATACAAATCAGTACCAAAAACCATGTTGACTACTACTTAAATATAAATTTATGAACCCAAAAATATAATTATATTTTGTGAAAAGATTTTTTTTAAACAACTTTTGCATTATGAGATTATATTCCTGATAATTTATCACATCATAATTTACCCTCTACACAGTTCTCAATAGACAACAACAATGTGGAGATAAATATTCTCATTACTGTAATGTAAAAGAATATTTTTTTACATTACAATAATGAACATATGTGATGAAATGTGATTGCTTAAATATAATCTTATTTTAACTTTACATTACCATTTATACATAAATATCAGCGGCGGCTGGTGATATTTATTTATTTTTATTTTATTTTATTTTATTTTTTATTTTTTTGGGGGGGGGGGGGGCATTTTTTTTATTTTTTTAAACAAATCAGCGGCTGGTGATATTTATTTTTTTGGGAGCGCATTTTTTTATTTTTATTTTTTATTGAGGAGGGCAAATAAATACAAAGCAGTACCAAAAACCATGTTGACTACTACTTAAATATAAATTTATGATCTTTATTTACATTTCATACCAATAAAGAAGTACCAAAACGCATGTTTCCGACTTGAACATAAATTTTGCTCACTTTTATTTCGTACTATTAAAGAAGTACCAAAAAGCATGTTTCTTACTTGAACATAAATTTTGCTCACTTTTATATACATTTCATACCAGTAAAGAAGTACCAAAAAGCATGTTTCTTACTTGAACATAAATTTTGCTCACTTTTATATACATTTCGTACTATTAAAGAAGTACCAAAAAGCATGTTTCTTACTTGAACATAAATTTTGCTCACTTTTATATACATTTCATACCAGTAAAGAAGTACCAAAAAGCATGTTTCCTACTTGAACAAAAATTTTGTTCTCTTTTTATATACATTTCGTTAATGTGAAAAGTGGGACATTTATAAATATGAAACCATGTATATGAAACTGTCAATCGCTAGTTGGCCAGTAACATGTTTATGAATTCTAACGCCGCAAAATTGTGAGAATATGAACATGAACAAATGTAAAAAAAAAATGTTAAAAAAATGTTAAAGCCTTTCTAATTTAAATATTCATTGCTCAAAAAAATTTACAGGCAAACATCCGAAGCGAACATCACACATCCCGTGCATATTGTTCTCTTTTACGTTTTCTTGTGCTTGAACAGACATACAAACAAAATGATGTCAAAATCCACATCTTGGCAAATATTCCTAGTCAGTTGTGTCTTAACTAAATGCAAACAGTTGAGAAATAAAACATGTAACAGTATATTGGATCCGCGCATTCAGTCTTAAAGTGACAGCAGCCTAATATTCCAGTGTTTTTAAAGTTAATCAAACAAGAAAAGACAAAGAACAAACTCTGTCATTTATCTCGACTGAATAACTTTTGCATCTTTAATAAGTATTAATCTTATTAATCTGTTCTGGTTAAAAATATTTATGGCCAGTCAATTTTATTAAGACGCCGGCCACTGGCAGCTGTGGCAAAAATAAATAAATAAATAAATAAAAATACAGTGATCACAGACAACAGGACGTGCACACAGCAACATTTGTGTGAGCAGATGCTTGTCTATCATCTTGCTTGTTCTATCAGATTTTTTAATTTGTACCTGAGTATGCATGCTCATAATTCATCAGCCCAAGGAAATTGTTCAGCTCAAATGTTTGCCACCATAATGCACAATTACAAACCACCATAACGTAGTGTAATTTAACTCTCGGCTGAATTATGCTTCATATTCCACTTGAACTAGTTTGGGGTTCAGGGCACAGGTTGCACAGTGAATATCAAATGGCAACAATCAACCACTATAATATTATACAGCCAACAGTACAACTTATGAAATAATACTGTACCATATATAAAAGTTCTGCTTAAATTATTTAGTAGAAATATTATAGAAAATATCAGTAAATCTATTTTAATGATCATGTATGAGATTTTTACTGGTTACTGTGAAGGATTGAGGTCCCATTGGCCGATAAAACCATAAGAAATAAATCCTCTGGGTCAAATCCTTTATTTGTCCTATAGATTTTCCTCCCTTCAATCTCAATAGTGCAATTAAATGGTCAATGGGTCACGTCAAATGACCTATTGGTCATTTAGTCAATAGGTCAAATGCTCCCAATTAAGCAGAATAAGGAAAACGCAAATATTTCCCTGCGGTTTGGCCTCTAATTTACACGAAAACCCCGTTCTTATCACAGAAAACGATTATTTCTTAAAAAATACGGCCAAAGTGGAGATTTCTGAAAACGGCAGTTGTCGTGTCAACATGGAGAAACGGGGTTTTAGGTTCTCTCTTGTAGATTCTGAGGATTCTGATTGGCTTGCATGGCTTTATCCTTAACTCCTACTCTGCCGCCCATGGGTTTGGCATAGTTATGATGGCGCTCGACGGTGTATTTATGCGGGGGTGTGCGCACGATGTTATTATTGAAAACGGAGAGGAGGAAAATAATCGTTTCTCTAAATACCCGACTTTGTGTAAACGTGGCCTAAGTTTCCATATAATTTTGGAAACTCACTGCATATGAATGTGTAAAGCAGGTCTATTGGCAAAGTGTACATTACTAGTCAAAAGTTTGGAATAATTAAGATTTTTTTTGTTAAAAAAAAAGCAAGGTAGAAGTTGTTTGATCAAAAATACAGCAAAAACGGTAATATTGAGAAATATCACTACAATTAAAAATAACTGTTTTCTATTTCAATATATTTTTTTATTAAAAATGTCATTTATTCCTGTGAAGTCAAAGCTGAATTTTCACATCAACATCCACACACACACACACACAAACACACCAAAAAAATCAGACTATACATGTGTTTTGCATTTTTAAAAAGCTCAGTTTGTCCACAAAATGGCATCCATCTAATTTCAAAAATTGCTTTTATGAGGCCTAGGCTTGACTCCAAAATGAAATACAGCTTTAAAAAAAAAAATAAAAAAATATATTTTTTAAAAAATATTTTTTTTTCTATTATATTCAATGGGGGAAAATTTGGTCATAATTATTGCATTAATACTAATTATAATTTTTTTTATTTTTGAAATTTTCTCAAAACACCAAAAAAGAAAAGAAAAAATATGATAAAAAATAAGTAAAAAAAAAAAAAAAAGATTTTCTTTTTTAAATATGAATCCCGCCCTTTGGGTCCATTTTGACCTGAAGGTCCCGAGTGTGACTGTTAAACGAAGAACCCCAGAGGGTTAATTATAGTTACCAACACTGCCACATGCACATACACCAGTTCAGCATTAGTTTGTGCAGTGATAAGATGACCCTGTTGTGCTGACGACTTTGACCCCGGGCAAACTGAAGCCCATCTGTAACATCAGAGAGAAGCTTATACACACACACACACACACTTGTCCTGCCCTGCTCTCTGTACTTTATGGTCCAAAACATCTCTCTCCTCAGACGAATGATCCGCCCTCAAGCGTGAGGAACAGTGGGATCACCGTGTGTTCATGGGAAGCCATGAAGACTCAGCCGTATATCTGGGCGTTCTCCGTTTCTTTCACTGCGATGTTTTCAAACACGCACACACACGAACACAGCAGGTGTGGACGGCCGAGATAGAGGATGTATCAAGCGAAGTGGAAGAGAAGGGCAGACACGTTCACCAGCCGTGTGAAAGATAACAAGACTGAGAATTACACTCCAGTAACAACCTTTACATTAATTGCAGTCCCTTTCTTTGAATTGCGTGAACGTGCCGATGTTTGTTTGTGTGTGTGTTCGGTTGTGCAATGGTGCATTTTGACAGCTTAGGTTTTGCATGTTGATGAAACAAGCGGGTCCGAGTGTGTGTGTGTGTTGGAGGAAGAAATGTACCAAGCCAGTGGACATTGGGGAGTTATTGAGTGATGGCCGCTGGAGCAGAAGAGGCCAGTTGATGGATTTCTTCTAAAAGAAACTTCTGGAAAAGAGCCAGTTGGTGGCCGGCATGCTCATACAAACACAGATGCAAAACACAAACACACATTACGGGGTTGAATTGAGAATGCATTTGAATTCCGAATAAAGAGCTGGATTTGAATTGGGGCACGGTAACAAACAGGATGCAGAAGTGCAGTGTAAGGAAGTTAAAAAATAAAATTCATTTAAATTCAAACAATATTGCAATAACTGGACTTTTTAACTACACTGTTAGACCTTACCAGGTTTTTTACAGTAAAATACTGGCAACACTGTTGCCAGTAATTTACTGTAAAAATGCACTAAAACTAATAAGTTGTATTTTTTAGTTAACTTGAGTTTTAGTGCATTTTTACAGTAAATTACTGGCAACAGTGTTGTAAAAATGCACTAAAACTAATAAGTTGTATTTTTTAGTTAACTTGAGCTTTAGTACATTTTTACAGTAAATTACTGGCAGCAGTGTTGTAAAAATGCACTAAAACTAATAAGTTGTATTTTTTAGTTAACTTGAGCTTTAGTACATTTTTACAGTAAATTACTGGCAGCAGTGTTGTAAAAATGCACTAAAACTAATAAGTTGTATTTTTTAGTTAACTTGAGCTTTAGTACATTTTTACAGTAAATTACTGTAAAAAACCTGGTAATGTCTAACAGTGTAGAGAAGAAAAACTTGTCCACATAAACTTTGAATTGTTGAACGTTTTCAGACAGAATTTGTTTCAATTGCACTTAAGCGGTAAGTAAACCCAAAACTTTAAATTCTGTCATTTACTCACCCTCATGTTGTTCCAAACCTGTATGAATTTGTTTTTTTTCTGCTGAACACAAAAGAAGATATTTTGAAGAATATGGGGAAACAAACAGTTGACGGTAAAAAATAATTGTGATTTAAAATTAAAAGACAGGAACAGAAAGTTTCTGTACAATTTACGGTAAATAACCGTGATATAATTTTACAGTAAAATACTGTTAAATTGACAGTTTTTGAAAGTGAAAAAGAACAACACTGTAAAACATAATCCTGTAAAAAACAGTAAACTACTGGCAGTTGTGGTTGCAAAGCATCATACTGTAAAAATACGGTGCGTTACTGTTTTTTAAAACTAACAGCTAAATACTGTATTGTCAGCTACAGTATAAAACTTTAATTTAACAGCTATATGCTATAACACAAAAACAGTAACACACCGTATTTTTACAGTAGGAAGCTGGCAACCACAGCTGCCAGTAGTTTACCGTTTTTTTAAAGGATTATTTTTTACATTGTATAATTTACAGTGAAAAAAAACGTAAATTGACATTCCCACAATTCCCTGTGTGACACTTCACATTTTATGTATTTTTGTTGAAATAACTGTTTCCTCATAGTTTTCTTGTTTGTTTGTTTCTAATTAGTTATGTACTGTACATTAGGGGTGTATGTTACATTTAATGTCATTAACTTAAATTAATGTTTATTGCATTTTTTTCATGTGTGTTACCATGATGGTGTTTAATGTTTGTGTGAATGACACAGTGCAGCTTCTTAATATAAATATTAATCTTCAAATGGAAGACTACTTGTGATGAGCTTTGATTGATCAATGTGACTCTCATCAGTGTTGTGATGATTGTTGGTTATCAGTGTATTACGATGTAAGATATAAATGTATCAAAAGGTTGTTAAATTAACATTTTATCCGAAAATGAAATACGGTTTATTACTGTAAATTTTAAGTCTGTAAAACCATTAACGTTCCTACCGTATTTTTAACGGTAAAATTCTGGCAACCACAGCTGCCGTTTTTGTACCATAAAATTACGGTTTTATTTTTTTACAGTTGTAGTAGGGGAAAAAAGAGACCCGTCAACTCTTTGGTTGACATTCTTTATACAGTATCTTCTTTTGTATTTAGTAGAATAAATTCATACAGGTTTGGAACAACTTAAGTAAATGTAAAGTAAATGATGACTATCCCTTTAATCCATCCACCCAATCCATCCAATAAAAAAAATTACATTTGTATGCCTCTTTGTATGATCCAACTGTAACCACACAATCTGGACCCAAGACATTGGTGGCCATTTATTACACAAACTTATACACAAAAAAGGTTCTTCAGCGGTTCTTCGGGGGTTCTTTGCAGTGGTCATGGTGCTATATAGAGAGCCTAAGTCCCGCCCCTCCGCTTCCGGCTCATGGGACCTTATTTCGGAAAAAATATGAATGGTAGTCAATGGGACAGTCGAGAGACAACTTATCTTTTTATTCCGTCTGAACTGTGCCCTGAATTACACATATGATGTTTGTCAATTTAAAAGATGAATCTGAAAGTCAAAAACGTCGCAGTTTGTCATACAGCAGAAGAGTAACGTTTAGTTTTATGTGAAAATCGCTCTGTGAACTACATCTCCCAGGAAGAGAAACGAGATCTGCTGCTCATGTGTGTGCGGTCTGGTACAAAACACTCAGGTAGGACGGCGTAACGTTACGATTATAACGTAAGGCTGTAGAAACAATGACAGACAGCCTCAGTAAAGTTAGCTTCAGTCATTGAGAGAAAATGTGCACCTTTGGGGTTTGTAGTCTTTGTAATTACGTATTTTCACAGTCTTATACCTCAACGGTTTTACATCAAACTGCGACTTTCTTTACTTTAAAATGTATCTTTTAAATTGACAGACATCATATGTGTAATTCAGGGCACAATTCAAACCAGATCAAAATATTTGTCGTCTCTCGCCATTGACTACCATTCAATATTTTTCCGAAATAAGGTCCCATGGTGGTCGACCAGAAGGGGAGGGACTTAGGCTCTCTATGGCACCACTACAATTTAAAGAACCTGTTAAAGGGATACTCCACTTTTTTTGGAAATAGGCTCATTTTACAACTCCCCCAGAGTTAAACAGTTTAGTTTTACCGTTTTCGAATCCATTCAGACGATTATATGATATTTAGAAGAAAATCAGTAACCAGACAGTTTCTGGTCTCATTGACTTCCATAGTAGGAAAAAAATATACTATGGAAGTCAATGACACCAGAAACTGTCTGGTTACTGATATTCTTCTAAATATCAGAAAATCGTCTGAATGGATTTGAAAACGGTAAAACTCAACTGTTTAACTCTGGGGGAGTGGTAAAATGAGCCTATTTCCAAAAAAAGTGGAGTATCCCTTTAAGTTTGGTTCTTCAGCGGTTCCCTGGGGTGGTTAAGGTGCTCTATGGCACCTCTTATGGTTCTACATAGCACCATTTGACAAAGATAAGTGCACTTAAAGTGGTTCCCCTATGATTACAAGCCAATGAACCACTTTTAGTGTTACATAGCACCAATTTTGTCTACAGTGTATGCAAGAGAAGTATTGTGCAAATGATCAAGTTATTAATGAAAACGGCTTCCTGTTCAGCACAGGATCATATTTTTAAGATTTATTCCACATTTATGCTCTCTATAAAGCGACTTGCAAGAAAGTGTGCATATTATGTAAGTGGCAATTACCAGGATAGGTAGCTGAGAGTGCAACTCAAGCTAAGCTGAGGTTAAGCCCTCAAGAGCCGAGAAAACACCTCACAGATAATGACGATATACGGCAAAAAGAGCAAGATTACTTCAGTATAATGACAGGCTTGATTATTATTGAGAGATTATTTTTCTGAACGTAGGACTGCGCAAAAGTAGTGTCCTGAGGTTATAATGACTCACAAAATGACTCACGTTGTCGTTAGGTCTTTCTCTCTTTATTTCTCTCTCTCTCTATCACACACACACACGTGCACAAAAGATGGTTTTATGGCCTCGGGCTTGGTGTTAGTCGGTTGCGGTATAGAGGGATTAATTGAAGCTTTGCCGCAGCGTGTGTGTGTGTGTATGAGACTCTATCAGGGTGGTTGGGATTTGGTACTGCTGACACCTGTATTGATCAGTCAGTGTAATCAGGATCAAAAAGTGATATGCCCATAATCCCCTCACGGAGACACACACACACACATGCTCTCGGTGTACCGATGCAGCTCAGTAAGGCCCTGCATACTCACTAGCTTTGCTGACTGCAGACATTATTGCGGGTTTTATGATGCATATTTTAAAAAGAAATCACAATAAAACCTTTGGCACATGTGCAACATTGGCATGCAGAGGGATAATCACAGGTGCATGTATTTAATTTTAATAAAACCCCTTAAAACTGCAGCTCCAAAGCATTCCTTGTGACAAAACTACATTGCAAGCAGGCCTTGACATTAACACCCACCAACCCGCCAAATGTGTGTGTATTTCGGCAGTGTGTAACACAGTCACGCCTACTAGCCACTGTGGCAGGTTGAATTTTAAATATATATATATATATATATATATATATATATATATATATATATATATTAGGGCTGTCAAATGATTAATCGTGATTAATCGCATCCAAAATAAAAGTTTTTGTTTACATATATGTGTGCACTGTGTATAATTATTTTATATATATATAAATACACACGCATGCTTGTACAGTATATATATAAGAAATATTTTCATGCATATACTGTATATAGATTTATATATAATTTATATTATATATAAATATAAATATTTTATTTTTTTTATAATTTGTTTTATTTTTAAATTTTGTTAGCTATATGCTTCATTATATATGCTTATGTATAGGTATGTACGCAAATGTTTGATGTGTGCACGCATGTGTCTGTGTATAGATATTCTATATGTGTATGTACATAATATCTCTATTCTATTTCTGTGGCCTGTACATATCTGTTTGTATTGCTCTCTTAAGAAAAATAAATACAATTTGATTAAAAAAATAAATATTTTATATATAAATATTTTCTTTCTTAAATATATACATGAATGTTTGTGTATTTATATATACACAAAATAATCATACACAGCGCACCCACATATATTATGTAAACAAAAGCTTTTACTTTGGATGCGATTAATCGTGATGAATCATTTGACAGCCTAGGGCTGGGAAACGATTAATCGCGATTAAACGCATCCGAAATAAAAGTTTGTGTTTATAAAATATTTATTTTATTTTTTTTTTATCAAATTTTTATTTATTTTTCTTTAGAGAGCAATACAAACAGATATGTACAGGCCACAGAAATAGAATAGAGATATATGAAAATATATATATACACGAAATATTTGCATGTATATACTTTATATATATTTATACAAAATTAATATTATACATAAATGTAAATATTTGATATATTAATAACACATTTTTCTTAAATATATACATGTATATGTGTGTATTTATATATACAAAATAATTATACACACACATATATTATGTAAACACAAACTTTTACTTTGGATGCGATTAATCACGATTAATCTTTTCCCAGCCCTATGTATATATATATTGCTCTTGACGCTCGAATGGATTCAACGTGTTCAAGCGTATAACTAGACACGGTAGCCGTATTCGCGTCTGGTGTGAACGCACAGTAACACTCACAACAGTAGCAGTACATCATAACAAACTTTTTTATTGCTACTGTAGTTTTGTATTACTAAAGTTGCTCGTGTTCATAGTAGACTGGATTTATTTGCAGGAAGTGAGTCTGCGACAAATCTAGATTGCTTTCAATGTGCATGCACCACAACACGACAAAAATATTGCACTATTTACAACTTCATAGACTAATGGGTGAAAGAATAAACTTGTTTTCCCTTTGAATTAAATTTATTTTACTTGCAACATGAAATCAAAACGGACTCTTCTTAATTTTCACAGAATGATGCAGTGCTTATTATAAAGGATTTATCCGTGGCAATCATTATTTTAGACAAACACACACGCGTTCGACTGCAACTTATCCAATCAGACGTATTATGCAAATAATTTTTAGATGCGAGCATAACTTTACACGCGGTGATTAGCCACAGCGGATGCAGAGGAAGTCAAGAGAGTGACAGACGGAGATGAGGACACAAGTTCTCACTGCCCTGACGATGCCCTCACATAAAAAAAGAGTATGTTGCTAAATTGAGCGGTGAGGAAGAACGTCGGTTTTACGACTGTGCTAATTTGGAGCGCTACGATTGCTTGGCTGGAGAACACACTCAGCAATTTGTACATCGTCTCTGTCGTTGAAAGAGGGGAGAGAAAAGGAGGTGGACATGTGATAATGCATTGGCTGTGATGAATCTAATCTATATTTATGCGTAAAGAGATTTTCAGGAAGTCACCATTTTATCTGTACGTCAACACTGACCCTTCTTACTTTCTCAATGCACGTTCTTGTTCCTTTTGTGAGCAATCCATCAGTGCAAAGTACTCGTTGTCCTCCTCCAGCAAAAATAATTTGCTCTGCCTCTGATTTGACTTATTTTCGGCTTGACCCTCATGCGTTGCAAGCTTGTAAGTTACGTTTACAGTAGCGCATTATCTCCCATGCACCATTGCTCATGTAAACGCCATTGTTTTAAATGACTATTTTTGTCTTTTTATTTTTGTTATAGCTAGGATGCCCTGAATTGCAACAAGCAAATGTGTGCTGAGACTAAGGTGGATCACTTCTTTTACAGTCTGTACTGTAAGAACGCACTAAACATCCTGGTTTGTTCAAATACATAATACATGGTTCCGGTTTCTTCAAGTTAAATTCAAGTCTTTTTAAGACCTTTTTTAGACCATTTATATAAAAAATTAATACCGATTTCCCGTCCCTACCAGCAAAGAAAAACAAAATCCTTCAACTTGTGTTCATTTTAGGGCTGTCAAACGATTAATCGCGATTAATCGCCTTCAAAATAAAAGTTTGTGTTTACATAATATATGTGGGTGTAGTGTGTATAATTATTTTGCATATATAAATACACACACATGCATGTATATATTTAAGAAAAAAGTGTTCTTAATATATCAAATATTTATATGTATACATAATATTAATTATGTATAAATATATATAAAGTATATACTTTCAGATTTTTCTTAAATATATACATGCATGTATGTGTATTTATATATGCAAAATAATTATACACGCTATACGCCCACATATATTACGTAAACACAAACTTTTATTTTGAATGCGATTAATCGTTTGACAGCCCTAGTTCATTTATTTTTCAAATGTGGAATGGGTAAAAGATGATAAGTCAAGCAGGTAAAATAAAACACATTTCAGTAGGCCACAAGAAAGTTTGCCGAACAATGTTAAGTTGTGTTTTAACATTAGCTAAACACACACAGGACATCAGTTCTGACTGGATCGCTTCCCAGATCGATACTATCTAACATTTTCATCTAGTTTTTTTTTCGTTGCCGAAAATGTCAATAGATTTTCGTAAGAGTTTTTGTCATTCAAAATTAGTCTCGTTTTCTTCAGTGAAAAAATGTCGTTGAAGAAAAGTTTTCATCATTATTTTCGTCAATGAAATTAACACTGACATACAGCACAATTTAAGACCCAGATATCAAAACTCAAGACTTTTTAAGGTATTATTTCCAAATTCATAAATTTAATGCTTTTAAGACCCCGCAGGAACCCTGTAATAATACTACAGTAAAATGGGCGGAGGAGATTATTTCCGTGTTTGATGCATTTGGTAGACATTTTTATCCAAAGTGACTTTGCATTAAAGTGTGTGTCACATGGTCCTTTAGAAATCATTCTGATATGCTGATTTAGAGCTCAATTATCCATTATTTCTGGTTCTTCAATATCAATCATGGTTCTTATCAATGTGGAAACAAGCTTTTGCTGCTTCATATTTTTGTGGAAACTTTCAAAACTAGAACAGCATTTGAAATAAAAATCTTTCGTAACATTATAAATGTTTTGACTTTCGCTTTTGACTCATTTAAAGGGATAGTTCACTTTGAAATTAATTTTTGGTATGTTTTAGCTTACCTCAAGGGCATCCAAGATGTAGGTGTCTTTGTTTCCACAGTATTTTCAATTTTGATATTTTTAGGTCAAACCGTTCTTGTCAGTCATATAATGAAGGTCTATGGTCACCACCTCAAAGAGCATGCACAGAGAAGTCCAAATTAAGCATGATTTAATGACTCGTAAACGGAAGTACACATTGATGGCCTAAGATACGAAACAAGTGGTTTGTGTGAGAAAACGAACAATATTTATATTGTTTTTACCTCTTGATCTGAGGGCGCGGGCGCCGGAAAGCGCCAGAACGATATAAATACTGTTCGTTTTCTCACACAAACCACTCGTTTCGTGTCTTAGGCCATCAATGTGTACTTACATTTACGAGTCATTAAATCATGTTTAATTTGGACTTCTCTGTGCATGCTCTTTGAGGTGGTGACCATAGACCTCCATTATATGACAGACAAGAACGGTTTGACCTAAAAATATCAAAACTGAAAATACTGTGGAAACAAAGACAATTTCTTTTTTTACATTGATAATAAAGTTTCATGAGCAGCAGATCATCATATCAGAATGATTTCTGAAGGATCATGTGACACCGAAGACTGGAGTAATAGCTTTTGCCATTGAATATTTTACTGTATAAAATGAGCAAACATTAAAATATCTGAATTATTCCAGACCTTTGACCGATATTGTAGTGTACACTCTTAGAAAAAAAGGTACAAAACTGTCACTGGGGCGGTACCTTTTCAAAAAAGTACACTTTTGTACCTAAAGGCTGCATATTGGTACCTTCATGGTACATATTTGTACAATTATGGTACCAATATGCACCCTTTAGGTACAAAAGTGTACTTTTTTGAAAAGGTACCGCCCCAGTGACAGTTTTGTACCTTTTTTTGTAACAGTGTACAATTGCTCAGTTCATATTGCACGGCCTGTGAATAAAACCTTGACTGGCAGTGTTTGAGGTACAAGAACTAACTCAACTGAGCACGACAGCAATGCCAAGGTCACCGTTTAACCAGGGGGACACACAAATGTATAAAACATGTCACTTTGGATGACAAAAGCATTAAAATAATCACTTATACGGTCTTACCAGCAGATCTCAAAATCTGAAATTGTTTTACCGGACTGTGCTCTCTCTCTCTTTATCTTTCCCTGTGTGTTTGTCCTTGTGCGTCAGGGTTGGAGCGACCGGAGAATAAAGCAACACAGCAGCAGATTTCACGCGTGCATCCGTCCTGCTCAGCAAAGCTCTTTAATATGCCACCCGTGTATTAGTCGTCACCTTAAGCTGTGAGGTGGAAGCGACATCAGTTCACTGAATTTAAGCCTCGCTGGCCTCCACCTTCACGCGCACATACACACACAAACATCTCATTAGAGCCGTCACCTGGAACAGCAGAAGAGCCGCACACCTACACACCTATTATCTCCCCCGATCATATTTCGATATCACCGCCGCCATCAGCACCAGATGGGTGTTGGATGCTGATTAAATCTATTTTGGATGAGAATGGTATTCTTTGATATCAAAATAACGATGTCACATTAACAGCCGCGCATGATCGAACGAGCGCATCAAATTTGGGACGTTAATGACGCAGGGAAGCATCGCTGAGAGGGAGAATCATCCGAAGGTGACGCTCGCATGCTAATTCGGCTCTTTTATGCAACACGGAGCCAAAGGTCGCAGCTAGGAATTCCACATTTACATATTCTGCATATTTTATTCAGGGAAACACTTTGAAAAATGTCAGCTTGACAGCATCGGGCTTCTATCGTTTCAAGGAGAAATTCTCTCAGAAACGCGAGAGGCTCCGAATAACTTGAATCACTCGAACGAAGAAATCCCCCACAGTGCTCAGGAAAGGATGAACAAAAACACGTCGAAGCACGCAGAGTGATTATCATCATTACCAATCCGCCTTCGGATGAACTGTGGCATAACCTGTCGAGAACAAACAGTCCTTATTGATGACTAAGCGAGATTTGCAATACAAGTCAGAAAAACAAAGCTAATTTGGTGCAGAGGCGATGAACACTTCAAGGTGAGGCGTGTAGGTTTCTCAAAGTTAGAATACTTTCTCCTGTCCCAGAGAAGTGAGACGACGTCAAGCCGTTTGCGTGATGATGGTGAAACAATACTGTTTTGGCATGAGTTACTCACTAACACGTTTGAAAAACAGCAGATGCTGTGAAGAAAAAAAGGGTGAATATCAGACGGCGTTAAAAAGAAAAGTGAAGTGAGAGAATAAACAAACATTGTTATCAAGTGGAGGTTTTTTGAGAAGTAGCCTATACAGTGAAGTTTTGCTGAAATACAGTACAGCAGGAATGAGTCTTCAACCCCAAAAATGAGTTCGTATTTTTGCGCTTGTCACGATTTTTATTGGTTTTCGAATGCCTTGAAACAAGCTGTGTGGTTGGTTCAGATTACACGATTTTTTTTGTCTGTTACGATAGTCACTGGCTACGTCCACATTAATCCGGATACATTTGAAAACGTGGTTTTCGTTTAAAAATGCCGATCTCACGAGAATTCGTACGAATTTTACGAGGTGGCTAATTCGTAACAATTCGCACGACTTCACTCGTACAAATTAGTACGTTTTTGCTAAATTGTACATATTTTACGAATTGGCCAATTCGTGTGAATTCGTACGAATGACCTACCCCTGACCTCGCCCCTAAACCTATTCATCACGAGGGTTTGGACAAATCATACGAATTCGTACGAGTGAGGTCGTATCTTAGTACGAATTAGCCAAACCCACGTGATGGATAGGTTTAGGGGCGGGGTCAGGGGTAGGTCATTCGTACGAATTCATACGAATTGGCCAATTCGTAAAATATGTACGATTTAGCAAAAACGTACTAATTCGTACGAGTGAGGTCATACGAATTGGCCAATTCATATGAATTCGTACGAATGACCTACCCCTGACCCCGCCCCTAAACCTACCCATCACGTGGGTTTGGACAAATCGTACGAATTGGTACAAGTGAGGTCGTATGAATTAGTACGAAGTAGCCAAACCCGCGTGATGGGTAGGTTTAGGGGCGGGGTCAGGGGTAGGTCATTCGTACGAATTCATACGAATTGGCCAATTCGTAAAATATGTACGATTTAGCAAAAACGTACTAATTCGTACAAGTGAGGTCGTACGAATTGTCACGAATTAGCAACCTCGTAAAATTCGTACGAATGACCTACCCCTGACTCCGCCCATAAACCTACCCATCACGAGGGTTTGGACAAATCGTACGAATTCGTACGAGTGAGGTCGTATCTTAGTACGAATTAGCCAAACCCATGTGATGGGTAGGTTTAGGGGCGGGGTCAGGGGTAGGTCATTCGTACGAATTCATACGAATTGGCCAATTCGTAAAATATGTACGATTTAGCAAAAACGTACTAATTCGTACAAGTGAGGTTGTACGACTTGTTACGATTTGGCCAATTTGTATGAATTCGTACGAATGACCTACCCCTGACCCCGCCCCTAAACCTACCCATCACGTGGGTTTGGACAAATCGTACGAATTGGTACAAGTGAGGTCGTATGAATTAGTACGAATTAGCCAAACCCGGGTGATGGGTAGGTTTAGGGGCGGGGTCAGGGGTAGGTCATTCGTACGAATTCATACGAATTGGCCAATTCGTAAAATATGTACGATTTAGCAAAAACGTACTAATTCGTACGAGTGAGGTCGTACGTATTGTTACGAATTAGCCACCTCGTAAAATTCGTACGAATGACCTACCCCTGACCCTGCCCCTAAACCTGCCCATAACGTGGGTTTGGACAAATCGTACGAATTGGTACGAGTAAGGTCGCATGAATTAGTTCGAATTAGCCAAACCCGCGTGATGGGTAGGTTTAGGGGCGGGGTTAGGGGTAGATCATTCGTACGAATTGGCAAATTCGTAAAATATGTACAATTTAGCAAAAACGTACTAATTCGTACGAGTGAGGGCATACGAATTAGCCACCTCGTAAAATTCGTACGAATGACCTACCCCTGACCCCGCCCCTAAACCTACCCATCACGAGGGTTTGGCTAATTCGTACTAATTCATACGACCTCACTTGGAAACGAACGTAACCAAACAATGGATGAAGCTTTTCCAAGAGCTCAAACTCCCAAGTTCGGATTCATTTTAAATAAATCTGATGCATCATAAGCGTTTCATAGTAAAGGAAGAGCTCTGCAACATCTCTGTTTAGTGACCAAAGGCGACAGTGGAGGGGTGAGGTGACAGGCTACTATTTATAGCCTCGGTTCTCCTGTCATCACAATCCACTATTCATTTGACAGATATGGCATCACACATGAGATAGCTGAAATGCAAATATCACAAACCCAGTCCAATAATTCAAATGCTGTCTTTGGGTCAAGTCAGGATGATTGTATTTACGAGATGAGTTCACATGATACCGACACAATGCCATAATTACCAGTGGAGTTTTCTTTTAGCCCAGTTGGGGACGCGTCAATTAAAGAATCACGGCAGAGGCTAATTAGTATGAAGCTTAGTCAAGGGAAATGCATGTTTAATTCGATGAGATTGAGAAACAAAGCAATCGATTCACCTTTGTTTTCACTCAGTCAAATTCAAAGTCTGCCCCGACTGAGGTTCATTGGTCATAATTAAGATTTCATCATGAAAATTGACGGTACAATTTAGTTCGCACAAATTAGCATGCTGTGTTTGAAATATAAAACTACTCATTTATCCAGGTTATGAGACTTGCGAAACAAAACGACATTTCCTTTGTGGCTGAAAGAAAATGGTAAGAAGATATGTAATATTCTGTTATTGAATCAAATATTACGTAATCGACTAAAGCTAATTAACTAGGCCATCAAGTTAAAAAAATAGAGAGAAAAGAATCACTTTTTAATATATTTGTTAAAGCCACTGCCACTTGCTTATTTAAATGTAATAATCTTTCATAAATTTGTCCAGCAGAAACAAACCCAAAAACATCCGGATTGGAGCTGGAAATCAACAACAAAAAATCAGTAATTGCATTTTCTTTCAATTATTTCTGATTAAGCGCAACTCTGCAAAATTATTTGATTTATCATAACTTTTTATCTTTTGTCAAATTAACTTAATAAATAATAAAGATAAATTATAAAGATAAATAATTGTGGTGGAGATAACATATTTTTTAAGATTTTCTCCATTGCATTAAATCAAATTATTAATGCAACCAAAAATTAAGGCAACCATGTAACTTTGTTTTTTAAGTTAAACCAACAGTATTTTTTTCAGGGTAAATATAAAATTACTATATATGGCATTTATGTATTATAGAAATAGATTTACCCATTGAATCCCCAAATTAGTGGAGAATTAACATAAAGTTTATTAATTCACTGTAAAAAATAATCGTGATTTTAACGGTAAAAGACTGTAAAAATGCTACAGTGCAAAACTGTTAATTGGTTATACGGAAAGTTTCCGTTCACTGTAAAAAAAAAAATGTGTTCATGATTTGTAATCACATTTTTTATTTTGTCAAATCAACTTAAATAATTAATGTGGTTCAGATAACATAATATTTTGAGTTTCTGATGATTAAATCAATCTCTTTCATTGTATTACCTCAATTTTTCCATTTCAATGAACTTAAAATTTGACGGCAACCAGGTTACTTAATTTTTTAAGTTAAATCAACAATATTTTTTTACAGTGTACTATATACGGTAAATACCTGTGATACAATTTTACTAAATGTACAGTTTTTGAAAGTGAAAAAGAACAACTCATTGTATAATTTACAGTGAAAAAAATCAACATTTATGGATAATAAAATATGGTTTATTACTTTAAATTTTAAGTTAAGTCCGTAAAACCATTAACGTTCCTACCGTATTTTTAACGGTAAAGTTCTGCTGCCGTTTTTTTACTGTAAAAATTACGGTTTTATTTTTTACAGTGTATAAATAAATTGAGCTTATTTATTTATTTTGCTGCCATGCAAAATGACGAAAACACCAAGTATAAGACAAGAATAATTTTAACCTATAATATGTGATGACGTTATCGAGAAGATTGTGTCAACTGGTTCTGTTTGTGACATTGATTCCTGTAATCTGCAGGAGTGGGTGAATTAGTTCAGAAAGATTGAGCAATCTCTGTTTATTTCTCTCCCTCTCTCCCCCATTCCTTGAATTGAGCCATCAATCTGAGTGTGTTTACTTCACCTCAAACTAATTGTCTATAAGTGTCCTTTTTTTCTCTTTTGGCCCTGGCAGAAGCGATCGATCTCTTAAGGGATTGACTACTGTTTCTCTCGCTCGTCCGCGTCCACAAACCCATTCGGAGTCCTCTTCACTCATATTCCCCTTCGTGGCATTTCATTCCCCTCCTACTCTGCCGAAAACCACCTGAAACCTGAGAGGAGACCACGGCCACAGAATGAAAAGGCATAGGAGCAGATGCTTAAGGTCTCTCCGGTGAGGAATCGCAGCCAATAAAACTTAAGCTCGGATGCAAAGACCACTGAATGAATTACAGCTCCCTCCGTATGGAACGCTGCAGAATGCCTACAGGAAAGAGGTTGTGAAATGTTATGTAATTTACTTTCACATTTTATTGGGTTGCAAGCTGAGGGATATTTCACCTCATGGCAAATATGAAGCCATTACTCTGGGAGTCCTGGGGGAGGAATATTGCGAAACAGTGAACATACGCAGTTTATTCTGCCTTATTCTGAAAGGGTGTTCTCCCCAAACACAAGTTTAAAAGCTCAAGTATGCTTACTGTACCATCCAGGCACTCAGACTTATGTTATGCAAAGTGTGCCGAGGATTTTGTCATTTTGCGTCATCGGAGGATTTTTTGTCCAGAGGTTAAAGACTACAGTCAGTAGTCGGGTCTGTCCTGCATGTCCTCAACCCGCCCATAGAGGGCGATCTCACTCACAGAATGAACACATGGTGTCGGCCATCTTGTTTTGGAAGCTAAGCTAGCAGGCTCTTGTTGTGTGGAGAAAGCTGAGTAGTAGGGGTTACCATCCTCTTTTTCCCAGACATGTCCGGCCGTCGATGTCTGGGATTCAGCTTTTGCTTTCTGCCGTCGCCATTCATCGTTTACACGCACAGCTTTTGTTTCAATTCTGATTGGTGAATCTGAATGTAGTGTTTACATCTCCGTGAGAGATACAAGACCGGTGCGTCTCACAGGTGTCGCTCATCGGTAATCACGCCACCGGCCTCGCGCCGTTCTCCCGCGGCCCTCACTCGTCCCGCTCGCCACAGGAAACATGACGAATGGCGACTGTAGAACGCAAAAGCCGAATCCCGGACATTTTGGGCGATCTCGAAACACATTTTCGGGCAGACTCATCACGAGACTCACTAGTAGCCTAGACTTGTTGTTTAACGACTGCACTCTGTTACCGGTAGGCGTGGCCTCCTAGGGCAGCGAAGCAAGTGCATTCTGGGAGTTGTTGTCTTTCATCCACATAAGCCCAAAATACATTTTCTGGATTTTCTCAGTCTAGAAAACTCCAAATTCAAAAATAATTTCACATTTCACATTTCTTCTACATAAATGACCCATTTTTTAATCTTTCCAGAGGTGAAGTATCCCTTTAATTCAAAGTTCGTAGTGGACTGGTTTGGTTCATGACCTACAACTGTCAGGACTATGCCTTGTTTCATTGTGTTTGATCTGTTTCTAATCTGTCAATTTCATTCAATACACCTGTTGTTCGGTAATTAGCTCATTAGTTCCTCGTTTGTTCTTGCACTCCCTGTTCGGCTCAGTTCTTTGTCCTTTTAATGTAAGTGGTTATATCTTGCCTTTTCTCCTTTGCTTCCCCTGTGTGGAAGACTTACTCTGAATCCTTCTTCGTCTTTGTGTGCTATTATAAAACAAAACTGACAGCCAAAGTTCAAGTTCAAGTCAAAGTTTTTTTTTTTACTTTGCATTTAATACAATATACAATACAAAAACAATGCATATACAGTATTGGCTACTTTACATTGACTTCAAATGTAACTCGTCTAATTGGGAAAAAGTCTGTTTTGAGCTATTTATTATTTGTTATGAAAAAACTCTCTTATCTTTTGCTTTACATCCATCAAACACCAAGAAAAATAATCCCCTTTAATTTTGACTTTTTACGTATTTATCATAGGGCTGTCAAACGATTAATCGCATCCAAAATAAAAAGTTTGTGTTTACATGATATATGTGAGTGCACTGTGTATAATTATTTTATATACGTAAATACACACACATGCTGTTATATATTTAAAAAATATTTTCATATATATACAGAATATAGATTTATATAGAATTTATATTACATATAAATATAAATATTTTACAAATAAATACATAATATTTTTTTCTTAAATATGTGTATTTATATACAAAATAATTATGCACAGTGGACCCACATATATTATGTAAACACAAACTTTTATTTTGGATGTGATTAATCGTGATTAATCGTTTGACAGCCCTAATTTATCAAAATACACAGCCATTGCCACATGCTTACTAAAACAAAAAAATAATAATAAAAATATAATACAAATTATATTATTCTTGCATCCTTGCTGAGTAAAATATTAATTTCTTTAAAATAAGTAACTGACCTGAGTAACTGAGTAAAGTCTTAATTTCTTAATAATAAGTATATATTATTTTATTATAATAAAAATATAATAATAAATACAAAAACAATATTTTTTTTCCATTACTTTCCCAGTGCTAATTTCCATAAATTTCCCAGTGCTCATCTTTATATATACTGTGATCTAAACGCACCAATCCGCTCGAAAGTTCCCAATGAATCAGTTACAGTAACTCAACTTTGCAAAGCCCATCAAGACGTGCATTAAAGTTTCATCACTGACAGCACATCCACTCAAAGGCCATTAAGGGTTCAGTAGTGATGCGCGCGAGCGATATCAGAACCTACACCGTTGGCGCGGGCTCAAAAGAGATATACGGAGAGAGAATGAGCTTGCTGACTCAAAGCTTTGTAAGAATGATTAGTGATTCTCTCTGCTTCAGAGCATGGAAACAGCTTTGCCAGTCTTTTTTTGAAGCTTTTCTCTCTCTTTATCGGCCTCTCAGACACCCAAAAAGTTTCAAAGAAAAAAACGATATCGACATGGTTGCAGTTGCAGCGCTCTCGTTTCAATACGCCTTCCCTTTTGTGAGCCAGAGAAGCGACATCTGTCAGGAAAAGGTGTTTCGAGTCCAAACATCAGAGGGGTTTTGTTACATAAACATCCACTCTAATAATAGAGCGTATGAAGTGTTGGGAGATGGATGTTCGCGAGATGGCCTGATGAAGCTGGCAGTCCGTATGGATGGAAACATGGCCGTGGGAACATATTTTATCATGGGGGTGCTGGGGGCGGGGCTTAATGGGCGTGGCTTAACAGAGTCGGCGCCAGAGCAGATCTACTGGAGGGGCGGGGAGGGGGGCACTGCCGTTTGAGAAATATTTTGACGCAAAAAAAAAAACACCTTTTATTATTATTATAATTATTAATAATTGTTATTTGGGAATTTCCCCACCACTTTTTGCCAGGGTCGATATTTTCCCCAGCACTTTTAAACATCTCGCAGCATGGACGTACCAATAAAAATAAATAAAACATATCTGGTTAAGTCTAGCAGAGCATTCATTTGTTAAATAAGAGGAGAAATAGCACGCTGAAATGTGTTGATTTTTAAATCAAGTGATCAAAGTACTCATTGACTCAGTGCTGATAAAGTGTTCTCTTGTGGCTCGCGCTGCCACAAGGAACATCTTCACACGGACACGAGCTTGATCAGTTGCGGAGAAATCTCTATTCGTGCTGGTGAAACCACAAAGTAAAATGCATTCAAACATTTTGTCATGTCCCTGCTTGACAACAACTGATAAACACATAATCGGTTTTAATGAGGGGAAAAAATAACTATGCGAGTGTGGATTAGAACTGAGAAACTCTTGCACGTCAGCCTAATGTTCTCCCACTAGAACATTAGGCTACATTAATACTATCATTACAGCACATACAGGCAAATTTGCGGGAATGCAAGGCCTCGAAGTGCATTTTTGTTGAACTTATTTTACTGTAACTAGAGTGCCGAGACGCGAGCGCAACAGTTACGTGCGCGTTCACAGTGAAAATCATTGGAACAGTAGCAGAGGGTAATGGAAAAAACTCGTTCTTTGTGAACAGCCCTTAATGCCAAAGAATGCTTTAATCAAGACATGTAACCTATTTAGTTTTTTCACATGCATAAAATAAGAGTCAAATCAATTTTGAGATGCTGGACCTCAACCAGTGTCATCACTCACTCTATGCGAGATCGACTTTTGCCTTATGATAGGCAGCCTATATTTATTTCTATACAACTATATTCGACAACATATAGAAATGAAATATTCGTTAGAGTCGTTTTATAAAGGTAGAAGGTGTTCTTAAAAAACATGCTGAAAAATAAAAAGTTATTTAAAGTCACGTCATGTTAAATTTCAATGTAGTGAAACAGCTGTCGCCAGGGGGTGCTGCAGCACCCTCAGCACCCCTAGTTCCCACGGCCATGGATGGAAATGACGCCTGATCAATCTTTGCTTCAACGCGACTCGTAATTGCTGTGGCAGCTCTCAGCTAATTCCCCGTGTCCCGCAGGCAGACGATAGCTCCGCATGGCTCGCGCGATTTGTCTTTCTAAAGCCGAGGATGATGGAATGCCACTTTGAGAGAGCTAATGTAGACGTGTGCGGAGGGAACGCACAACCGTTGTGTTTGTTGGTTTGCATCATACGGCTGTAATTTGGTGATTTTGAGATTATCGGATTATTTCCAGGACGTGTGCGCTTAGCAAATCAACAGTAGCGCTCCCTCGCCCGCGTCAGCTTCACTACTGACAGCCTTAAAGATCGTTTCTGTTTTAAAAATAAATTTGAATACAAAAAAAATGCATTCATTTAACCCCTTAATTGTCACGACGCTTGCCATTATGTTTTTAAGATAATAATATTTTAGAAAAGACCTTAAGTAATATTGACAAACTATATATCATTTGAAAGCTTATTATCTCTAGATTTTTTAAAATGAAATTGCACAGGAGCCATAATATATCTATTTGCAACAAGAATATTTTCATACTCGTAAAGCGTGACTTTTATTTTGAAATAGCGATGAATATGAAAAATCATTCAAAAAAGGGTAGAAACCTCAGTTGTTTTCAAGCCTAAAGTTCAAAAGATTGCATCCATTCAATTATTTTAGAAAAAAAAGGTCTGAAAATGTTTTAAATTTTAAGAAAAAAATAATAAATTCACCATTTGTGATGTGGCAGGAAGCTATAACGCACATGCCTGTTCTTTGTGTTTCTTAGAGGTTGAATTCATATAAAAATCTGCCAAACTTCCCATACTACTTCTGAATAGGATGTCTTCTTCATAAATTGTATGAAAATTGTGTAAATGATGGATAATATAAACTCACAACACATATGGAAATGGAGGTGCTCTTATATGGGCAGTAATGGAGTCTGGTTGTGCCCTAGTGGAAGCGTTCGGTACTGCGACCAAACAAAATCTCACAGAAAGCTCTTTTTTTTGAGATATCAACCTAAAATTTTAAACACAACTTGTTCAGATTTTTTGGCTTTGATTTTTCTGCAGTTTAAGAGTAGCTCAGGTTTTGAAAATATGTATTTTATATAAAATATAAATTATTTTTATTTTTATTTTTTTTATTTTATTTATTTCCATAAACTCAAACTTGTATAATTTTTTTCTATTTCACTTTCTTAATTTATTTCACTTTGACAAAAATCTGGCAAATGTCTTCTTTAAAACAAGACCAATTTTACATCTATATACCAAAGCATTCTTGAAATACAACCATTTAAGTTCAAAATGTGCATTTCCATGTCTATTCAAAGTGTGGTGAGTTCTTGGACATTTTTAATTACACTATTTAAAATTAAATGAACATATGCACATATAACACATTTGAGGTCAGTTACTTATTTTAAAGAAATTAATACTTTACTCAGCAAGGATGCATTCGAATTAATTAAGTGAGCTTTCTATCCATCAATCCATAAAAAAATAGTTTCCACAAAAATATGAAGCAGTTTTCAACATTGATAATAATCATAAATGTTTCTTGAGCATCAAATCCTCATATTATCATGATTTTTGAAGGATCATGTGACACTGAAGACTAGAGTAATGATGCTGAAAATTCAGCTTTGATCACAGGAATAAATTACATTTGAACATATATTCCATTAGAAAACACAAATTAGAAATTTTCCATTAAAAATTTCACATTGTAATAATATTTCACAATATTGCTGTTTTTACTGTGTTTTTGATCAAATAAATGCAGTCTTGATGAGCTAAAGAGACTTAAAAAAATCATAATAAAATTGCCCCCAAACTTTTGATCAGAAGTGTATGTATATAATTTACTGTTTCTGTAAAAACAATTTTTATTTTGTTTTTCTGAATTAATGTTATCAGTGATAAATGCATTGAAGTTAATTTCATATATAATTCATAATAGCATACAAATATTACACTTTGAGTAAATGACCATACATGTGTTGATTGATCGCAGTGCTTTCCTAAAATCACCTTAGAGGCCAGCAAACCGCTAACAAACAAAAGCGTAACTAAGAAAGGTGCACTAAAAATAGTTAAAATATACAGTAGAAGTTTGTACCGGCATGCAAGAGGACGAATTAACTTGCAGTTCAATAGACAAAATCAGTGACATTTTAAGTTCAATGACATTTAACATCACACCTGTAGCAAAATATTGACATTTCATACAAAGTTTCGAGGCAACGTAACATAGGAGAGCGTAATGCCAAATATACAATGCCCGGCCAAAAAAAAAAAAAAAAAAAAAAAAAAAAAAAAAAAAAAAAGTCGCTGTTTAGATTTAAATAGACAAATGCTTAAGAGTCTCATTATTATTTCTATCATGTTATACGTTTGGCAACAGTTCTTCTAACCCTAATTGATGGAGTGTAAAGCTTTTCATTTCTTAATTATGTAGGATCATCACATCATGGCCATATTCCAGGATGACAATGTCAAGATTCATCCGGCTCAAACTGTGAAACTGTTCTGTGATGCGCGTTTGTGATTCTCCAGTTCGAAATCTTTCGTTCGAACTCAATTCGTTCATTGAATCAACCAGGAGTGCATCACAAAGTGCATCACAGAGCAGAGCAAGGCGAGCATTTGAGCTTATAAAACTTAAACTTTGTATTTATTTACTAAATGAGCGATCGTTTCGCTTGATAAGACTCTTATTCATCGTCTGGAATCGTTTAAAGCCCTTTGAACAGTTTGCAGTTTGCACTGAAACTGTCTTTTGGACCTTGAACCGCTTGGTTCCCATTGAAGTCCATTATATGGAGAAAAATCCTGGAATGTTTTCATCAAAAACCTTAATTTCTTTTCGACTGAAGAAAGAATGACATGGACATCTTGGATGACATAGGGGTGAGTAAATTATCAGCAATTTTTTTTTAAAAAAACGTGAACTATTCCTTTAATTTGGAGCCTTATATGGGATTAATTGCAATCAGTGTATTGAATTAATCAGCAAATAACGTTTCAATCGACTGATGGTCATATTAAATAATCAGCCTCAGAATAAAACCACCACAGACCATTGCAGCATTTCAGTACAATACAGAACTATGATGACTAAACTGTTTCATATTTTGATTAAACTGCATGTCTGATTCAGCTTCTGATCTGGCTGTGCAACTTTATAAATCCCTTACTTGCGCTTTCCCCCCCAAACCTAAGATTTTTTTATTTTATTTCTTTTTTTTTTTTTTTTTTGCTAAAATGCAGAGATCTTCAACTCTGTAGGTGGGAAGTTATTTCAAGTAATGTTAACAAAAGAGCTCTGTAGCAGACTGCAGTGTGTCGAGCACTCGGTACATTTAAACTGATTTCAGATCTGGCCCGACGCCTTTTATCAATTGATTGATTGGACCCTGAAGGCGCGTCGTTTGTTGCATTTGGCCTCAGTCAGTTCGGAACCCAGTGATTCAATAGCTAATCAAATATAAGCCTGGAGGCAGTAATTGTGAACTCGGTTAAAACACACACACACACTCTAAAATGGGTTGTCTATTAGTCAAACTTAATAACATCTCTCTGGTGAGTGATTAAAAGTGCTGTACCAATTATTTGCTTCACAGATACAGTTTTAGAGAGCGTCTAAAGTAACTTAACCCTTGCGTTTGTTTCAAAGTTTTATTTAACCATTTTAAATGCTGAACATCTAAAAACAGCCAATGTGTGTTTGAATTCACTTTAATTTTTCAACGTTTTCTCTAAAACAGCAATATGATTAAAATGAGAGGAAATAAACACTTTTCCCACATGTAGACCCCAGTAATCTCACGTGTCTCATGAGTTTAAGATGAGATCTTGATTTTTTTTTTTTTAATTGTGCACAGATTTGCCAAGGTTTCCGATACAAATTTAGAAATCCCAACAATTCTTAAGTTAAAAAAAATCCAAAGAAACGTAGCCACTATCCACATTCATTTCATAAATAGAAATATATGAGGTAAAGTCGATATATACACTGTTGTTTAAATATGATGAAAAATTATTACAAGATTTCTATTTGATTTTAAAATGTAATTTATTCATTATGTAATTCTCAGCATCATTACTCCAGTCTTCAGTGTTACATGATCCTTCAGAAATCCTTTTAATATACTGATTTGCTGATATTAATATCAATTAGGGCTGGGAAACGATTAATCGCATCCAAAATAAAAGTTTGTGTTTACATAATATATGTGTGTGTAGTCTGTATAATTATTTTTTATATATTTAAATACACATGTATATATTTAAGAAAAATGTGTTATTAATATATCAAATATTTATATTTATGTATAATATTAATTTTGTATAAATATATATAAAGTATATACATGCAAATATTTCTTAAATGTTTACATGCATGTGTGTGTATTAATATATACAAAATAATTATACACACTACACACACATATATTATTTAAACACAAACTTTTATTTTGGATGCGATTAATCGCGATTAATCTTTACCCAGCCCTAATATCAATGTTTAAAACCATTGTGCTGATTCATATTTTTGTGGAAACCATAATATGTTTTTTTTTTTTCAGGATTCTTTGATGAATAGTTTACCAGCATTTATAAGGAATACAAATCTTTTCTAACATTATAAATGTCTTCACGCTCACTTTTGATATTTATTTGTAAAGTTCTGATCAAGATGTTGAGATGAGGCGTAGCGGATCTTGCATAAACATTAATTTAAATAAAAAATAAGGATATTTAAAAAGAAAAACAAACAAAACAAACAAAAGTGATATGACACATTCAACACTGAAGCCCAAACATGATGCGTAACACGAGAATGAACCTCATTGGCTCTTGCTGAAGCCCAAACATGATGCGTAACACGAGAATGAACCTCATTGGTTCTTGCAGAAGCTCAAACGTGATGCGTAACACTAGAATGAACCGCATTGGTTCTTGCAGAAGCTCAAACATGATGCGTAACACGAGAATGAACCTCATTGGCTCATGCAGAAGCTCAAACGTGATGCGTAACACTAGAATGAACCGCATTGGTTCTTGCTGAAGCCCAAACATGATGCGTAACACGAGAATGAACCTCATTGGATATCACATCAAGCGAACATGCTTTTTTCCGAGTCTCTGCAGTAAATTTTGGACCCAACCGTTAAATTCATATGGGTTGTCTAAAATGACTGATTTACTAATTTTTTTTTTAAACTGTAACGACCTCAGAAATCTCAATATGAATATAAGGAATCTAAAGCAAAGCACTTAAATACAATATAACAGCGAACTCCATTAACCTATGACCTAGTTCATCCCTAAATTATAATTTTAAATAATTTACTAAACAATTTACTCGCCACGTCTTCAGAATACTCTTAAAATACGCACCTAATGTACATGAGCACATGATGAGGGAATTTAATGTTTGGGTGGACCGTTCCTTTAAGTCTCCTGAGCTATGAAATATGTGTGTGTGTATAAATACCTCCGGCTTCCTTTCTCACTTCAGTACATCCTGTCTCTACCGTCTTCCCCCACAGTCCCTTCACCATCTGAGCTACAGTCTGATGTTGCTTTCCTCGGGGTGACAGTGAACATGCGGAGGACTTTTCCTATTTCTCTCATCCCTTTCATTGCTGCTTTCCTCTGCCGGTCTGAAGAGGGAGGATGGATTACGGGATGAGTCGGACACACGGTTCAGTGACCTTTGTGTGCTCAGCTTTGTCCCCTCCATCCACACACACACACACACACACACACACACACACACACACACACACACACACACAAATGTAGGTATGGGGCAGGCCAACCAATCAGATTCATTCGCCTTTGGTTAGGAAATCAAAGTGGTGAGGAGACAAGCAAAAGTCCACAAAGCCGTGACATGTACAGAGCTACACTTGGCCTGTGTGTTTCACATTTGATAATTATATTTGTCAGCCTTAATGGACAGTCATACTCACAAAATGAATATAGACTGTACACTTATTACTTACCAAATAATTAAATGGACATTCAATGAAATCATCACTGAAAAGAAAGAGGATACACTGTGATTTACTGTTCAAAATGAACAGCAAGCATTAGTAGAACTACATCCCAGCAAACAAATTTAGGTTCTGGGAACGTTAGTTTTTGGTTGCCAGAACGTTCCTAGAACTTTCCCTTAAAGGGATACTCCCCTTTTTTTGGAAATAGGCTCATTTTACAACTTCCCCAGAGTTTTACCGTTTTCAAATGTATTCAGACGATTTTCTGATATTTAGAAGAATATCAATAACCAGTTTCTGGTCTCATTGACTTCCATAGTAGGAGAAAAATATACTATGGAAGTCAATGAGACCAGAAACTGTCTGTTAACTAATATTTTTCTAAATATCAGAAAATCGGCTGAATACATTTGAAAATGGTAAAACTCAACCGTTTAACTCTGGGGGAGTGGTAAAATGAGCCTATTTTCAAAAAAAGTGGAGTATCCCTTTAAGGTTAAGGGAACGTTCCTGGAACATTCTCCTTACGTTATAAAAATGCAACCTAAAAATAACCTACATGGAACGTTCCTATAATATTCTTGTTTGGTTCCAAAAAAATAACTTCATGGGACCATTCGGGAACGTTAGGGGAACGTTCTGTGTTTGCTGGGACTTGTCACTACTTTGAATCCTGCTAACTCTTTTTTACCAAAATGGCTCTGGTTCTTGGGGAAACTACAAACTTTGCCATGCATGCAATGGTCAAAAATGATTTAAGAGAAGAAAAAAAGATGATCAAATATTAGTTTTACTTTATTTTATATAGAACTGTGTTTGGATTGGACAATACCTCAGCCCAGTCCCTGACGTTTGCAATCTCTGGATTGAGGCAAAGCTCTTTTTATTCAGTCTAGATAGAACAATCTTTCCACTGGAAATGGGATTTGCTAGACTGGTTAAAACCAGACCATTCTCTGTTGTAACTGAGTTATGGTCTGGCAAAGCATCATAGACAAATCATTTTCAGAGGGGCGTCACCAACGGACGTCGCGGATAGACCAAAAACCAATCAGAGCGATGAAGGAGATGACGTATGCAGAGTGGCGGAGGAACATCTCCGAGTGTTGTTCTTTGGTCGTTTTTTAACAAAAAGGAAACATTCAAATCATGAATGGATGGATGGATGGATGGATGGATGGATGGATGGATGGATGGATGGATGGATGGACTGATGGAGGGATGGACTGATGGATGGCTGGACGGACGGACGGATGGATGGATGGACTGATGGATGGACTGATGGATGGATGAATGGATGGATGGATGGATGTATGGATGGATAGATAAATGGATGGATGGATGGACTGATGGATGGATGAATGGATGGATGGATGGACTGATGGATGGATGGATAGATGGATGGATGGACGGACTGATGGATGGACTGATGGATGGATGGCTGGACGGATGGATGGATGTATGGATGGATAGATAAATGGATGGATGGATGGACAGATGGACAAAATTGAGTCCGTTTACATTTGTTCTGTTCAAGAATCCGTTTCACATGGATATCACAATAGTAATAAAAGGCTATCTGTCTCTGATTTAATATGGTCTATCTTTCTATTGGCTCTTGCCTTCGTTTCCCCTTCTACATGTAATACACTCTCCAGCTCACCGCTGTACATGGCCCGCCAGTTCCTCTCACGAGGCGTTTTTTTTTACCCTTCACCTTCATTATCACTTGTTTAAAACTTTTACTAGGTGTTGAATATTTGATGCAGATTAATATTTCACTGCAGGAGTGCCGTCAGGAGAGCGAATAACTAAAAGAGCTGAGAGCAGAGCAGACATTTACCATTCCCCACCACGGCTTCCTCCTCCTCTCAGACGTGGCATGAGCAAAACTTTGCCCCGAGGCAACAGACATCACATGCGGACCACTGAGTCATACATGGAGCGATTGTTAGAGAGAAAGATGGGGAATCATATACTTTTTCATCATTACAAGAATTTTGTAAAATGACCCCAGGGCAGAAACATACTCACACAAGTACGTAAACCGATGCTGATTCTCGACCGACACATTAGAAACGTGTGGTCCTAGTTATTTTAGCTGATAAAGTTTTAAATAGGGATATTTTTCTTGTACAAATGCATCGCTTTACTTCAGAAGGCCTTTATTGACTAAATTCTTCAAAATTTCGTCTTCTATTTACTGCCATTATAAAGCTTGAAAGAGCTAGGATATTTTTTAATATAACTCCTATTGTGTTTGGCTGAAAGGAGAAAGTCATATACACCTAGGATGGCTTTGAGGGGGAAAAAATTATGGGATTATTTTCTTTTTTGGGTGAACTATCCCTCCTTACTGAATGAAACTAGTCATTCCTTTACAAAAAATACAAAAATCTTACTGACACCAAACTTTTAAACATTAGTATTTGTAATGCTACAATACATGTGCATGTCTGCATATATGCACAATTAAAATGTTCATCATCATTTGATGAATTACTAATCACTAGAAAATGCACAGTAAAATAAATAAATAAATAAATAATATATATATATATATTTTTTTTTAATAAATAAAATAAATAACAAATAGAGCTGAGCTGGCCTTAGGGAATTTTGTGCATTCTACAATAGTATTCAATAAAACATGAATCTGCATAGAAAGGAAGTGTGTTTGCCAAGAAAATAATGACAATGTCTTAATTTAAATACTCCAGCACAGTTATAGTGCCTATAGTTGGGATTGCAGGTGGTTAGTAAAAAAAAAGGAAAATTTTGTGTTGAAATTTGAAAGTTGAAAGGTTTTTGATAAAAAAACATTCCAGGATTTTTCTCCATATAATAGACTTCAATGGGAACCAAACGGTTCAAGGTCCAAAAGTCAGTTTCAGTGCAAACTGCAAACTGTTCAAAGGACTTTAAACGATTCCAGATGATGAATAAGGGTCTTATCAAGCGAAATGATCGCTCATTTAAAAAAAAAAAAAAAAGAAATAACAAAGTTTAAGTTTTATAAGCTCAAATGCTCGCCTCTGTTCTGTGACTCTCCTGTTCGAACTCGTTCATCAAAATGAACGAATCTTTTCCAGAGTCAACTCGTTCATTTCGTTCGTTGAATGAACCAAATGACACGAAAAAAAGATTTGTTCATTTCGACGAACGAGTTCAAACAGGAGAGTCACGAACGTGCGTCACAGCAAGGCGAGCATTTAAGCTTTTTATTTTATTTTTTAAATGAGCGATCGTTTCGCTTGATAAGACCCTTATTCATCATCTGGAATCGTTTAAAGCCCTTTGAACAGTTTGCAGTTTGCACTGAAACTGTCTTTTGGACCTTGAACCGTTTGGTTCCCATTGAAGTCCATTATATGGAGAAAAATCCTGGAATGTTTTCATCAAAAACCTTAATTTCTATTCGACTGAAGAAAGAAAGACATGGACATCTTGGATGACATGGGGGTGAGTAAATTATCAGCAAAAGTCTTTTTAAAAGTGAACTACTCCTTTAAAGGCCTTCAGAGGGTGTAGATATACCTGTGAGAATGCAGATAACCCATATTTCTGAATGCATTTCGTGTCAATCTGTAAACAGAATCTTTCAGAGTCCGTTTAAGTGACTATGGGAGCTACTCTAGATAGATGACACATTTCCGATTCAGCACGTGAAGCGCTGCGGATGAGGGTGAAGAAGAATGTCGTGTCTGGCCACGAGCGAAGCTCTGCTGAAATGAGGCAGTCTGTCACACTCTCCCCCAGCACCCGCTACCTAACACACATCTCTGTCCCTGAGGCTTTGGACAATGAGAGGCAGGCGCAGGTCCTGTTCTCGACTCAGTCCCCTCAGGAATCTGATTAGGCTGCTGTATACGGACTCCAGGGGCCCGGGGCGCTCGTATTGACTCCTAAACGGAAGAGTCTGTCACTCAACCCCCGGAAATTCATTTATTGGAGTAATGAAGCAGCCCGTCATACATTTGAAGCGGTTTATTAATATGCCGCGAGAGCACCATAAATGAAGTGTACAAATTTCTGCGAGTAGGAGTTGAAGGCATCTCAAGTGAAATCACTGACAATGAAAGAAAAAGAGATTTTCACACTAGGGTTCGTTCTCGTTCCCATAATTCAGCAGTCATAGTAACATTTCACAATTTTCAATATCAGTTTCAATGCAATGTTGATACACAAACCGCTCGTTGTGTGAGAAAACGAACAGGATTTCTATCGTTTTTACCTCTTGTTACCAATAACGATATAAATACTGTTCGTTTTCTCACACAAACCGCTCGTTTCGTGTCTTAGGCCATCAATAAATAAATTGTTTAGTATTATCGGAGCTAAAACTATAAAGGACGGTAGCTGCAGCCTCAAACATGCGCAAAGGTCAAAAGTCACATGTTTTTAATCATCATATGTAGCTAAAAATGCCATAAGATAAACTATGAACCCCAAAAAAGGTTTAATATATAAAACTTTGCAAGGATTCGTGACATTAATATAAGACAGCATTTCATTGCATTGAAACTGACAATTTTCAATATCAGTTTCAATGCAATGTTGATACAATGGCTGCGATTCAATGCAATCCATTTAAAAATCCTATTTAAAAATGTTCAATTGATTATACTTTTTTATATTATTTATATTGATTTAAAAATGAGTAATTGATCATGGAAATATGATCATGTAAAACATTTAATGTAAAATAATATTTGAATATTTTAAATGTATATATTTAAATTTAGGTGAAATACCAAAAAATATGGTTAAATGCATTTTACAAGTAATTGTTCAATATTATATATTTAATATATTACAAATTAATGTAAAACTAATGTTATGTGTAAATGTGTACAATAATGTTAGATAATTGTTAATTTTATATCACATTAAAATTTAACTTAAAATACAGAAATATTGTACTTGTATAAGTTTGATAAAGTAATTGTTCAAGTAAAATATTAAATATTTAATATGTAATATTAATACTAAAAATAATAAAAATAAAAATAGTATTATTAATACTAAAAATACTAAAAATAGTAAAATATTAAATATTTAATATAATATTATTAATACTAAAAATAATTACAATATATAATTATTCTCAATCTACTGAGAGTAACTAAAGTAATACTCTCAATATATTTATTAACAACATAATAAACCACAGCAGATCTATATAGGTCTCATGCACAGATCCAATATTTTTTTCACCATTTACTAAAAGTGAATGAACTAGAAATGCATTTTGCACGTAAGCCTTCAGAATTGGATTCAATGGGTACAACAATACCGCAGTAAAACTGGTATCATAACATCTGAAGCTATAGCATATTAATAATCGAACAAACTGAGACACGGTTCATTTCTAATACGTTCCCTTACTTGGGTGTCATCATGCCCGAATGCAATCTTTTCACAACCAAAAACCTAAAACGTGACTAGCATCAGGAGACCCAAAATGCACAAAAGTTCTAGAAGGATACAACATGAAAAGATATTATTATGATTTAATTTCCCACTGGTACATGAAGCTCCTCTTTTCCCTCACACTCACAAAACCAGCTCGGCTCTTGTCCACCTCTCTCATTCTCTCTGCAATCCTCTCTACTGAGTCACACACACCATCAGCTTTACTGATGCCAGTGCAGGATAACCTGGTACAGGGACGCTTAGTCAATGGATAGTCGGGCTGGATATACAATGCAATATTGAAATACAATACAGTTTAAAAAATGTTGCAAGTAATAGGAATAATTTTCCCTGCTGAGAAAAACATCTTAAACCATGCAGCCTACGGTGGTTATCGGGTCTCCCAACTGGATTGTTGTGTTTTATCAGGATTTAGGGCACATTTCAGCCGGTCAAGACCAGCTAAACCAACTTACACCAGTTAAAACCAGATTTATTAAAGGTATAGTTCACTTTTTTTGGTATGTTTTGGCTTACCTCAAGGGCATCCAAGATGTCGGTGTCTTTGTTTCCGCAGTAGTTTTGATATTTTTAGGTCAAACCGTTCTTGTCTGTCAGTCATATAATGGAGGTCTATGGTCACCACCTCAAAGAGCATGCACAGAGAAGTCCAAATTAAACATGATTTAATGACTCGTAAATGTAAGCACACATTGATGGCCTAAGACACCAAACGAGCGGTTTGTGTGAGAAAACGAACAGTATTTATATTGTTTTTACCTCTTGTTACCAATAAAGATAAATACTGATCATTTTCTCACACAAACCATGTACTTACATTTACGAGTCATTAAATAATGTTTAATTTTAATTTTGAGGTGGTGACCATAGACCTCCATTATATGACTGACAGACACGAACGGTTTGACCTAAAAATATCAAAATTGAAAATACTGCGGAAACAAAGACACCTACATCTTGGATGCCCTTGAGGTAAGATAAAACATACCAAAAATTAATTTCTAAGTGAACTATCCCTTTAAGAAATAAACGGATACTGCTAAAACTATAAAGGATAGTAGCCGCAGCCTCAAACATGTGCAAAGGTCAAAAGTCACATTGTTTAAATCATCAAATGTAGCTTAAAATGCCATAAGATAAACTAAGAACCCCAAAAAAGGGTTAATAAATAAAACTTTGCAAGGATTCATGACATTAATAAAAGACAATTGGGTCCTTCCTAAAAACATTCAGAGCTTATAAGGAATAGTTTGCCCAAAAATATATATTAAAAAACAAATTATCATTTGCTAGTTTTACTTGATTTTCCAAACATCATTTTCCAGAAATATCATGTTAAAATGTGAGTATTAAATATGATCGGAGGGGCGTCTATTTGTTCATCTCAACAAACTAAAAAGCTTTGGTTATAAAAGTGCATATTTTTTTGTCTGAAATAAATGGAGCTAAACTAAATGTCTTTCTTTTTTCTCATTTTACATGCTTACAGGGTCGCGCCCCTGAATCCCACTCGCGCAGCCGCGCACGCGCTCGAATCTTGCGTCGCGGTAAGCCGAGGCGGCCCGTTCTGACAGGAAACCCCAACACTCACACACAACATTAATATTTAGATCACCCTCTGGGTAGACACAAGGTGAAACTATCTAGCCTGTAATCTCTCTAAAATTATCCCTTCCATCTCCGGCTTTCTTCCTTCATACCTGCGTCTCTCAGTCGCTGGCTTTCATTTCCCCCACAGATGGAGTCGCACTCAGACTCGGACGCGTTCCCTTTTCCGTCTCTGTCTTTCTTCCTTGGATCTCAGCAGGGACCTGGCAGCTCTCTACCTCTCCGTCTCACTCTCAGCTCATCTGTTTCCGTGCGTCTGAGCTGCCATCGCTCATCATACTGAACAATTTCCTTTCTGTTAACTGACTGATTCCAGTTCAGGCATTCAACATGTGTGCACCTGCTGTCAATCAATAGAATGACGCATGAACTGGACATGAACAGACATTGCGTAGGATAAAAAAAATGAACTTTTGTAGTAAAACTGCTTATGTAGCTACACAAACATAAACTAAAATGTCCGTAAAAACAAACACTATATAGCCCTCAAGTTCAACCCGTATTCACTTTATAGCCCTTAAAGGGATACTCCACTTTTTTTTTTTTTTTGGAAATATGCTCATTTTACAACTCCCCTGGAATTAAACTGTTGAGTTTTACCTTTTTTGAATCCATTCAGCATATCTCCGGTTCTGGCGGCACAACTTTTAGCATAGCTTAGCATCATTGAAGTGCACAAGACCATTAGCATTTCTCCAAAAAAAAATTACCAAGTGTTTTGATATTTTTCCTATTTAAAACTTGACTCTTCTATAGTTACATCCTGCTCTAAGACAGACGAAAAATGTAAAGTTGGAGGATATAAATAGGGAAAATAGGATAAAAAGGAAAAATATTGAAAGACTTTGGTAATTTTTTTGAGAGAAATGCTACTGGTCTTGTGCACTTCAGTGACGTATGCTAAGCTATGCTAAAAGTGATGCCACCAGAACCGGAGATCGGCTGAATGGATTCAAAAAAGGTAAAACTCAACAGTTTAACTCTGGGGGAGTTGTAAAATGAGCGTAATTCCAAAAAAAAGTGGAGTATCCTTTTAATCAGTGATTGTGGACAAATGTGGGCACAGAGGACTAAGGTGTGTTCTTAATTTTTATTTATTATAAATGTTATATCACTGTCTTCGATAAAGTTTTGTCTATCCATTTATGGTATTTTTTTTTATTTTGGGGTATTTTTGAATTTATTTACTTCTAAAAGTACCATATTTTCTATGTAAATTATGCTTATTTTTATGTTTTATTTTTTAACAACATTAAAATATCATTCCAATAAGTTCTTAGAGCTAAAACCTAAAGATGAAGTGACTTTGCTGTCACCAGATGTCTTATTTTGGCTTATAAATTCTGCTCTAAATTACAGTTTTTCCCATTCATTTCTATGGGTGCCCATTTTTGACCCAAATACAAGATTAAGGAGTTTGTCACAAAGATCACATGGACGTGGCTGTCTTTTCAAAAGGTAAAAACAATATAAATACTGTTCGTTTTCTCACACAAACCACTCATTTCGTGTCTTAGGCCATCAATGTGTACTTATATTTACGAGTCATTAAATCACGTTTAAATTGGACTTCTCTGTGCATGCTCTTTGAGGTGGTGACCATAGACCTCCATTATATGGCTGATAGACAAGAACGGTTTGACCTAAAAATATCAAAATTGAAAATACTGCGGAAACAAAGACACCGACATCTTGTGGTAAGCTAAAACATACCAAACATTAATTTGAAAGTGAACTATCCCTTTAATGCTCTTGTGAGAGTGACTCCGCCCCCCTACTTTATTTACACAAACCACACATACACCTTATGTGTGCGTGCGAGAGTTTGTGATTCTCCAGGTCTCCTCTGGGAGTGTTATTCACACCTTCATTCTGGGCAGGAGTAGATGAAAATGTGTGGTGACGTGGGCCGTTGTTATTGATTTTGCTAGACCCTTGTGCAGTGGGGGAGGTTACATAAGCCCAGGCAATTATACCTCGGGCTCATGGGGAGAAGAAACATCCTGGATGTCCACCTGGATCTTCCTCAGGGCTCTGAACACTGATTCATACGCCACGACAGAAAGCACCCAGCTGATCAGGTCCGCCTGCTAGTCCTGATGAATTGGGTTCGGTTGTGACTTCATAGAGAGGTCATATTCTTTTTCATTTTTCAGATTTTGAACGTCTGATCCACATTGCAACATATCCCCGCCAAAAAAAATATTCACTTTAAGACGGGAGCAGACTGTCTGGCTGATATGTAAATTGCATTGTACGTGATGTTTAGCTGCACATCAGATGCAACCATAAAAGAGCAGCCGGATATAAAGGCACACTTGGTTTCGTCTCAAACAAAAACTGTTAAATATCTTTCAAAGATGTGATGGTGTCAACCTCACAAACTTTGCCAAATGCAGAGCTTTGTGTCTTGGAAGGCCTCACAGTAGCAGACTGGGAACTTGTAAACATGATATTGTTTCCAAGTGAACTGAGACAGGTCGACTGCCAGAATTGTGTAAAGCATACACTTTAAAAATGCAGGGTTGTTTTAACCCAAATTTGGGTCAAATATTTAGATAACAATTTAATTAAAAGATTTAACCCAACGACTGGGTTTGTCCATGTTTGACCTATCACTCTAAAAAATGCTGGGTTGTTTTAACCCAATTTTGGGTAAAATATGGACAAACCCAGCCATTGGGTTAAAAAAATTAATTTAAAAATTGGGTTTAAAAAAATTGGATTGGGTTAAAAAAAGTAAAAAAAATTGGGTAAAATATGGACACTGGGTTTGTCCATATTTTACCCAAAATTGGGTTAAAACAACCCAGCATTTTTTAGAGTGTATATAGTTCTCAACTAGTGCTTTTAGTATATGTATATTGCTTCTACCAAATGAAATATGAAATTGTGTCAAATTACCATAGACTTCGATTACACGCTAGACTGCAAAAAAAAAAAAAAATTATTTTTCTTAATCAATATATTTGTCTTCACTCTAAAAATGCTGGGTTGCTTCAACCCAATTTTGGGTAAAATATGGATAAACCCAGCCATTGGCTTACATTTTTAAATTACATTTTTAACCCAATGGCTGGGTTTGTCCATATTTTACCCCAAATTGGGTTAAAACAACCCAATATTTTTTAGAGTGAGAACCCAAGCATCCTTCAAACTAAATAAATGAACGTACTAAATAATTACTAATATAAATACAATCACACTATCATTCAAAAGTTTCTGGTCAGTACACTCTAAAAATGCTGGGTTGTTTTAACCCAATTTTGGGTCAAATATTTAGCTAACAATTTAATTAAAAGATTTAACCCAACGACTGGGTTTGTCCATATTTGACCCATATTTGAGTTGAAACAACCCAGCAATTTTTAGAGTATATATAGTTCTCAACTAGTGCTTTTAGTATGTTGCTTCTTCTAAATGAAATATGAAATTGTGTCAAATTACCATAGATTTACACGCATTACACGCACAATCTTTCATGGTGAAAGACTAGACTGCAAAAAAATATATATATTTTTCTTAATCAGTATATTTGTCTTCACTCTAAAAAATGCTGGGTTGTTTCAACCTAATTTTGGGGAAAATATGGACAAACCCAGCCATTGGGTTACATTTTTACTAGGGCTGTGCAAAAGTTAATTGCGATTAATCGCATCCAAAATAAAAGTCTATGTTTACATAATATTTTTGTTTGTGCTGTTACTGTATATAATTATTTTGTATATATAAATACACACACATGCATGTATATATTTAAGAAAATGTGTTATTCACATATAAAATATTTATATAATATAGATTATGTATTTATATATACAGAATTAAAGCGCAAATAATTCTTAAATATATACATAGGTATTTATATATACAAAATAATTATATACAGCACACACAAATATATTATGTAAACACAGACTTTTATTTTGTATGCGATTAATCACAATTAATTTTTGCAGAGACCAAATTTTTACATTACATTTTAACCCAATGGCTGGGTTTCTCCATATTTTACCCCAAAATTGGGTTAAAACAACCCAATATTTTTTAGAGTGAGACCCCAAGCATCCTTCAAACTAAATAAATGAATGTACTAAAGAATTACGAATATAAATATAATCACACTATCATTCAAAAGTTTCTGGTCGGTACACTTAAAAAAATGCTGGGTTGTTTTAAACCAATTTTGGGTCAAATATGGACAAACTCACACATTGGGTTAAAAATGCAATTTAAAAATGTAACCCAATGGCTGTAATCCATATTTGACCCAAAATTGGGTTAAAACAACCCAGCATTTTTTAAAGAGTGTACACTCTAAAAAATGCTGGGTTGTTTTAACCCAACTTTGGGTCAAATATGGACTAACCCAGCCGTTGGGTTAAATTTTTACATTACATTTTTAACCCAACATTTCGGGTTTGTCCATATTTGACCCAAAATTGGGTTAAAACAACCCAGAATTTTTTAGAGTGTAAGATTTAATTGAACTTAATGCTGAATAAATAAAGAAATTAATATTTTTATTCAGCATTAAACGGATAAAAAGTAACATTGATCAAAAGTAAAGCGATTTATGAAGTCACAAAATTTCAATTTTTGTGAAAATTTCAAAAAGTCACAATTTTTATTTCTAAAATTTCAAATAGATGATGTTCTTTTGAACTTTCTATTCATCCCAAACCAGTTTTTTTAAAAGGTAACACAGTCTCCAGATCTCAGTCCAGTAGAGGAGATATGGGATGTGGAGGAACGGGAGATTCAGATCCGACAAATCTGACAAATATGGACCAAAATCTTTTTCCAGCACCTTGATGAATCTATGACATGAAGAATTAAGGCAATTTTGAAGGCAAAAGGGAGTAAAGTGGCCAGAGAGTATTAGTGGTTTTTGAGAATAAATGAGCCGAATTCGCCTAATTATGCATCGTATACGTCAGTCTGTGATCGGTCTCGTTGGAGTTAGAGGCTGAGACTTGGTTTTTAGAGAAAAAAAACAAATAAATAATGTGTTATTTAATCTATTATTTACCAGGAAATGAAAAACTAATAGTTTAGCTCATCTCAGTCCGAAATTCACGTCCGAAATTTTCGCACGTTAAAATAAAAAATACGACCTCACGTTATGTCAATCATGCTTGCCTCCGAAACTTTCGTCCGTCATAAAAAAATGGGATCTGTTTCAAATTTCTGCGTTTTTTTTTTTTTTTTTTTGGGTGAATGGTGTTTGACAATTCAGAGCTACCAAATCACAAATACGAAAAAAAAAAAAACACATACGAAAATTTTGGACTCAGTATGCAAGGGCCTTAACAGTCAATAGACTCTTTGGCAAGCACAGGGGACCGTTTCCCTAGTCAATGGCTTCCCTACAGTTTATTTAAAAACCATTCCATAGTGACCTTTCACCTAGGCATATGTTGATGTGAGTGTACTTGTGCAAATCCTCAGAAAACATAGGTGTCTTACCTGTATATGATACAGGCGCAGTCTCTGCAGGTGCCGCAGTTCTCAATGTCCTGTCCCGTTCGGTACGAGTGTCTTCTGAAACACACACAAAAAAACAATAACCATGGGTTTTTAAAACTATCAGCATGTCCTGAAGAGAGTTATTGGTGACAGACAGCATGAATTGTTTATAGCTCAAGCCTGTTAAATTGTAGAGTATGTTTGATTCAAACACCGCTGCGGATCCGACGGATGTAGCTCGTGTTCACCGCGTCCTTGATGAATGACTCTTCTGAGTGTCTGACAGTTATGTAAGAGTGACTCACAGCTAACAGGACTATACTATCATTCTGCTTAATTAAAACACTGTCATTTGTGTGTGTTTTATATTGTGAATGTGAGACGACACTCACATAAAAAAAGGTCCAAAAGCTGTCACTGGGGCTGTACCTTTTCAAAAGGTACACTTTTGTGCCTAAAGGGTGCATATTGGTACATTAATGGTACATTTTGGCACCTACAATGTAAAATAATAGCACCTAAAATGTACATATTAACACTTAAATGTACATAACAGCACCTACAATGTACATATTAGCACGTAAATGTACATAATGGCACCTAAAATGTACACATTAGCACCTAAAATGTTCACGTTAGCACCTAAAATTGACATATTAGCAACTAAATGTACATAATAGCACCTAAAATGTACATATTAACACCTAAATGTACATAACAGCACCTACAATGTACATAATAGCACATAAAATGTACACATTAGCACCTAAAATGTACATATTAGCACCTAAAATGTTCATATTAGCACCTAAAATGGACATATGAGCACCTAAAATGGACATATGAGCACCTAAAATGGACATATGAGCACCTAAAATGTACATATTAGCACCTAAATGTACATAATAGCACCTAAAATGTACATTTTAACAACTAAATGCACATATTGGCACCTACAAAGTACATAATAGCACCTAGAATGTACATATTAACACCTAAATGAACATAACAGCACCTACAATGTACATATTAGCACCTAAATATACATAATAGCACATAAAATGTACACATTAGCACCTAAAATGTTCATGTTAGTACCTAAAATGTTCATATTAGCACCTAAAATGGACATATGAGCACCTAAAATGTACATATTAGCACCTAAATGTACATAATAGCACCTAAAATGTACATTTTAACAACTAAATGCACATATTGGCACCTACAAAGTACATAATAGCACCTAGAATGTACATATTAACACCTAAATGAACATAACAGCACCTACAATGTACATAATAGCACCTAAAATGTACACATTAGCACCTAAAATGTTCATGTTAGTACCTAAAATGTACATATTAGCACCTAAATTGTACATATGAGCACTTAAAATGTACATATGAACACCAAAATGTACATTATAGCACCTAAAATGTACATATCAACACCTAAAATGTACATATTGGCACCCACAGTGTACATATTAGCACCTAAAATGGAAAAAGTTTACCTTTTGAAAAGGTACAGCCCCAGTGACAGCTTTTGTATCTTTTTTTCTGAGAGTGTGGAGAAAGCAAGTTTGCAATATGTTTCAAGCAGACCTCTTCAGGAAGTCATACTACAAATGGATTAGTTATAGTTGTCTCTGCACATTAAGCTGTGAGGAAGTATATTAGCGTTGAAAGAATTACCCTCTTTCGTTTTCCAGTGTATATTATAGCGAGCGATGCATATATGATTTCGCACAGACGCAAAGGTTGTGATAAGTTAAAGCGAGTCCTCTCTGTGTTTAAGGTGACAGGAAGACTATATACGGTGTTACATACGGCGCCCGAGTCTCACGTGGGATAACAATGCTAGCCTGATTTAGCAGCTCGGCACAATGGGGACTAATTACACATCACAGATTTCCGGAATCTTCCTCCTCTCCTCGCGGCTTCTGGAATTAAAGAGCTGATGGTAATCCTGAGGCACTCGAGCAGCGCTTAAATAATCCACAGATGGGAATCAATCATAGAGACGGTTTTTACCAAACATGCTATATGCCTGCACCTTACACAAAACAACTATATTTCTACAAAAAAATAATCGATCTATCTATCTATCTATCTATCTATCTATCTATCTATCTATCTATCTATCTATCTATCTATCTATCTATCTATCTATCTATCTATCTATCTATCTATCTATCTATCCAACCCCATCCATCCATCCATCCATGAATCTATCCATGAATCCATCCATCTATCTATCTATCTATCTATCTATCTATCTATCTATCTATCTATCTATCTATCTATCTATCTATCTATCTATCTATCTATCTATCTATCTATCCAACCCCATCCATCCATCCATCCATGAATCTATCCATGAATCCATCTATCTATCTATCTATCTATCTATCTATCTATCTATCTATCTATCTATCTATCTATCTATCTATCTATCTATCTATCTATCTATCTATCTATCTATCTATCTATCTATCTAACCCCATCCATACATCCATCCATCCATCCATGAATCCATCCATCCATCCATCCATCCATCCATCCATCCATCCATCCATCCATCCATCCATCCATCTATCTGTCTATCTATCTATCTATCTATCTATCCAACCCCATCCATCCATCCATCCATCCATCCATCCATGAATCTATCTATCCATCCATCCATCCATCCATCCATCCATCCATCCATCCATGAATCTATCTATCCATCCATCCATCCATCCATGAATCTATCCATCCATCCATCCATCCATCCATCCATCCATCCATCCATCCATCCATGAATCTATCTATCCATCCATCCATCCATCCATGAATCTATCCATCCATCCATCCATCCATCCATCCATCCATCCATCCATCCATCCATCCATCCATCCATGAATCTATCTATCTATCCATCCATCCATCCATCCATCCATCCATCCATCCATCCATCCATCCATCTATCTGTCTATCTATCTATCTATCTATCTATCTATCTATCTATCTATCTATCTATCCAACTCCATCCATCCATCCATCCATCCATCTATCTGTCTATCTATCTATCTATCTATCTATCTATCTATCTATCTATCTATCTATCTATCTATCTATCTATCTATCTATCTATCTATCTATCTATCTATCTATCTATCTATCTATCTATCTATCTATCTATCCAACTCCATCCATCCATCCATCCATCCATCCATGAATCTATCTATCCATCCATCCATCCATCCATCCATCCATGAATCTATCTATCCATCCATCCATCCATCCATCCATCCATCCATCCATCCATCCATCCATCCAATGTGGACAAATTTAACGTCAAAGTAAAATGTTTTTTATGTTTTTAAAGGTCATCGTTCTAGCTCTCTTCTCACGTGCAAACACACACAAACAATCTCTCTCTCTCACTCTCTGTCTCTCTCTCTCTCTAGCTCACACACATACACACACACACACACACACACACACAATCAAGCCAACGGTCTCATTAAAAGCCGTTTAAAGTCTCACCTTAATTCGTTCACAGGGGACAGCCTAGTCATTTGTCATTACCACAGCAAAGCACTTGCGCGCGCATGTGTGTGTGTGTGTGTGTGTGTGTGTGCGTGCGTGATTGCGTGTTTTTCTTTACTTGTGGGGACCTAAATTGAGGTCCCCATGAGGAAACAAGCTTATAAATCTTACAGAATGATGGGTTTGTTTGTAAAAATGCAGAATGTTTTCTGTGATGAGTAGGTTTAGGGGTGTAGGGTTAAGTGTAAGAGGACAGAATATACAGTTTGTACAGTATAAAAACCATTACGTCTATGGAGAGTTCCCGCAAAGATAGCAGACCAGTGAGTGTGTGTGTTTGTGTGTGTGTGGTCATAATGTTAAAGTAGCCAAAATAAAAGAGGAATATAGTGAAATGATAAACAGCCCTGACAATTTAATTCCTGGATTTTTCTCCATATAATGGACTTCAATGGGGTCCAAACGGTTCAAGGTCCAAAAGACAGTTTCAGTGCAAAGTCAAGTGTTTCAAGTCAAGTGTTTTCAGTTTCAGTGTTTGCCAAGAAAATAATGAAAATGACTTCATTTAAATACTCCGGCACAGTTATAGTGTCTATAGTTGGGATTACAGGAGGTTAGTTAAAAAAAAAAAAGGAAAATTTTGTGTTGAAATTAAGGTTTTGATAAAAACATTCCAGGATTTTTCTCCATATAATGGAGTTCAATGGTAACCAAACTGCTCAAGGTCCAAAAGTAAGTTTCAGTGCAAACTGCAAACTGTTCAAATGGCTTTAAACGATTCCAGGCGATGAATAAGAGTCTTATCAAGCGAAACGATCACTCATTTAATAAATAAATAACAAAGTTTACGTTTTATACGTTCAAATGGTCGCCTTGCTCTGTTCTGTGATGCACGTTCGTGATTCTGTCGAGCGATCGTTTCACTTGATAAGACCCTTATTCATCGTCTTGAATCGTTTAAAGCCCTTTGAACAGTTTGCAATTTGCACTGAAACTCTCATTTGGACCGTGAACCGTTTGGTTCCCATTGAAGTCCATTTTATGGAGAAAAATGCTGGAATGTTTTCATCAAAAACCTTAATTTCTTGTCGACTAAAGAAAGAAAGACGTGGACATCTTGGATGACATGGGGGTGAGTAAATTATGAACTACTCCTTTAAGTTTGATAATTAATCTGCTATGTCATGTTTATGACAGGTTGTGTTGTCTTAGTAATGTCAAGTTGTCATAAAGACACTGACAGGTTATGATGTATTGGTTTATGTCAAGGTGTCATAACAAAGACATCTCAAACAATGTCATATTTGCATTAAAAATGCCATAACTGAGCGAATGACACTTAATGGCAGTTGTCACAAACATGCATAAAACTTAAACTTAACAAGGTGTCATGTTAGTCTTATGCACACCCCTTCAAGTAAAATGTTACCAAAATATGGTGACAGCCGCCAAATGAGCCGGGGATTGATTAATGACACACTTCACGAGAACATCTGAAAATTACCCCAAGTATTCTTAGATCCGGTCTCTGCAATGACCTTTGAGTGTTAATTACTCTGAGAGAGACGCTACAGGGATTCGTGAGTAAGGTTGAATGTATTATCCATCTTTTCCCGGTTAACTGAATACAGCTGTAGAGCAGATGTTCACACACCACATCTTCACACGCACACTGTAGCTGGTCAGTTGATTCAAAAGAGCTTACCAATTTAATGACTACAGTACAAAATAACCACAGAGTGAAGTTAACCCTTTATCTGTCACCTCCCTTTTTGATAATTGACATTAAAATGCACTATACAAACTTAAATGGTTGTAATTCAAGAATATAGACCTAAGTTTGGTCTTGTTTTACAGAAAACATTCAGCAGATTATTACTAAAGTGAAAACACTTCAAAAAAATTAAACTATGAAAAAGTTATGGAAGTTATAATTTACAGTAAATCAAATATAATTTATTAATATATTTTTTAATATGAAATAAATATTTTACAAAATATGTTTTACTGTAAAATTACTGTAAAATGAAAGCTATATATCTATGTTCCAAATTTGAAGTTGATATCACAAAAGCTGAACTTCCCATGAGATTTTGTTTAGGCGTAGTACCAAAAATAGCCACCGGGTGCCATTGAATTCCATTGAATTTAATTGTATGCATTTTGCCCTAACAAATTAATACATTTCTATCCAAATATCACTTCTGTCACTAAATATGGAACCTTGAGACTCAGACCTTTCTGACAATATGTGTTTTGTCAAGATTAGAAAAGGATTTCATTATAAATTATGAAAGATGATGCCCAAAAGGGGAGGGGCCTAATAAAAAAATACCGTTTCTATGGTAACGCAACGTCCAATTTCAAAACGGTTTTCACAGGATGAATTCTGAGGTCGTATGCTTTCAAATGATACCTAATTTATGATAACTACTAAAATATGTGATATAATAATAATAATAAAAAAAATATTTATATATATATATATATATATATATATATATATATATATATATATAGTATGTATTATACTTTTTAGAGGACTTCTTACCTTACTTTTTAAAATATAATTTTATCTTTTTTATTGACAAATACTAATTATGTTTTATTATGAACTTTTAGCACTAAAAACCAAAGTTTCAAATATTAAAAAGTGTGTGCGTCGACTTTTTGTGACAAAGGTCAGAAACTCCTGTAATGACGTCGATATTTTTTTTTTTGAGGCGCGCTCTTGTCATAAATTCATATATTACTGTTCATTCATAATTTGTAAGAAAAAAACAGAACTAAAATATCTATTTAGGACTCTTAGACCTTTCCGATGATATATAGTTTGTCATGACTAGATTAGGATTTAATCGTAATATAGTGAAGTAAAGTTAGGTTGCCCGTATACAGTTAACGGGTTAAGACCCAAACTAAAAACCAACAAGAGAATAAAATTAAGTGCGAACCCATTTACACATCATAATCACATAATGCAGCACTCCACATGCTAAAGATTCCTGAACGCATCTTTATAAAGAACACTAATCATCTTTGATGGTGCAATTGTAATGACTCGAAATTATGCCATTATCCTCTTTCTGTTGTTTTTCGCCATGTGTCTTTCATTATGAAGAAGTTAGGCTCGCACACATTTAGTAGAAGAATGAATTTTCACATTTCTTGATCAAAAATTATTGATTTACACATTCAAGGATCCGTGAACTGTGATGTATGAAATCATGAAATATGCATAACCTCAATGCATAATGATTTGTTTTTAATGAATTTATTTGGACGGAAAGCAAAATAATTGTTCTGTTCACACTTACGATTCAGAACATTTGTCTTTACAAGCACAAACATATTGTGTTAGGTTTTTCATGCATGTTAATTTGAGTCATTTCTAAACACGTATAAGCGCTTCAAGCATTTTCCACTAAGAACGAAACTAAAATGAAGCAATTAAGTCTTTGTTTGAAATGCAACAGTGAATCTCTCTTGGGCAATCTTGCAGAGTAAAACAAGCTCTCCAGAGTTTTCAGGCACGCTTTGAAGCTGACAGTTTATAAATAGGGGGCATCTACGAAGAAAGATGCCGATCCAAGCAGTTTGTGAGTGCGGGATCAAGGCAAATCTTTGTAAGTATGCTCATGCATACGCAAATCAGATCATTATTGTTTGGAAAAATTAAACTTCTAAAAACAGAAGCTTAAAAAAAGTTTATGGACAACCCGGGAGGCAGCACAGTTTAGAAATGGACACGTCTGAGAGTTTTGGCGAACGTATTTTTCTCTGCTCAACTGAGCCCCGGAGGAGACGTGCTGTCAGGTTTGACAAACACGCAGTCAACAGGCTGACTGTTGAGTGTGATGGACAGCAATGTAATGCCACCAATGTAGTGCATCAAAAGTCAGAAAACCTGGTGCTACACTTACTTCAGCTAAATTACATATACATTTGCCTCAGGGACACTGGGAAAGGCATTAGAAATCACATTATATACGGTTGCAGACTGCTTTCTACAACAATGCATACTCAATACTGCATGCTGTTTTTATAGTAGGCTATACAACAGCGTGCAATTTGGGCTTTTATGGCATAAAATGGACATTTAGAGATGGATGTATAAGCAAATAATGTGTAGTGTGTCATTCAGTTAACTATATGCATAAAGAAATCTAGATATTAAAGTGGAGTTACACTCTCAGAAAAAAGGTACAAAAGCTGTCACTGGGGCTGTACCTTTTCAAAAGGTAGACTTTTGTTAGGTGCTAATATGTACATTTCAGGTGCTAATATGTACATTTTAGGTGTGAATATATACATTTCAGGTGCTTATGTACATTTCAGGTGCTAATATGTACATTTCAGGTGCTAATATGAACATTTTAGGTGTGAATATTATATACATTTCAGGTGTTAATATGTACATTTCAGGTGCTAATATGTACATTTTAGGTGTGAATATATACATTTCAGGTGCTTATGTACATTTCAGGTGCTAATATGAACATTTTAGGTGTGAATATTATATACATTTCAGGTGTTAATATGTACATTTCAGGTGCTAATATGTACATTTCAGGTGCTAATATGTACATTTCAGGTGCTGTTATGTACATTTTAGGTGCTATTATGTACATTTTAGGTACTAATATGTACATTTCAGGTGTTAATATGTACATTTCAGGTGCTAATATGTACATTTTAGGTGTGAATATATACATTTCAGGTGCTAATATGTCCATTTTTAGGTGCTAATATTTACATTTCAGATGCTATTATGTACATGTTATGTGCTAATATGTACATTTCAGGTGCTAATATGTATATTTCAGGTACTAATATGTACATTTTAGGTGTGAATATATACATTTCAGGTGCTGTTATGTACATTTTAGGTGCTATTATGTACATTTTAGGTACTAATATGTACATTTCAGGTGTTAATATGTACATTTTAGGTGTGAATATATACATTTCAGGTGCTAATATGTCCATTTTTAGGTGCTAATATTTACATTTCAGATGCTATTATGTACATGTTATGTGCTAATATGTACATTTCAGGTGCTAATATGTATATTTCAGGTGCTAATATGTACATTTTAGGTGTGAATATATACATTTCAGGTGCTAATATGTCCATTTTTAGGTGCTAATATTTACATTTCAGATGCTATTATGTACATGTTATGTGCTAATATGTACATTTCAGGTGCTAATATGTATATTTCAGGTGCTAATATGTACATTTTAGGTGTGAATATATACATTTCAGGTGCTAATATGTACATTTTTAGGTGCTAATATTTACATTTCAGATGCTATTATGTACATGTTATGTGCTAATATGTACATTTCAGGTGCTAATATGTATATTTCAGGTGCTAATATGTACATTTTAGGTGGGAATATATACATTTCAGGTGCTGAAATGTACATATTAGCACCTGAAATGTACATATTAGCACCTGAAATGTATATATTAGTAATATGTCCATTTTAGGTGCTAATTTGTACATTTCAGGTGCTGTTATGTACATTTTAGGTGCTAATACGTACATTTCTGGTGCTGTTATGTACATTTTATGTGCTAATATTTGCATTTCAGGTGCTAATATCTACATTTTAGTTGCTATTATTTTCTGTTTTCTGTAATTTTATGTTTAAATATGCTAATAAGGTTATATCTAATTAAATATGCACTAATTTGCATATATTTTGAAGTGACAAATCTGACCATTGAAAAAAACAAGGTTCAAAATTATGTTTGCATTTTGTTGATACATTCAATGAAAAGACATTTTCAGAGGGGATTATGAATATCTCCTTTTGTTACCCTCAGAAAATACTGCCAATAGCCTTAAAAAATAGATTTCCGCCCTATTTTTAGGCATAAAATGTCATATAAATCAGGCCAAGAATGATATATCAACAAATCCCTCTGAACAAAACTTAACAACATAGTTAGGAATACAGCTGTAAACTTGAAGTGGAGAATCGTCTCTAGAAGTGTGAGAAAAAGACTTATTTTGAGAAAACACCCTTTAAAGATTTTTTGGGGATTGCGCACTTCGAGTTAAAGGCCCATTTTACTTTCATGATTGAAGTGATTTCATGATTTCAAATCTGAAAGAAGACGTTATTGAATACAAAGCCCAAAATCTCAAAATTGATCAGTGAAAAAAAAACAACGATGTTTTTGCCTGCCGTGTCTCGCCTAAAAACAACAAAAAAAACACTTTTAACTTATTTTTTAACTGATATTTAACTTATTCCCCATTGTTGCAGCTCCTCTCTTCCCAGTCTATCAGTAACGCTCTGTTTAGTTCTCGTCTCTATGAAGCCCCTCCTTCCGAAAAGCTTAATGTGCTCTGATTGGTCAGCTTGGACCAGTGTGTTGTGACTGGTCAAGAGCTTCGAGCATGTTCGTGAACCGCCAGTTTCAACACACTACTAACTAACTCAACCAAGCCCACTACATTTAAATGAGGAATATTGTGACTTATTCATTCCCAAAAGAAAACCCAAGACTACAATGTAGGCGTTTCAGGGAGTTCAGAAACACTGGCACAGAAATAGAGAATAAATCCCGCTGGGGTGACTGTCACTTGCTGTTATGAGGCTATAGTCTTGTAGGTGTTTGCCAGGGTGTTGTAATGAAATTGCTAAGGTGTTCGGAGTGGTTGCTATAACTGGCCCAAGTCAGAAGAGCTCATCTTCAAGTTTCCAATGACATTCTCACTTCATTATATGGATCTGGGAACCACAATCATGTAAGGGATTTGTTTCCACCCATTTTATCATGTGCAAGGCATTTATCGCTTAGAAAAGTAATAGCAACTGTCCTCAACAAGACGCATGAATATCGTTACAGCTAAAGGATGTTGTTGCACAGTCGAGTCTGCAAACCTTTTAGCTGTGACTTCATTCAAAACACTGCACGGCCTCAAGAGCCTTTCCGCTTTTCTAAACCAAACAGGCTCATTGGAAATGCATGCCACAGAAAAAAGGTACATACACATACAATCCACTGCAGTTTCCAGCTGAAATGAACACTAGTGGCAGTAAAACGCCAACAACATTCCTTTGCACACAAATTATGATTATGGGGCAGATTGTAGATTAATAAAGACTTATTTTCGCCAACAATATGTCATGGCGGCCTCAAAACACTTTTATCAAAGTGAGTGATTAGTAAACTAATACAATGTGACAACTGCATCACATAACAAACTCCATTCTTCGGATTATTCTGACGTATTACAGGGGTCATGAATTGAGAAATTAAAGGGTTAGTTCACCCAAAAATTAAAATTCTGTCAGTTTTTACTCACACTCATGTTGTTCATCTTGTCATTCATCTTCGGAACACAAATTAAGATATTTTTGATGAAATCTGAGAGCTGGATCACTCTTCTAAGGAATTGAAACTTGTTCCCCGAAAAGTTATGAAAGACATCGTTAAAATAGTCTGAGTGACTACAGTGGCTCAATCCTAAGTTTATCAAGCGACGAGAACACACAAAAAAAAAACAAAAATAACGACTTTATTCAACTATTAATTTCCTTCAGATCTCAATTCGGGCGGCAGGCGCGAATTCGCGTCAAACGCGTGAATGCTCAAATAGGTGCTAATATGTACATTTCTGGTGCTGTTATGTACATTTTAGGTGCTAATATTTACATTTCAGGTGCTAATATTTACATTTTAGGTGCTATTATTTTCTGTTTTCTGTAATTTTATGTTTAAATATGCTTATCAGATTATATCTAATTAAATATGCACTAATTTGCATATATTTTGAAGTGACAAATCTGACCGTTGAAAAAACAGGGGTCATGAATTGAGAAATTAAAGGATTAGTTCACCCAAAAATGAAAATTCAGTCAGTTTTTACTCACACTCATGTTGTTCCAACCCCGTAAGACTTTCATTCATCTTCGGAACACAAATTAAGATATTTTTGATGAAATCTGAGAGCTGGATCACTCTTCTAAGGAATTGAAACTTGTTCCCCGAAAAGTTATGAAAGACATCGTTAAAATAGTCTGAGTGACTACAGTGGCTCAATCCTAAGTTTATCAAGCGACGAGAACACACAAAAAAAAAACAAAAATAACGACTTTATTCAACTATTAATTTCCTTCAGATCTCAATTCGGGCGGCAGGCGCGAATTCGCGTCAAACGCGTGAATGCTCAAATAGGTGCTAATATGTACATTTCTGGTGCTGTTATGTACATTTTAGGTGCTAATATTTACATTTCAGGTGCTAATATTTACATTTTAGGTGCTATTATTTTCTGTTTTCTGTAATTTTATGTTTAAATATGCTTATCAGATTATATCTAATTAAATATGCACTAATTTGCATATATTTTGAAGTGACAAATCTGACCGTTGAAAAAACAGGGGTCATGAATTGAGAAATTAAAGGATTAGTTCACCCAAAAATGAAAATTCAGTCAGTTTTTACTCACACTCATGTTGTTCCAACCCCGTAAGACTTTCATTCATCTTCGGAACACAAATTAAGATATTTTTGATGAAATCTGAGAGCTGGATCACTCTTCTAAGGAATTGAAACTTGTTCCCCGAAAAGTTATGAAAGACATCGTTAAAATAGTCTGAGTGACTACAGTGGCTCAATCCTAAGTTTATCAAGCGACGAGAACACACAGAAAAAACAAAAATAACGACTTTATTCAACTATTAATTTCCTTCAGATCTCAATTCGGGCGGCAGGCGCGAATTCGCGTCAAACGCGTGAATGCTCAAATAGCACTAACTAAATCAATTGCGCGTAACGTGCTTAACACGCCAGACGCTAAATTTGTGCTAAATTTTTTATTTATTTATTTATATCTTTACAGTATTTGACATGGACATACAATTACATTGGACGAACCATATGCATTTGTTTTAGTGATTATAGCATACATGCTAATTTTCAACACCTGTCCACTGGAGGCTTTTAAAATTAAATTGAAATACAGTAACAAGGAAGAAAATAAAGTAAATATTAATTAAAAAAAAAAAACAGCAAGGGTTGGTGCGTGTAACCCATAAATTGATGCGCGAACGAGACGTATTCGCGTCTACCACGCCGCTCTCTACACCTCATTCGCGTCGCAGGAATTTTTTTACGTGCGTAACGGATCTTTGTATTAACTTAACTGAAATCATTCGCACCATGTGAACGCACCATTAGAAGGCTATGAACGAGTGATCCAGCTCTCAGATTTAATCAAAAACATCTTAATTTGTATTCCGAAGATGAACGAAGGTCTTACGTGGTTGGATCAACACGAGGGTGAGTAAAAACAGACAGAATTTTCATTTTTGGGTGACCTATCCCTTTAAAAAAAAATTTCCTTGAGCTTTTTACATATTTTCAGAGGTTAAAACATTCTTTTTAGTCCAAAAACACCTGGATCCAACTCCTCCCCCTGGATTTCGTGTTTTGCAGTAAGGACCATCTCTCGAAAACTGGGAATCAATCTGAATCGGCCCTACCAATCAGCATCCGAGACCAGATCTATCTGTTTTGTAAAAAATACGACTTTGAAGTGAAAGTAAGCCGTGTGCACTAGACTGTGAGCTGCTCTCGGTGCAGAAACCAACTGGCCACATGTTTACAGTCAGCAGCCCATGTGACGGCATGCTAATGTAGCGTCCTAATCCTATCCTTTCCGACTTTGGTCCATCCCTCGCTCGCTTTTTCAGTCTGGTTTGTAAGAGTGCAATGAATGAGGAGCACTCTGAAATAAACAGATGAGGTTGAGTATCAGTCTATCACCTCACAACCACAATCAGTGAATCATCAACCTCTGCACCTTCATTCAGTCAGCCGAGTAACAGCACGTCAACCTGTTTACTTTCTGACTAATGTCAATATGATATTCACACTAACGTCAGTCTGAATGAGGAAAAAGCTGCAAAATCATTGCTGAAAAGCATGTGCAAGAAACTGAATCTAGATTCAACTTTTTAAAAGGACTATTCCAGGTTAAAATCCATTTAAAGGTGCATTGCGCAAGTCTATGAGCTTTCGCAGAACCACGCCCCCTCTGGCCACAAGCGAAACTGCAACCAGAGGTGTGCGCGCTCATGGACCACACACACATGAGCCGTGCATAACCAAAGGAGTATAAGCCGCACAAATCTTTTGTTACAGTCATAATGTCTTCAGAGGTAATAAAGTTATACATCTGCAAGTCATTTTAAATATATGAAAGGAAAGTAATTTGAGTAAATTACACGGGGGTAAGTAGAAAACTTCATTTTTTGTCTCCATGTTGAACTGTTTTATGTGTTTACTGTATCCACTTATGATTGTATTATTATGGAAACACGTTCATGAACAATATAAGTTATTACTTTGTATAGAAGTCGTTTGAGATCTCTCCATTTGTTGAAAGCCTTCCCGATGTTGACTCTCGTCTTATTCCGACGCCTGGCACTAGACAAACGTTTTCTTTTCTTTGTCTTACGTGGAGTTTGCGTTGGGGTTTGGAATGAACTACAAGCCGGTCTCTTTGAATTCATCTTCTACTTTTGTCAAAAGTTGACTAAAGTTTTGTCGCTCGAGTTGTTTTCGCTGATACGGAGAATGGCGGCGAATACACAAACCTGCCAGACATCGCCAGGTGAGCGTGAACGTGCATGACATCACGCCCAGTCTTAAATTTGAGCCCAAATTCCTTATTTATTTCACTGTACAGGATTATAGAGGCAATCACAGTGATCAGAGGGCTCATTCAGCCCATCAGGCAACTGTTTAAAGCTACACTGTGTGATTTTTACCCCCATCTAGTGGTGAAAATGTATATGACCATCCAATGAATATTAGTTTCTGTTCCTCTCAATTCCGATTTTGGTGGCCAGTGTAGTCCAAGATTAACATGGCCAGTTCGACCTCGTCCATGAGTGTTAACTCAAATATAAACGCGAAAGGCGAAGCTTGAATTAACGGGTATGTCCCTCTTTGGCTAATGTTCTTTCAAGATGGAGGGGCAACATGGCGACCGACATTAGAACCGCTTACCCGTATGTATTTTCAATGGCATATTACACACTCACGAGAACACTTTATTACTTGAACAAAGTAAACGTACATTAATATTTTTGAAAGAACTAAGTGTTTTTAGCTAAGAATAAACTATTTAAGCATGTATGGGTTAGAAAAACGTCTATTTTTAACATGAAATGTTGCTTTTAAGCTCTCAACAACAACATTGACATGCTGCAATCCCACACCCTTAGAAGAAAAGGTGCTATATAGAACCTTAAAAGGTTCTATCAGTGCTACGTATTTGGAACCCCTAAAAGGTTCTATACACTCTTAAAATAAGGGTTCCTCTGGGTTCTATATAGAACCCTGAGGTTCCGTACTTGGCCAATAGAACCTTTTACCAAAAAAATTGGTTCTATACAGAACCATTTTGGAGTTCCATATATGAAGCGGGGGATGGAACCATTTCTGGTTCTAAATAGAACCATTTCTTCTAAAAGTGGCACAGAACTTTGACTCGTCCTTCAGTGTGTTTAAGCAAACAGAAAGTGTGGATTGGGAGTGAACATTTTTTTTAGTCGTTTAGTTAGTCTGGGGCAATCGACAAGATGAATGCATTGAAAGCAAAAAAACTAAAGCTGCATCCTCTCATCTCAAGGAAACTAGTTTAGCATCAAATATTTGAGGCCGCACTAATGAATCATCTCTTTGGAAGACTACAGACTCTCTAGCTAGTGTATCACAGTTAATGCAGTAAAGATTTTTAGTTATTCGCCATTTATCAGGTGTGTTTTATTGAAAGCGGTGTACAGCACACTAATTGCAGGGACCGTCCCATTGGAACTAAGCGCATTGCTGTAGGGCACACTGGCTATTGACCGCAGACCATAATCTCTGTGTAATCAAGTGACTGTTAATGTGCTTGACTTCATGTTTTGGCGAGGCAAAAGCAGCGTAATGAAATCCTTCGGCCATGTAACAACTAACTAAACAAAATGGAAATGGGTGGAAGTTTCTTGGTGGCAGTTGTTGAGGAAGAAACGAGCACTAAACGGATGCCTTTGGGGCATGTGTGATTAATTACGGTGTCTTTACCGCCTCAGCGGGAGCATCAGTGTGTGTTTGTTTGTCCCCTAAACCACACGAACTGTTGGGTAAACACATGTCTCTGGAGTGATTTTGCTTGGACATTTTAACCTTGCTTTATACATTTCAGAAAGCGCTGCAAGGTGCCGTTGACTGCTGGAAACAAATGACGGATTGCTTTCTATTTGATTAATTCATTTTTTTTATGCATGCTCACATTGCAATCTGTCCGTTTTCTGATATTACATTACAATTTAAAAAATTTGCTAATTTTGGTAACATGAAATAATGAAATGAACAAACGGAAAAAAACTGTTTGATCATTTGATTTTGACAGCATATTTAAAATAAAACTAGTCAATAAAACCATGTTTAAAGTCACGTTCAATGGCACCGAAGGTGACAATCAAATATATGCACACATTACATCACACATAATGTCCCTATACCTTATAGATATTAGATATTAGAAACTAACCAATGCCTGTCAATCAAAAGATCCAGGGTCATTGCCTATGCTTTTTAGCCAATCACTCTCAGAAAAAAAGGTACAAAAGCTGTCACTGGGGCTGTACCTTTTCAAAAGGTACACTTTTGTACATTTTAGGTGCTAATATGTACATTTTAGGTGCTAATAAGTACATTTTAGGTGTTAATATGTACATTTTGAGTGTTAATATGTACATTTTGAGTGTTAATATGTTCATTTTAGGTGCTGATATGTCCATTTTAGGTCCCAATATGTCCATTTTAGGTGGTAATATGTACATTTTAGGTACTAATATGTACATTTTAAGCGTTAATATGTACATTTTAGGTGCTAAAATGTCCATTTCATGAGCTAATGTTTCCATTTCAGGAGGTAATATGTACATTTTAGGTGGTAATACGTACATTTTATGTGGTAATATGTACATTTCAGGAGCTAATATGTACATTTTAGGTACTAAAATGTGCATTTTAGGTGTTAATATGTACATTTCAGGTGCTAATATGCATATTTTAGGTGCTAATATGTACCACTAAGGTACCAATGTGCAGCCTTTGGGTACAAAAGTGTAACTTTTGAAAAGGTACAGCCCCAGTGACAGCTTTTGTACCTTTTTTTCTGAGAGTGATCAATGCAATCAGAAACATTCTTTGTCGTCAAAACCCGGAAGGCTGATTTGCCACTCGAGATTTTCCATTGGGGTTTTTTTAATTTATGAAACAAAATAAGGCCTGTGGTAAACTTGACTTGGCTAAACTTTGACTAAACAAGTACGCTGCACACATTCACACCCCAAGTAGTCTTATCTAGTTACTTATTATAAACAAAAATAAACATAACAGCTTCAAAATTCACGTTTTTGGTATGAGTGTGTGTAATTTAAACATAAATATCGTCGAGTTTCAAATCAGAAACATTCTGTGCCTGTGTCTGTATTATAGTGAATCAATCTTTGGTTAGGCAAACATTCACAGAAAGCCTGTCCGAGTGTGTTTTTGGCTATTTTGTGATTTCTTTTGAGAACAGAATATCTGAAAGAATTTAGCTTTGCTAAATCTGTAAAGATAATACAAAAAATGAGGAATGACCTACTATAAAAAGGTCAATTCTACAAAGAAAAATAAAAACGGCTGCATTACCGTATATAAAGCAATGGCATTTTATCACACATGCATCACTATGCAGTCTCTGAAGCGATCCTTCTTAGATGTAGTGTATCTGTATTCACTGCACTCTGTTTCTCTTTCATACCCTGTCTGACTTAGGAGTCACTATCCAGATAAATAACCTCAGAGTTGTAAAGTGGATATGGGGGTGCAGGGTAATTGACTTCATACTCCATGGCTCCTCTTATGTAAACCTGCCGTTACAGCACATGACAGCCACAAAATAAACACCATTTAGGAAGTGCAAACAGGCCCTGGTGGCAATGAATCAAGCCTGGATCTATTCATCCGAACTATGGATCAATAGAGCAAACCATTTCACCAAACAGATTAAAGGGTTGTGCTGTTATCACAGACGGTAGAAGCTCAGCGGAGGAATGCAGTTTATATAATATCAATTTACAGCCAGACCGTGGCTACTAGATGAATGTCGATTTTAGATTTTTTTGTTTGCTTGGACATCTTGCTATTTGATGCATTTCTCAATAGGAATGCATTGGAAAAGTCTTAAGAGGATTCTTTTTAACATTAATAATTAAAAGACCACTACAACCAATTAGATTTAAAATGTTTAATGCAAGATATAAGTAAAATAAAAATGGTTGAAAAATAATCAAGGAAGTCTTCCACATTGTTTTTTCACAAAATAAACTAAATGAAGGGTGATTTTTAATCATTGAATGTGCAATTTTACATAACCAATAAATACATAACAAATAATTTATTACAAAAAAACTATATAAAATAATATATATATATATATATATATATATATATAATAAATATTTTATTTTGTACATACAGGTGAAACTCGAAAAATTAGAATATTGTGCAAAAGTTCAGTAATTCAACTTAAAAGGAGAAACTAATCTATTATATAGACTCATTACATGCAAAGTGAGATATTTCAAGCCTTTATTTGCTATAATTTTGATGATTATGGATTACAGATATGAAAATGTTTTTACAATATTCTCATTTTGAATTTGGGCTTTTCATAAGCTGTGATCCATAATCATCAAAACTAACAAATAAAGACTTGAAATAGCTCACTTTGCATGTAATGAGTCTATATATAATATATTAGTGTCACCTTTTAAGTTGAATTACTGACATAAATGAACTTTTGCACTATATTCTAATTTTTCAAGTTTCACCTACACTCTTAGTAGAAATGGTTCTATTTAGAACCAGAAATAGTTCCATCCCCCGCTTCATATATAGAACTCCAAAATGGTTCTATATAGAACCATTTTGTTTTGGTAAAAGGTTCTATTGGCCAAGTATGGAACCCCAGGGTTCTATATAGAACCCAGAGGAACCCTTTTTTTAAGAGTGTATAGAACCTTTTAGGGGTTCCAAATACGTAGCGCTAATAGAACCTTTTAAGGTTCTATAGAGAACCTTTTCTTCTAAGAATGTACAGTATCTATTAGGGCTGTCAAAACGATTAATCACGATTACTTGCATCCAAAATAAAAGTTTGTGTTTACATAATATATGTGGGGGCACTGTGTATAATCTGTGTATCTATCTATCTATCTATCTATCTATCTATCTATCTATCTATCTATCTATCTATCTATCTATCTATCTATCTATCTATCTATCTATCTTTATTATATATATATATATATATATATATATATATATATTGACACAAAAGACACAAAAAGATGCATATTTATTTGCATTGTGTATATTTACATACACTATATATATATATAGTATATGTATATATACACAATGCATATATAGTATATGTATATGTACACAATGCACATAAATATGCATCTTTTTGTGTATATAGCCTACACTGTATATGCATGTAGATAAGATATATGTTATTTTACTCATAATAAATAATTATATTGACAGATATACATAAACACACACACACAAACACATATATAACTTCTGAAGGAAATGAACATGACAGAATTTATATCGCATCATCCTCAGTCCTCAAATGCTGGTTTGTCATTTGGTGGAACTGTAAGCTGGTCGAGCAGCCACTGAAGCATGGCATTTTAAAGGAGGGAGAAAGAGAGAGAGTTTCCTAATATGCAGGTGTTAACTTTGAAATGTTAACTCTGAGCCTGTGTCCTGCTGAGATCTAGACTACAGCACACTGAGTCATGTTTAGCGGGTGGGAGGGAGAGTGTCAAACGGAGGGCTGTTTATCGCTCTCAAACAAAACACACTCGCAGAACCAGCAACTGGAACTCAAGGTTTTCAAGGAGAAAACAAACAAAAATGTAGTGCCTTAAAGAGTACATAATGATTATTAAAAAAAATCAAATGTAAAGTCATTTTGATGAACGAGTTCGAACAGGAGAGTCACGAATGAGATTCACAGAACAGAGCAAGGTGACCATTTGAGCTTATAAAACTTAAACTTTGTTATTTATTTATTAAATGAGCGACTGTTTCGCTTGATAAGACCCTTATTCATCGTCTGAAATCGTTTAAAGCCCAGTTTTCTCGTTTGAACAGTTTTAAAGTTTGCACTGAAACCGTCTTTTGGAACTTGAACCGTTTGGTTCCCATTGAAGTCCATTATATGGAGAAAAATCCTGGAATGTTTTCACCAGAAACCTTAATTTCTTTCAACTGAAGAATGACATGGACATCTTGGATGACATTGGGGTGAGTAAATTCTCAGCAAATTTTTTTAAAGTGAACTACTCCTTTAAAAACATCAAGGTATTCACTCATCCATAAAAGATCCATCAGCTTGACGACAAGATCCATAATTACGCTTAATGCTTTGCGTCATTAATATACGCCTTTGTTACTGAAAGAGGTTACCGACCCCTGATGGTGAAAAATGCTACATATTGTACCTTTAACTTTACATTATAATTTTTGCATTATTTAATACTCAGATATTAATGAAAACGCATCCCAGATTCTCAATGTGGTCTCAGACACGTTCAGAACGCTGACCACATTTCCAGATGGGCGAATTGTGTTACCCAAACAAAATTATCCATTAAACCTCACATTTGTGCTCGATTACATCTGACAGTAGCGGCGTCTGATTATCCAATCTGTTCTGTTGGCCGGTCCAGAACTCTGAAGGCTGAGTAAGCCAGGAGCTTAGAGGTATCAGGAGCCTAGCTGATCCACGGCCTTGTTTGTGTTCTCTGACGTGGCTCGAATGAGCCTCACGCCAGCCTGGATAACAGCCTCCTCACCCACCACCATCTGTGTTGATGTAAAATAACCCTGGATCGACTGATCCCGGATCAGTTTCCTCCTCTTGATTCCGTTAGGACTGAGGTTGAGGAAACTGATCCTGGTCCAAATGTGCAAAAGCCCCAAAGGTGTGGGAGGCAAAAACAAGAGAGGAACACACAACAACATTTAATGACGGTGGTGAACACTCACTCAATACCAATTTCTGTTGTGACCACTCTCGGGGTGTTTGGCATGGTAATGGATATCACAATGTTGTTTGGTCCTGGCGGAATAGATCTGATACGCCAATACACACACTGCTATACACTCTGCTTTTAAGACATTCTGGAGCTGTACAATAAAGCAGACATGAATTACCCATTCCCAGTGTTGTGCAAGTTACTTCCAAACTGTAATACATTAGTTATTACTTGTTACTGTTATTTAAAAGTAATTCATTACCTTACAATATTACTGTCTCAGAATTGTAATGCGTTACATTACTCATGTATTACTTTTGAGTTACTCTCACCAAAATAACTAAGTAGAACTTAACTTTGGGGCTGTAACGATATGCGATAAGAAACCGAAATCGCGATTCGCCACACGACTCAGATTCACGAACCTACAGAATCGCGACACACCTCTTCCAACTCCAGCGTTATTCTCCTTACCGTCCAGATCCAATGCTGCCTTATCTTTAAATTAGGCTATTAGTATTATTTGAAGTTAACATTATAAAATACGTAGACCTACACCACAAAACTAGTTGAGGATAAATTATTTAAAATTGGGGAAGTCCAGCATTATGGACATGACATTTGCAGTCAAAATTTGAAATAAAAATTCTCAGAAAATACATGTATTGAAACGTATATACTTCCTTAAAGGACTCCAGACATTAGACAAATATCAGTCTTTGTTTTATTTTTAATATTAGGGGAAAAGACACACATTCATGCGTGACAAAAAAAATAGGAGGCAAAATATATTTTTTGTAATTCTGTTAATTACACTGCGCAAATCGGATGAGGAAGTCTCCATAGAACTTAAAATATTCATTTTATTTTAGTTTTCGTGTTCGCATTTATGAGGAAAAACAATGTTACAGACGTGACCGCTCTGAACTGGCACTAAAAGACTGCTTTAAAACTTTCACATAGTCTGTTGCCTTTAAGAAGTAAAAGCAGACAATACACTGTAATACAAGCCTCACTGAACATGTAACGAGTAAAATATTACTGAAAATTGATTAGTAATGCCTTACACTACTGCGTTACAGCAAAAAGTAATATGTTACTGTAATGTATTACTTTTGTAATGCGTTACTCCCAACACTGCCCATTGCGGATCTATACAGGTGGAGCTTGGAGGGTTTCTGAAAGCGCTGCAGCAAGTGTTGACCAAGTATTTAAAGGGGTGATGAACTGAGAAATCAAATTTTTCTTGAGCTTTTGACATCTAAGAGGTCATCATATTATAAAACTATGCTGTAAGTTTCAGAACTGAAAACGTCCTTGTTAGTCCAATAAAAGCTTTTATTGACACCAGCCTCTGAAAACGACTCGTTTTTAAAAGTGGGGAACTATGACGACAAAGAGGATAAAACCCCACCCCCGCAGAAGAAGATCAACGCCTGCTTCAACACGGCACGTTTAGCCCCGCCCACCGATTCTCGCATTACACGCAATCACGCATAGCTAAATAACGTATGCCTACCTCGTGATGACAAACCGGATCTACCGAGCAACACAGAATATTGTGCAGTGCCTGGTTGTGAAAGACGACTGTTATTGCATAAGCTTCCTCAGGATTCCAATACGATTGCATGGTTAAACTTTATATTTAATGACGTTCCAGCTGATGAGGTAAAACATCGTCGTCTGTTCGCTTCATTTCTCTGAGGATTGTCCTGTAAACAAGACTGGATTTGCAGACCGATTAAGAGTAAAGAATGGTGCTGTGCCGTCTATATTGGATCTGACAGGAATTGTGCAACACAGACTTTGGGTCGAATCATTCCGGTTGCCATTTTACAACACTGGACGTTTCAAAACAATACAAGTGAGTTGAAACTCATTATAATATGCAAAACTGTTATCCACTCACAGCAGAGGGCGTTAACTTCCAAGTCTTCAGTGTGAGACGCCCATAAATATCCAGCGTTTTTCAGCTAGGCTCAAAAGTAGGGTACAAAATAGCCTATTACTTATTCATTTTGATGTTTTTGAATGCAAAAACCAAGCGAACGTCATAAGTTGACCTCAGACAACAATATAATAAAACTTAAAAAGCCAGTTCATGACCCCTTTAAGGTTTTTGATTGGCTACTGATACAGCAGGAACCAATCAGCTTAACTCAATCTGCAAGCAGATGGAGTTAAGAGTCTATCAGCCTGAACCATTTAGAGTTTCATAACAAAACTTTATATTTGAACAATTGGCAAAATCGTAAGATATTGTAGGAAACAAAATGCACTCTTAGAAGAAAAGGTTCTATTTAGAACCTTAAAAGGTTCTATCAGCGCTACGTATTTGGAACCCCTAAAAGGTTCAATACAGAATCCTTAAGGGTTCAATAATTCTATATGGAACCTTTTGGGTTCATTCATTAACATTTGTTTTGTCCTTTCCGGATTAAATATTTCATATTATTGACAAACTTCAAGGCCCTAAAATGTATTTATGAATGCATGTGAATGATCACAAAATTCAAGATATGGGGGTTAGAAAATGTACATATTTATATCATTTTATGTACAGTAGTTAATCAATATCACACGAAGAGTGCCGTTTCAGTTTTTCTCTAAGATGTGATAAGTTACTACAACTGTTTAAAGGGACACTATGCATTTTTTTTTTAGCTTAACTGAACAGCTTCGGCGTTATTGAAATGGTTGAATGACTTTTTTCGGGTTGAATGGTGGCCGTCTCAGTCAGTCTTGGTCGTAAACTGTCGGTATAAATAAACTATACTACTTAGTGCAGATTAGAACCCAGAACCTCTGACACGCTTGGCAAACGTTCAGTAATAGTCAGATCTATGTATTTAATCACGTGAAAATTCTCACCATTAGATCTGATTAAACGACAAATTAAATAAACGTAATATTGTGTACTATGTAACACGTCATGCTCTGCGTGAGTGGTATTTACGACGGTAACGTTAAAAACAAGTACTCCACAGTGACTCTAGGGGTCGCTGTTTGACAATAACGGAATTCTTGCATAGTGTCCCTTTAATGAACAATAATTGAAATGTTGCAGGTAATGTAATATATGAATAATAGCCTATAAAGAACCTTTGTGCCATACGAGTTCTTTCTTGTCATTATAGAACCTTTTTTTAGCATAAAAGGTTCTTTGGAGTTGAGTAAAGAACCCTATGCTTCATATATACAACCCCAATGAACCCTTTTTTTCTAAGAGTGTGGTTTATTGGACAGATATGACTTCACGACTCCTAATTTCAAATGAGTAATATAAAAGTAGAATGCATGGAAATCTTGACATTAAACTAGAAAGACTATCCATGGAAAAGAGGACTAAGTTATATGCAAATAAAATGTGCAGAAATATCAACACAAATAGTTGGGTCACGCATTACAAATGACTGAAAAACACAGGTTGCTGTTCATTCTACCTTTTAGACTCCCGATACATGCTCAATGTTATTACAAAAATAGGAGTCACAAACAAAGCAAGCGAGCAATACTACACAGCAATTACGAGCTAATTTTGCACATTACATTTGAGCGTTCTCAAAGGAACAAGAAAGTGGTAACTCTCAGGCCTTCATCAGCTACAACAAACAGCTTTGTGTGCATTACAGGCCACATGAAGCAAACTGCCTCAAATGATACACACTTAAAATCATTACTTTCTAAGGCTTTTTCCACTACGATAAAATGTTGGATTTACATTCTTTTGAAATTCAGTTGAGGACTCGGGTTGAGTCACGCTTTTAATTTACGAAAGGGGGTTAAGCATTGCTTTTAACATGTGTTTATGAAGCCTTGCTCCACTATAAATACTCATCTGGGTGCACATCAACAGTAAACGGTTGTTTTTTTTTAAGATGGACAAGCAGCAGTTCTACATTCAGAGCTTACATAAGAATAACATGAAAAGATTCAATAAAAAAAGTCAACATGAAATAAAAATGTATCATTTTTACATTTGCTACTTAAGTCTTTTACATTTGCTACTTAAGTCTATCATTCACTCACCCTCATTCCATATCTTTCTTTCCTCCATGGAGCATAAAAGATGTTCATCATGTTTTTGTTTTATATAATACACTCTCAGAAAAAAAAGGGTCCAAAAGCTGTCACTGGGGCTGTACCTTTTCAAAAGGTACACTTTTGTACCTAAAGGGTGCATATTGGTACCTTAATGGTACATTTTAACACCTAAGATGTAAATTATAGCACCTAAAATGTACATATTAACACCTAAATGTACATAATAGCACCTAAAATGTTCATATTAACACCTAAAATGTACATGTTAACACCTAAATGTACATAATAGCACCTAAAATGTACATATTAACACCTAAATGTACATAATAGCACCTAAAATGTTCATATTAACACCTAAAATGTACATATTAGCACCTGAATGTACACGTTAGCACCTAAAATGTTCATATTAGCACCAAAAATGTACACATTAGCACCTAAAAGTACACATTAGCACCTAAATGTACACGTTAGCACCTAAAATGTTCATATTAGCACCAAAAATGTACACATTAGCACCTAAAATGTTCATATTAGCACCTGAAATGTTCATATTAGCACCTAAATGTACATAATAGTACCTAAAATTTACACATTAGCACCTAAAATGTTCATATTAGCACCAAAAATGTACACATTAGCACCTAAAATGTTCATATTAGCACCTAAAATGTTCATATTAGCACCTAAATGTACATAATGGTACCTAAAATGTACACATTAGCACCTAAATGTACACATTAGCACCTAAAATGTACACATTAGCACCTACTGTAAATGTAATAGCACTAAAAATGTACTTATTAACACCTAAAATGTACATAATAGCACCTACAATGTACACATTAGCACATAAAATGTACATATTAGCACCTAAAATGTACACATTAGCACCTAAATGTACACATTAGCACCTAAAATGTACACATTAGCACCTACTGTAAATGTAATAGCACTAAAAATTTACTTATTAACACCTAAAATGTACATAATAGCTCCTACAATGTACACATTAGCACATAAAATGTACATATTAGCACCTAAATGTACACATTAGCACCTAAATGTACACATTAGCACCTAAATGTACACATTAGCACCTACTGTAAATGTAATAGCACTAAAAATGTACTTATTAACACCTATAATGTACATAATAGCACCTACAATGTACACATTAGCACATAAAATGTACATATTAGCACCTAAAATGGAAAAAGTTTACCTTTTGAAAATGTAGCCCCAGTGACAGCTTTTGTACCTTTTTTCTGAGTGTATATGCCTGTCAAGCTCTAAAGCGGAAAAAAAGTAGTCCATATGACTTATTCTGTCTTCTGAATTCAAATAAAAAGCTTAACGCATTAAAGATGTGATTTACTAAAAATCGTCACCTCCGTCATACCTTTTATTAAATCTTTTTAAAACCTTGACATTGCAATTGGTACATCATTTCTTAAGCCAAACAAAGACAGAAAGTAAAGTTTTGATCAACATGAGAGTAAGTAAATGATGACAGGATTTTTATTTTTCTGTGAACTAACCATTGAATTGTTGTTTGTACTTAAAGTGCAACAGGATTTCTATTGGTCTCCAAGTTAGTCTGTTTTGGTATATTTAAATGTGACACCATGTTGATATCTGCCTCTGTTTGTATTGCATGTTCGTTCAAGAAAAAAAAACAGAGATTCCCTCCGCTGTCCACAGAGCTGTGTTATCTCCTGAGCACTGTCCCACTTCTGCATGCTGTAAATACCCTCGCAAATACAAGAAAATGCCCTAATGTAGGCCATAGTGTCTTCTGGAAGCCTTCAGTCATGTCTGAACCGGGGCAGAGTCGGCTGAGTGACTTTAGCTCTACTGTTCTAGTTGTGACTTCTGATATTCACCGTCATACATTTACTGACCTGAAGTCGATAAGACATACAAGTTCATTTTCTTTCCCAGCTTTATAATATCCAGAGGACTTACTTCACAAGTGTACCAAAACTAATTGAAAAGAAGAAAACCTTGGAAGTATACTTGGATGCGATAAACCATATACAGCCTAACTGGTCAAAGTTTCACATTTTGAGCCAACCACGAGAATACATGCTTAAAAGTCGACAAAATGGTGGGTAAAAAAAAACGAGTGTTTACACTACGAAAGCAATCCGGTCGAACGTGTTTGAAAGTAGAAAAGCTCAAAAAGTGGTTTAGCGTCGTGACTAAAACGCATCTTAATACAGGTGTAAACAGCCAATCCCCTGGAGTCATCAACCAATCATAGCCTTCTGACTATATGGGAATTGTAGGGTTATTATGATTTTTGAATAAGAATGTTAATTTATTCAGCGAATGTTGATTCGGGAACAACCCACAAACCACATAACCTGGGTGACTTGCTCCATCATATTTAAAAACTTAAAAATAATTCTAATCCAACTAATCTGTGGTGACTGTCCTACGCTATCTCACATCCAATTCGTACGAGTGATTAAAAAGTGGCTAATTCGTACTAATACATACGACCTCACTCGTACGAATTTGTATGATTTGTCCAAACCCACGTGATGGGTAGGTTTAGGGGCGGGGTAAGGGGTAGGTCATTCGTATGAAGTCATACGAATTGGCCAATTCGTAAAATATGTACGATTTAGCAAAAACGTACTAATTCGTACGAGTGAGGTCGTATGAATTGTTACGAATTAGCCACCTCGTAAAATTCGTACGAATTCTCGTGAGATCGGGTTGGACTGTCAGTAACTTCTGCAGTAGCCTGATGCAATATGACTTTACAACTACAACAGCTAATTCATACAACTAATTCGTACTAATTCATACAAATTCACTTGTACCAATTTGTACGATTTGTCCAAACCCACGTGATGGGTAGGTTTAGGGGCGTGGTCAGGGGTAGGTCATTCGTACGAATTCATACGAATTGGCCAAATCTTAAAATATGTAAGATTTAGCAAAAACGTACTAAGTGACGAGTACGTTTCGTACGAGTGAGGTCGTACGAATTGTTACGAATTAGCCACCTCGTAAAATTCGTACGAATTCTCGTGAGATCGGGTTGGACTGTCAGTAACCTCTGCAGTAGCCTGATGCAGTGACGATTTAGCAAAAACATACTAATTTGTACGAGTGAGGTCGTACGAATTGTTACGAATTAGCCACCTCGTAAAATTTGTACGAATTCTTGTGAGATCGCGTTGGACTGTCAGTAACTTCTGCAGTAGCCTGATGCAATCTGACTTTACAACTACAACAGCTAATTCATAAAACTAATTCGTACTAATTCATACAAATTCACTTGTACGATTTGTCCAAACCCACGTGATGGGTAGGTTTAGGGGCGGGGTCAGGGGTAGGTCATTCGTACGAATTCATACGAATAGGCCAATTCGTAAAATATGTACGATTTAGCAAAACGTACTAATTCGTACGAGTGAGGTCGTACAAATTGTTACGAATTAGCCACCTCGTAAAATTCGTACAAATTCTCGTGAGATCGGGTTAGACTGTCAGTAACTTCTGCAGTAGCCTGATGCAGTAACGATTTAGCAAAAACGTACTTATTCGTACGAGTGAGGTCTTACGAATTGTTACGAATTAGCCACCTCGTAAAATTCGTACGAATTCTCGTGAGATCGGGTTGGGCTGTCAGTAACTTCTGCAGTAGCCTGATGCAGTAACGATTTAGCAAAAACGTACTTATTCGTACGAGTGAGGTCGTACGAATTGTTACGAATTAGCCACCTCGTAAAATTTGTACGAATTCTTGTGAGATCGGGTTGGGCTGTCAGTAACTTCTGCAGTAGCCTGATGCAATCTGACTTTACAACTACAACAGCTAATTCATACAACTAATTCGTACTAATTCATACAAATTCACTTGTACGATTTGTCCAAACCCACGTGATGGGTAGGTTTAGGGGCGGGGTCAGGGGTAGGTCATTCGTACGAATTCATACGAATAGGCCAATTCGTAAAATATGTACGATTTAGCAAAACGTACTAATTCGTACAAGTGAGGTCGTACGAATTGTTACGAATTAGCCACCTCGTAAAATTCGTACAAATTCTCGTGAGATCGGGTTGGGCTGTCAGTAACTTCTGCAGTAGCCTGATGCAGTAACGATTTAGCGAAAACGTACTTATTCGTACGAGTGAGGTCGTACGAATTGTTACGAATTAGCCACCTCGTAAAATTCGTACGAATTCTCGTGAGATCGGGTTGGGCTGTCAGTAACTTCTGCAGTAGCCTGATGCAATCCGACTTTACAACAACAGCAGCAAAAGCCAATGCTTTGAAATAAAATGCATTTTAGAAGAATGGGAAAATTACAATTAAATTCTACGAACAAAAACTACACAAAAGCTACAAAATAAAAATAAAAACACTATGCATGTTATTTTTCCACATATGCAACAAATAGCGTATAAAACAGCAGCTTATATAAGATATAAATAAACAACAAAGATCAAGCCAGTAAGTGGCAAAAAGAACACAGAGCCACTATCTGAGATCTGAGTGCACGGTTGGTCCATCATTAGTATGCCACAGACATGAATTTTTAAAGGATTTCAGCCCATTACTTTTTATCTTTGAAATTGAATTTGTTGCAGCAAGAATGAAATTGGTGGCGCTTTCCTTTCCTTCAGAAACTATCCCCGTCGGTGAGTAACCCTATACCTCATAACAGACACGTGATATCAAAAGGTCTTAATATGCTTTTATGGTGCCATCATACCATAATTATGTTCATTTGTTATTCAATACATAAAAATAAACTTTCAGTTGTGTTTAAGCAGTGTCTGACAGGGCACAGCACAGCAGAGCTGAACATTTTTTCATAGTTCATAGCCCGTGAACAGCTGATGGCTGATAATGAGGCTAAGGATTTTGTTTTGATTAATTTTTCAATAACGTGACAGATTTACACATGCATACTAAGTATATCGCCAATTATGTTGTTAAAATGATTTTGCAGATAATAATAAATGTTAGCAAATGTGACTTTATGGCTTGTTCAGTTTAGTTAATTCAAATGAACTATTCCAAAATAGTTCTTAAACATGTCTTGATGTCACTGTGCAATCCATTTAAAATTGTAAAATTAAAATGTACTTGATCGTTTTTTTGTTGGGACAGCATTAACTTATTTGTTAGCCATGACTACAACAAGTACACAAATCCATGAGGGAAATCCATACTCACACACACATACACACAAACGGTGTTACTTTTTCTTTCGTGAAAAGGCTTAATTTAATATAGTTGGCACAGACTATTGTTTTCTTAATTTAATTAAGTTTATGGAACATTTTATTTTCAAACTGAGATGATGTCTCTCAAAGTAGCATCTCAAATGGCAAACACTTTGATCGAATTTGCTTTCACACATCCTACTCAAAGGAGTAGTTCAATTTTAAAAAACTTTTGCCGATAATTTACTCACCCCCATGTCATCCAAGATGTCCACGTCTTTCTTTCTTCAGTCGAAAAGAAATTAAGGTTTTTGATGAAAACATTCCAGGATTTTCTCCATATAATGGACTTCAATGGGGACCAAACGGTTCAAGGTCCAAATGAGAGTTTCAGTGCAGCTTCAAAGGTCTTTAAACGACACCAGACGATCAATAAGGGTCTTATCAAGCGAAACGATCGCTCATTTCAAAAATAAATTAAAAAAGATTAAGTTTTATAAGCACAAATGCTCACCTTGCTCTGTTCTGTGATGAGCGTTCGTGACTCTCCTGTTCGAACTCGTTTATTAAAATGAACAAATCTTTTTTCGAGTCATGACTCGAAGGGTCCAAGATTAGACCCTTATTCATTGTTTAAAACCCTTTAAAGCTTCACTGAAACTCTAATTTGAACCTTGAACCGTTGGTTCCCAATGAAGTCCATTATATGGAGAAAATCCTGGAAAAAACGTAATTTCTTTTCGACTGAAGAAAGAAAGACGTGGACATCTTGGATGACATGGGGTTGAGTAAATTATCAGCAAAAGTTTTTTTGAAAGTGAACTACTCCTTTAAGACTTTTGAAAGTAAAAGTGGTTGGCACACTCTAAAAAATGCTGGGTTGTTTCAACCCAAACTGGGTCAAATATGGACAAACCCAGCCATTGGGTTACATTTTTAAATTACATTGTCCATATGTCACCCAAAATTGTGTTAAAACAACCCAGCATTTTTTAGAGTGCACATTCTTTATACTGTAGTCTAAAAAAACCTGGAAAGTCATTCAGCAAAACGACAAGCTAAAAGGCAAACGGTCATATCCCTCAGTGATGAAAATCATCAGAAATTGAAATTGAGTGGACAGATGGGAGGGCAGTTTAAAAAGTATCACCGCTATTACTGCTGGAGCGTATAAATGACAGTCAACACGGGATTACGGATAAAAGCAGAGGGTTGGAACATTTTCCTGCTGTTTATGTCTCACTCATTTCTTCTTTCTACCAGCCAGAAAAAAAATAAGATAATTTACCCATTTGACATTGCCAACAAAATATGCTTTGGCATTCGCGTTATTCCTTGACTCACTCGCGTACTCACCCGTCTCGCTCTGCCTCCTTCTTCTCCAGATCCTGAATGACGTCCAGTAAAACCTTGATGGTGTTCTGGCTGGTTTCCAACACCCCTTCCAGGCTGTGCAGCTGAGACTGCAGAGCCCCAATGTCGTACAGAGGGCCGTTTGGGCCGAACAGTTTCTCTTTTGCCTTTGCCAGGTCTAGCTTACACATAGCCCCAGACATGAGCCCCCCCAGTAGCTCCTGCACCTGCCGCAGTGTGTCCGCTTGGCCTTCTGCTGGTCCAAGAGGGGCCTGGGGATTCGTCCCCACTGTAGGAGGCAACTGATTTGCACTGGACTGAGATTCTGGGCCGAGGATCGCCCGTCGGCTGCCTAAACAGGTGGGCCTCACTGTAGCTCTTGCCTTAGTTTTGGGAGGGACAGGAGGTGGGGTTTCACCTGCCTGATGTTGAGTTCCTGCTTCAACAATTGGCTTCGCTACCCCAGCTTTCACTCGGCCCTTGTCTGTGTTGTTGCTCTCAGCTTTGGGAACGGGAGGCTTGCGGGGCTGTCCTGGAGTCGAGGTGCCCTCCTTGCGGGGGGTGTATGGAGGAGGAGGAGGAGGTGGGGGAGGAAGCATGAACTCTCTCCTGTCTCGTCTGTCCTGAGTGTAGCAGAAGGCCTGAGGGGGGGAGTGACTCACCCCAGTGTTAGAGTACAGCAAAGCAGTCTGTGGAGGACAGGCGTAAGGAGGTAAGGAATGCCTGAAATTAGCAGAGGGAAGCACAGTTTCTTGGGGTTTACTAGCATACGTCATTGCCTCACGTGGACAGAGGATGGGTGACATATTTTGTGGGAATGATTTGGAGTGTGGCACTGTTTGATTTTGAGTCTTAAGCTGTTGCACGATTGGAGAGGGACTACCGCAAGACACTGCGTTTTGCATACTGGAGTTGCAGTGTGGCAATATCCGAACTGAAAATTTACCTGCTGCCGGTTGCGTGGAAGGGCTGCAAATCAGAACGGGTATGGAAGGAGTCACATTGGTTACCGCATTTTGTTGATCCAAAACGCAATGTACGGCAGTTTGTGCAATAGGAATGGTGGGTGCTGCAATGGGGCCTTTGAAGTGTGAGACAGGGTGTGAAGCGGTGGCACAGGTTGCCTCGGGAGGAAATGACTTCAAATTGTGAGGGAGGGATTGGGTAGGAATCTTATGAGATGCTGCAGGTCGTGTGGGGGAGCCGACTGTTGCCGGTTTGTCTTTGACACCGTGTGGTATGGACTGCACTGGAATTTTGCAAGATGATGTGGGGTGAACAGTTGTTGCTGATAAAGGAGATTGCACTGTTTGTACTGGAAGGGTAGGGGTCCTAATCAATGGCTCATTCTGATTAGAGACCTCACAGCATGGCACAGACTGAATAGGAGTTACAGGTCGAGTTGGAGATATCACAGAGTACACAGGTTGATTTGAGGTGTCACCGCATGCCATGGGTTGTGTTGGAGTCTGGCAAGGCTGTGTGGAAGTGACCCTAGAGGCAACTGCAGGTTCTCCTTGAGAACAGGATATTGTCTTGGAGCATGGGATGGTTTCCTCCAGCTTTGGGCAACCGGGTTTGGGTTGAGTGGGAGTTGTGGGATCTGTATATGAATCTGAAATGCATTTGGAATCAGGTATTGGGGGAGTCTTACAATTTGCCGAAGTCTGAATAACAGGTGTGCAACAACGCCCTGTAGATTCAGTTGGAGACATGCATGATTGCCTGTGTGTGGTGTCAGTGGACATGACTTGTGCTGTGGTAGTGCACGAAGGCTCCAGTACAGAGGGGGTCAAAATTATGTTCTCTAGTGGGCAGCATTGTGATGTTTCTTCGGGACATGTGGTTGGTACAGTGTGAGATGGACAAGATGCAGGATCTACCTCTGTTTGCAAAGGGATTTTTGAATCACTGCTAGCTTCAGTCTGTGTGGAAGAGACACTACATTGCGTATTATGAACTGTGTTGGGTGTGGGGGAACGCTGTGGAGGCACGGTATCTGACGAAGTTCTGTGTGCCACAGCTTTGGATGTGGGTTTCTTAGGTTGGTTAGAAAGTTGATGGCTTCTGTGGACAGTTTTAGTTGGAGAAGTACAAGGAAGCTCATGTTTCCCAGGATCACTTGCGGCTCTGTTTAAGGATTTCCTCCTCCCTCTCCTTCTAGACTGTTTTTGTGGCGCAGGTTGTGTTGTTGTACCCACAGAGGCAGTTTGATTGTCCTCGGTTTTCTGGCACCTTGATTGCTCAGCGGGGGTACAATGTTGGACAGGACTCTTCCGTGATCTACAAGGTGGGATGTAGACCTGTGCGGTCAACTCATCCGAGGAGTCTTCGTCATCCCAGCCTCCCCCCAAGCTGTGACTGCGAGTCTGTGTGGCCGAGAGCGAGGGAGGCTTCTGCAAACTGGGTGAGGTTTGGATGGCTGTACTCCTGCATGGCTGAGTTGGCAGCGGCAGTGTGAGCGAACATGGATGCGTTGGGACCCAGCAGCGTCTGGTAGGCCCAGGGGTAAGTGGGTGCGGTGGTGCTCTCTTCAGAAACGCCGTTACGGCACCAATTGTCTTTTCCATGTCTCCACGGACCGCTCCCACCAGCGAGGGTCCATTTGTTAGCTCTTTCTGCCAGTTTGGAACCTCTGTTGGACTCTTACTCCTCACCTTTTCATTTTTATCCTTAGACTCATCGTCGTCCTCCAAATCTTTAAAGCGTACCTGCTGCGTGCGGTTCCGCCGGCGTTTAAGTCTGCTTTCAATATCTGGAGAGTTTCGGTTGAGGAGGACTGAGCGCACAGTCACGGTTGTGGGTGTTTTGTCTGGGTTGCCATTGCTGTGGCTGTGAACAGTTGGCAAATGGTTAGGCTCTTTGCTCACCATGTTATCCAAGAGTAGCTTATGGACCATAGATGTAAATGTTGACTGCGTAGGGTTTTTTGTCTGCTTTCACAAGTCAAATGTGAATGCACAATTTAATTAGATAAAAAAAACTCAGCTGTAGCACATACATGGTAAATGCTGCAGTAACAAAAAATAAAAAATAAAAATAGACCAGCCGATGGCAGCAGAGCATGTGACTGGTCCTTTCCTCAGGTCACATGACTGAGGGTTTCTGTTTAAGTCTTTGTGGTAATGCTGTCAGAGTAGGTCCTGGTTTTGGCACGAAGAGTATTTATAAGCAAGTGTCTTTAAATGCAAAAGAGGGACTGGTTGTATCCTGAGCTTCAGCCCCATTAGTCCACAGGGGCACTTAAACGCTCAATGAGCAACCTTTGTGTGTGAGTCCTGAAGAGCATGAACCTTTGGCAGGGAAGGTTTGCGAGTATGTCACAGAAGTCTGCATCGTGGTTTCATAGCCACGAGGAAACTCTCATGTCACATAGCTCTCACGGATGCTTGTCCCAAAAACATCAAGGCAAATAAAATGTTTATAGGAAACAGTTTTCAGGCTGACCAGTGAGAGGATATCCGGACACCTTTAATGCCCTACTTTCCAACTCAAAGCTTGTGTGCACAGTCCTCGCTGGTGTAGCATTTCTTGACAGGCCGGGACTGGGCAATGCATCTCTTTGAGTTGACTTTATCTCTCACATTTGTCCTTGTGTCGTTCACTTCATCGTTTTCTTTTGACGGGAACAGAACTGGACCATCTAAGCAAGGTAAAAACACAGAAAAAAGGACAGTTAATTCGGTAATTTCCCAAAATCGCGGTTTGTATTTCTGAATCATGTTTTATCTAGTTTGTTTGTTCTAGCATAAAAGGATACCTGAGGACATACATAAGTACCTAGATTCCTCAAGTATAAAACTGCCTCAACGAAGCAAATATTTCATAAGTTCCCTTCAATAATCAAGTCTTTGATCTCCTTTCATTTTCTGGTGAGGCAGTCTACGAAATAATTTAGGGTCAAATGTATGACAACGGTAGATATTGAGAGTACTTTTAGCTTGTCTGTGGCTCTGGGGCTGGTGTTTAACTCAGTGGTGTCTCAGAGGGGGCAGGCTAAGAGATATTCAGGGGTAGAAACTGACAACGCTAATTAACTTGGCTTGTCTTTAAGCAACCCCCCTGGCACATGGAGGCACAAGCATGACAGCTGATCGCCTCAGGGAATTCTGAACACACTCTATCACACTGTCACTGTGACCAGGCACTGCATTCTGTCAGTGATCAGACAATCACAGTCCGCTGAGTCATGAAAGGATGTTAAATGTCTGTGTACGTGTCTCGTGGTACACATATTTGCATCAGATGGGGAATCAGTCAGATTGAATCATAGCACAGAACATCTTACTAGCATGTCACAGCCCTCCACTATGATTTCTTGTATATGTCCTTTATCAAAACAGTCATTTAGCTTCAAGTGCTAATTAGCCTTTAGCCATATTTTGAAAGAAATAGCTTCTTTCTGATTACAGTATCATTCTTGTTATGCGGTACATGTTCATACAGTGTCTCAATCTACTTAAGCATCAAAATATTAATTGTTTAAAAAAATTACAACCATTATTGATCACAGCTCCCATATTGCACATCCCAAATGGTATACATATTGCATTGCACGTCTCAATATTGCACATCCCCGGTGGTTTATGCACATTATACATACTACTTACTGCACAGACAGTAAAATCAATATGTTAGAATGCTATTCTGAACATAGACAAAACCTAATTAACAAAATACAGAAGCAGTGCAAAAACTCAATAACCATTTGCATGCCAAAACACACATTCAATACTCAAGTCAAGCCAAATTTACTTCTATAGCACTTTTCACATTATGCAATTTTTCAAAGTAGCTTTGCAACAATAGTTTATTATATCTTAAAGGTATAGCGGAGGATCTTTCCGAAATTTAGAGAAGACCCGCCCTCTCCAATTTTTTTTTAAAAAATACAAATGCACAAACACAACACTCTTGCTCCCGAGACGCCTTGCACAATTATGTTGCAAATTATAAACTAACTCAAAAACATTCATAAAAAAGACAACATGTCAAATGCCCTTCCGTGTTTTATTTACTTATTATACTGATCGATTGAGTGACCGAGGACTCAAGACATGATATGTGCAACCCTGTATCACACGAAATACTTTCTGAGGAAACTATTTTGCAAATCGCAATTATGTTACATGAGCAGGGCTATTACGTCCTTGACATAATATGTCTCATTGTTAATGCGTAGCCTGGGTATTAATACGTTATTTTTATACATAGTTGCATATGGAGAAGTAGCTTGTTGCGTTTGTGTAATAATAAACACACACGGGAATATGAACACATGAACACACACATGGTTTTAGAATATTTTAGCGCGATACCATTTACCATTTGGTCAAAAGGCTACTTTAGACAAATTGAGATGTTTACCGTGTCTATGCGGTGCATGACTTGTGCAAGGGCTAGCATTGCTAAGTCGCTTGCATTAACTTTTACTAGTGATTTTAAATGGATTTCTCCAAACAGCATGACAAACTTTACCTGTCTAGTAGAATTTTCGCGACTGCGGCATCAGTGAGAAGCCCAACCTGTGCTTTTAGTGCACGCCAGCGTGTGAAATTCACCCAAAATCACTCTGGTCTTGTTTCTATATTCTGCGGCCTTTCTCTTCTTATCATACACTTCGTATACATTTTTTCTCTTTCGACCCTCAGTCATTTTCAAAGGAATGTCTGAAACCGTAACTCCGACATAAAACACCAGAAAGTGAAAACTACATAGAGATGAGCACATACGACGCCCTTACGTAAACATATCGCCAGAATGATTGACACTTAGGTGGATCAATAGTATAGACTACCCACCCGGAAAAAGAAAATCCTCCGCTATACCTTTAATATCTCCGTGCATTATAATGTGTCCTTCATACTTACTTTCAAATAATGCCAAAAGGCCCTTGAGCACAGAGGCTCACAGGAAAAAGCATAAAGCACAAACTACCACCTTCCACCTTTAGTTTTATGTAGGTAATCAAGCCATCATTGATTGCCTCTCACCCAGCTAAACTACGGGTTCCTCTTGAAATCTCTTACAGCAGCTCTTCAGGTTCAACTACCACTGAAGCCTCAGCCAAAGGCTAAACATGCTCCATTATTAACCTGTTATCTCCATGTAGCCCAAAGATCAATCTGGCTCGGTACAGCTTAGCAATTGTAAAGTAATATAGCTCGATAATTGGGGGCTTGTACAGAACAGACAGAACAGAATAAATGAACAACAGCTGCAGTGTCACCTTTGTTAAATTAAATGCTTTAAAATGTGTAATTAATCTTAAAATTAACGTCTGCAGCCCAAAAATTGCAAAAAGTTTCACTGATTGTAAAAGAAGACTATAGCTATGGCTCCCTTTGCAGCGATGCTGAGAATGCAACACATTTTGAAATGCAATGATGCATGAAATCAAGCTTGGGTGGCTAAAAGCATCTGCCTTCACATACTTGCTTAAAAGGGTCATGATTTGAGATCATCAAAGTTTTCTTGATCTTTTGACAGTTTCAGAACTAAAGACTTCCACGTTAGTCCAAAAACGGCTTGAAACCAAGCTCCGAAAACAGATTTTGTCACATTATGACCTGACAGTACGGTTAAAGACCACCTCTGTAGAACCAGATCAACGGCCTTCTACATCATCGCGTCTTTAGAAAGGCTGAAAGCTTGTTTCCGCCACTGAATGAAAAATAAAAAAGGTAATTGTGACTTTTTATCTCACAATTCTGACTTTTTTTATATCACGCAATTATGACTTTATATCTCACAATTCAGAGATATAAAGTCACAATTATGTTCGCTCGCAATTGTGAGAAAAAAAGTCAGAATTGCGACATTATATCTCGCAATTGCGACTTTATTTCTCAGAATTACATTATATCTCGCAATTGTGACTTTATTTCTCAGAATTGCGACTTTATATCTCGCAATTGCGACTTAATTTCTCAGAATTGTGACTTTACATCTCGCAATTGCGACTTTATTTCTCAGAATTGTGACTTTGTCTTGCAATTGCGACTTTATTTCTCAGAATTCCGACTTTATTTCTCAGAATTGCAACTTTTTTTCTCAGAATTGCGACTTTATATCTCGCAATTGCGACTTAATTTCTCAGAATTGTGACTTTACATCTCGCAATTGCGACTTTATTTCTCAGAATTGTGACTTTGTCTTGCAATTGCGACTTTATTTCTCAGAATCGGCTCTATGCACAAACCCTGCTGACGTGTGTTCGAACGAATCTCAGTCAGCGTCTTTACTTCCGGAACCGCGTTCTGCAGGCCAAGTGTATAGGCGGCAAAACTGTAATAAAATCCGTTTTCTCAGAAACGGAGACAACGATTTTAGAAACGCTGATTCGCTAGTCGAATTTCGTACGATATGAGAGAATACTAACACTCAAAGTTGTTGATTTGGCTCGAAATATATAATTTAAATAACTTCTCTTTTTTACTCTTGCGTGACAGCTAACTGCCTCACAGTGTTGTTAACATCATTCACGTTAACCGGAGGACGTTTTTATAAACAGCGAGTGTAATTTGACACTATCTCCACCTATCGCAAAACCGGCTTATGACCATAGACTGACGCAGCACCGGAAGTGAGTGGGCGTGCTGAGACAAATATGGAAGCGATCGTGCATAGAGCCTATTTCGACTTTATTTCTCAGAATTGCAACTTTTTTTCTCAGAATTGCGACTTTATAGACGAATCCGGCGAAACTACCGGAAGTAAGCGGGCGCCATTACTGAGCTGTTGCTGGGTAGCGTTGCTCCATTGCCTTCTATTGTATTAGTTGCAACTTGCGTCCACAGGAATAAATAGCCCGCGATTTACGACTGTCACTAACGTTACAACGTTACCCCCTTGTATAATGTCGAGTGGGTAAACAGTTTCTGTTATAAATTGTTTCAATGGTGGCAGTAAAATTTCAATTTTGAAGAGAAAACATTGTGAATACCCCGGGTCGACTGCCCCTGTCAGGTGCCGTACGGTTACACAGATTTCCTGGGCGAGTACAAGACGCGGACATTCGTGTATAATAACAATTATTTAATGACATAAGTAAAAAAAATATAATAAATGTGTGATATAGTGATCAGTAAAATCTCCTCTCTTGCTATTTTTTCTATTTAATTAACATGCTATGGTCATTAAATGGCTTTCCTGAGCTAAATGTAACGTTATGTGGCATAATTGTTCTCCTGCTGTTATATTGACCTCTTTCCATGGTTTAAAAATACTAGTTGGTCGATATTGTGTATACTTTCTAGCTGTAACGTTACCTTACCCATGCCCATTGCAATGTAAAAATGAGATAAATAATGGACACAAATGAAAAACATGAATTTGTTTATTTGATTTCATTTATTTATTTATTTATTGTTGCCAAATGGACAGATCTTTTTTTAGTTTCCTCGGTAGCAAACGTTAGCCTAGCTAGCTTGCCAAGCTATTTTCATAAATAATCTGTAAGATCGTTTGTACCTTCATCTGTGACTGGAGGCTAATGTCCAACATCATCAACCCAACAAGTCTGCCTGGCTGTAGTTGTCATCGAGGGTGCGTTATCACCTTATCTCCGAGGTTTGTTTACATACCGATGCATATGTCTATGCCGGTGTGACAGCTCAGTAATGGCGTCGCCACAAGATGGCAGCCTACACAAGAACGCTCGTCGGATTCGTCTATATCTCGCAATTGCAACTTTATTTCTCAGAATTGCGACTTTATATCTCGCAATTGCAACTTTATTTCTCAGAATTGCGACTTTATATCTCGCAAATGCAACTTTATTTCTCAGAATTGCGAGTTTATATCTCGCAATTGCGACTTTATTTCTCAGAATTGTGACTTTATATCTCGCACATGCGACCTTATTTCTCAGAACAGTGACTTTATACCTCGCAATTGCGACTTTATTTCTTAGAATTGCGACTATTGCATACTTTTTGCATAAAGTATTGAATACTTATTGCATATGCAAATTTGTTAGCCAATCATAGCAGTGAATAGAAATGTCCCTTGCGTTCAAAGCAGAGGGATTAAAAGGGCAGAACAAAATGGCCTTTTATTTTTAAATGATGACAGGCTAACTATATAAGTGCACCTCAGGAAACAGAATAACATTTTTTAAAAAATGCAGTTCATGACCTCTTTAAAGTATGTTTCAGGCTTTAGGCTTGTTACAATAAGTGACAACAGGCTTGGTGTTCTTATGCGCAAAACAAAGTTCCCTCTTATATCACCATTTAGCCATGATTTACTCATGTGACACTAACAAACTGATATTGTCCATAACTGTCAGCTGGTTACAGTAGCCAAAAAGGTGTAGTAAAATGTTTTCGAACGCAGTTCATGCAACATCATTTAAAATCGATCTGTTTTACAAAAGTCAAAACGAGTCTTCGGTCTCGACTGAACTCGGTAAAAGAGAGTCACCTTCTGCCTTCTGCTTTATGTAGTTCTGCTTAACTTCTGCAAATGATGAAATGTTACGCTCAGTTCAATCCCAGTGGCGGATTCGTGCCCTGTCCGGATGTTCAAATGCTCCCATGTGTGATTCATCCTGGCACAGACGCCGGATTGAGAAATGTTCTTTTGCATGTCGGGTAAATAATACTTGCTGTTATGGTCACATTACAATAGCTTTACACTTCCATCAAAACCATTTAGTAGTTGTTCACAGCAACCACAAAAAAAAATCAGGCGGTGTTTCATGTGGGTGTATTAGCATTTATAATGCGCTCACTCTGTGTAAATAAGTTATGAATACATTTGAATATGTATTTGCAGCTTTAACTCGCATGCTTTGTGACAGCTTCACTGAGCCGCACCTGGACACATTAACACGCAAGGACACTTTAAAGGGATAGTTCACTTCGAAATTAATTTTTGGGATGTTTTAGCTTACCTCAAGGGCATGCAAGATGCATTTTAATGTCAAACCGGTCTAGTCTGTAAGTCATATAATGGAGGTCTATGGTCACCACCTCAAAGAGCATGCACAGAGAAGTCTGAATTAAACTTGATTTAATGACTCGTAAATGTAAGTACACATCGATGGCCTAAGAGACGAAACGAGCGGTTTGTGTGAGAAATGTGTGCATGTTTAATTTGAACTTGGATTTGGTGGTGGTGACCATAGACCTGCATTATATGACTGACCGACAAGAACGGTTTGACCTAAAAATATCAAAATTGAAACTACTGCGGAAGCAGACACCTACATCTTGGATGCCCTTGAGGTAAGCTAAAACAAATTAATTTCAAAGTGAACTATCCCTTTAAGAGCAAAATTACAGCCAAACATGTCACACTTGATAATATTAATTGTTTTTCATTTCACTTCCCAAATCAGGCCAGGAGACTTTCTTAGGAGATGAGAAATGAGAGATTACAGGAAGGTGGAAACGTACGTAATCAAGCGACGGGAATGAAGAGCAGAATGGATTACTCGCTGTCCCTTTGCTCTCCTGGAACTGCCCTCAATTATCCTGCAAGTCTGGAAGTTGTTCCCCAGAAGAGAAGTCAATTATTTAATGAAGCCCTAAATTGGATGAATCATTTGCATAACCAGAACATTTAATTAGGAAACACTTGGTTGTTTTTTTGGAGAAGAAGTGTGGGATTCTGAATTAAAATTCATAGGGCAGGTGTAATCATGGGATTGCGGACCACTGAGAATGTAGCGTTTGCAGTTCATCATTGTTCATTCATAAAGGACAAAAAGAGGGATGTGTTCTTTAATGTTGTATTCGCTTTGAGAGATGGTATTAAAAGTTGCTTTTTACTAACGAGTCGTTCCCTGTAAAAGCTCTACTCTATTTTTCACAGATGTAGGCCTATATGTGATTTCAATCTTGTCCGAATCATACAAGTTTTTTACTAAAGGTTCTCACAAATGACCTCTGTGAAATCTAAACCTGTCAGGACAGAAATGATGTTTGAATAATATTTATTTATTTTCACAATGCTTCTCTTTCATATTGACCTTCGTAAAATACCATAGTTAAAGGTCCAATATCTAAGAATTTTGTAATAAAATATCCAAAAATCACTTGCACTGTGTGATACCGCAATATCCCAAAAGTCTCCAAAGTTCTTTTATTTCACAGAAATTCCAATTTTAAATTAGTGGCCGTCCCGGAAAAAAAATGTCGCCTGTCAATGACGCAATATCCGCGCTATCTTCGGCTGCGTTCCATTCGACAGGGTCCCTACGCAGTGTTCACTGCTCCCTACTCCCTGAACACTACTTCCTGAACTTCAGCCAGCTCCTTGTTTCCTGTCTATCGTTATTGGACAATTTGATTAATTCAGGTGTGCTTGACCTCAGTAGTCACGGCAACAATAATCAAACACACCTGAATTAATCAATGTGTCCAATAATGCCAGACAGGAAACAAGAAGCTGGCTGAAGTTCAGGAAGTAGTGGAACTGTGCATTGATCAGTTAAGTTAAGTTAACGTACGGGGTTCCGCAGATTATGATAATAAACAAACAAATAGATATAGGCTTACATTAATATTTCAATTGAATTTAATATCACATTTAAAATATATATAATATACAATAATAAATAAAAATATGATAAGGTAAATTCTGAGGTAAATGGTTGTGGTAATCGTTAATAAAGTCCCAAGGACATACAAAAAATAGCATATGTAAATGTAATATTCACCCCAATAACCGTTAAAAAATACTGTAGTTAGTATAATAATGACAAAATGTATGCATACTTACTAAACTCCTCCATCGTTAGCTGTCTACTACGGACGTTGGTTTTTGCCGTTATTTTGTATTGAAGTCTATGGGGAGTCTAATTTGTTTTCCCCCAAAAGGGGGCGGGGACAAAATTGACAGTTAAGTTCCCGGATGTGCCGGTTGTGCGTATAGCCATGACGTAACCATGGCGACAGACGCGGACAACTGCGTAGTGAATAACGTTTAGCGGCACCCAGTTCTTGTTTCGTTCAAATATAGACCATGGCAAGCAGACTTTGTGAAAAAACACAGAGAACTAGAATGAGGATAATATCAGCGTGATGTTTTTGAGATGCCGAGAGCTAGCGCCCGTGACTGACTTCCACTCGACAGAGAGCTAGCGTCCGTGACTAATTTGGACTTGACAGAACACGAGACACGAGTCACGACTTTACAGCTTATTAGACAGGTGATCAAATGTACATAAAACAAATCAATGTTATCGTGTTAGCTTGACATGATGAAATGTTAGAATATGGTCAGTATGTTATTCTTATGTTGATCTAGCATGCTAGTATAGCAAACAAACTACAGTATAGCAAACAAACTACAGTAAAACGTAGAATAGCTAACACATTATAACTTTCAACACACATTTAAATGCCGTTTAGTGTGATAGTGTAACGTTATACCAAGTGGAACAGCGCTGGGTTTCCCTCACAAGTTTAATTCATCTAATAAACTGACCTGTGTGAGTAATCCAGCACTTGCGTGTAGTTCAATAGGATGAAATTTCCTTATTCCTTTATATCCGCGGGACTTGCGTGTGATATATGTATCTTATCAGCAATCGCGACCTGCTTCATACCACTGCAATGTTAAAAAACATGAGTGTCTTCACTAATCCTTAAACATTATTAGATCCATCAGCTTGACAGCAAGTCCCATCATTCAGCTCGTCACTGCGTCACATCGTCACATACATACGCCTTTGTTATTGTTGGAAACGGCGCCCTCTTGTGGCCAATACTGTTACTTGTAGTTTTAAGGCTAAATGTATTGTTGCAGTGCTCGTTATGGATTTACTTCCATCAAATAATTTTGAGAAAAATGCATCACAGATTACACAAAATACAGAAGTCAACATTTTTTTTTATTAAAGTTGTCCTAAGACAAGAACGGGTATTGTTCAAAATTCATGTTTAACTTTTGATGTTGACTATTAAGCAGTTTTCAACTTGGATAATAATCATAAATGTTTCTTGAGCAGCAAATCATCATATTATAATGATTCCTGAAGGATTATGTGACACTGAAGACTGGAGTAATGATGCTGAAAATTCAGCTTTGATCACAGGAATAAATTACATTATTAATCATTTTTAAATAAAAAAAAAACTAGGGCTGGGAAACGATTAATCGCGATTAATCGCATCCAAAATAAAAGTTTGTGTTTACATAATATATGTGTGTGTAGTGTGTATAATTATGTTGTATATATAAATACACACACATGCATGAAAACATATTTGCATGTACATACTTTATATATATTTATACAAAATTAATATTATACATAAATATAAACATTTGATATATTAATAACACATTTTTCTTAAATATACATGCATATGTGTGTATTTATATATACAAAATAATTATACACACACTACACAAACATATATTATGTAAACACAAACTTTTATTTTGGATGCGATTAATCGTTTCCCAGCCCTAAAAAAAAAACAGTTTTCTCACAACATTTCTGCTTTTAGCATATTTCTGAATTGCCTTGGTAAGACTTAAAAAAACCATTAAAGTCTCACTGACCCCAAACTTTTGAATGATAGCACACATCTATAAGGCATCCCATAACTAAATCCTGGCATATTAATCCTAGCAGATGAAATTACAAACATCGTATGTTAATAACTGTAATTCATATGTCATTTAGAAAACCAATCCCAGCTGTTCCGTCACAAACCGTCAGATCCAAATGGGTACATTTCAAATCCAATGTCAGCCCTGAGTAAATGAGAGCAGGGACGGCATATGTTGCTGTCTTTCTACGTAAAGCCAAACGCTCTCGGACAGCTTTATTAAGAACGAAGCGAGACAGTCGAGCGATCTTGACACGGCTGTCTCAGGATCTAGCCATGTCTCAGGGAATATTAAGCTACATTGCACATTTATTTTGGGAAAGGACACCCGGGAGGGTCTGTCTTCTTAATTTAGGTACTTCTTTCTTAATTTATATATTTATTTACCTGCTTTTTCCCCCTGCAGGAAACATCTTTTTTCATGGTAACACCCCCGTTGGTCACGGAGAAGGCTTGATTATTAGGATTACTGATGATTACTGTGATGCTCGACAGGGGTTTGGGAGGAGAGCTGCAGCCTTCGGGCGCTCGTGTTCCACTACCACAACCTCATCCTCATCCTCATCTTCATCCTGTGGCACATCACAGCCTTGATGTGATTGGCTGTGACACGCCAAGGCCTCTGGATGTGATGTGAATCAACAGAGCACCCGCGACGGAGCAGGAAACGCTGCCGTTCAGAACGATCTCCGCTACCGAATGTCTCAGCATACGGCATCAACAAAGCAAGGCTGCTTTCTCCGAGGAGTGCATCCACAAAGAAAATTATCTGTATACTATACACACTCACACACACACACACACACACACACACAAGCCTATATAAAAGCCAGTGGAGAAATGGTGCATCCTGCATTTATTCCAACCTCTAAGCATTGGCATGTAGTGCTGAAGTTAAGAAACTAAATTGCAAATCTCCAAAATACACTCTTAGAAGAAAAGGTTCTATCAGCGCTACATATTTGGAACCCCTAAAAGGTTCTATACACTCTTAAAAAAGGGTTTCTCTGGGTTCTATATAGAACCCTGGGGTTCTATACTTGGCCAATAGAACCTTTTACCAAAAAAATGGTTCTATAGAACCATTTTGGAGTTCCATATATGAAGTGGGGGATGGAACCATTTCTGGTTCTAAATAGAACCATTTCTTCTAAGAGTGTAGGCATTCACTAAACTTGTTATTGACATTGGTGCTCTGAAAAAAAATCAAATGCTGCCCAAAGAAGCTCATGTGGCACTGAACCATATGCAATAGCCAAAACCAGGAATGTCACATGGAGCTCCTTCCTACCCTTCTTAGCTGACTGAATTCGTTGCCAGATAACATTGATGTGTTTTAAGCATCCTGGGAACCCTGAAGTGTCAATGAAGCCATTCTTTAATAGGTCCTGGTAGGTGGGCAATAATGCTGAAGAAAATCGTACTTTCGACGTTTAATAGTGAAATAGGACGAAACCGACTGATTCTTGTAGCATCATTTTCTTTAAGTATTAAAGGTATACTCCACTTTTGTTGGAAATAGGCTCATTTTACAACTCCCTCAAAGTTAAACAGTTGAGTTTTACCGTTTGTTTTTTTTAACTAATTTAGCCGATTTTCTGATATTTAGAAGAATATCAGTAACCAGACTGTTTCTGGTCTCATTGACTTCCATAGTTGGAAAAAAATATACTATGGAAGTCAATGAGACCAGAAACTGTCTGGTTACTGATATTCTTCTAAATATCAGAAAATCGACTGAATGGATTTGAAAACGGTAAAACTCAACTGTTTAACTCTGGGAGAGTGGTAAAATGAGCCTATTTCCAAAAAAAGTGGAGTATCCCTTTAAAGGATACCTATTATGGATTTTTGAAAATTGCCCTTTATGTAGTGTTTAACATAGATCTAAGTGAACGAAAACATCCTGCAAAGTTTTAAACATGAAAGTTCATCGTATACAAAGTTATTGTCTCTCAAAAGTAAGAGTCGACTCTGAGTCGCTGATATGAATCGTTCGAAGAACGATGCTTTTACTTTGTCTGGTTGACGTCAACTTGACAAGTTATTTGAATAAGAAACGCCCACTTATTGCGCTCGGAGACGCTAGGGAAAACCGGAAAACAATCATGTCGACGAGACGCTGTGTTTTGAAGTGCGACGCAAAAGCGAACTTTCTTCACCTGCCAAGTGAGGAGTATTTGAAGACTAAGTGGCTGCGGTTCATATATACAAGTACTGCTATACCACACAAGTATAGCCCAAACCTTGTTCTGTGTTCGCGTCATTTTGAAGATGATTGCTCCACAAACCTAAACGCTATAAAGTATGGATTCGCGAGCCGGCTCTATCCTAACGAGCTGAGGATCTGAATCAGGTGTGTTAATTAAGGGAGACATACACAATATGCAGAGCGCTGGGTCTCGAGGACCGGAGTTGAGAACCCATTTAAGGTGATAAGAGTTCAGTTTTTCTGCACAGAGAATACCAATCACAACTGACTAGGTCATCTGACCAATCACCGCAGATTAGCGTCACGCAAAGGCGGGTTTTGGAAAAGGACTCGCTAAAACGATTCATATGGGAGTCGGTGAGCAAATCAGGTAAAAATAAATGCATATTATAAGACAACAAAAGTGTTTTTTGTCATTGCATGCTTGTAAAACTGTTGGAGACTCCCAGAACAATATTAGGAACATTTTAAATGCCATAAGAGGTACCCTTTAAGTCTCCACCTGCTCGGCGTCATGCTCTAGTACCTGTTTTTCCCATTCCGCTTTTATCAATTTCCACAGAATTCGCAGAACTTCTGAAGAATAATTTTTTGGCAAAAAGGTTCTATTGGCCAAGTATGGAACCCCAGGGTTCTATATAGAACCCAGAGGAACCCTTTTTTAAGAGTGTATAGAACCTTTTACCAAACAAATGGTTCTTTATAGAACCATTTTGGAGTTCCAAATACGTAGCGCTGATAGAACCTTTAAAGGTTCTATATGGAACCATAATGATGTTCCATATGATTTTAAACTGGAAACCATGTAAACATCACATGCAACATGAAATACAAGGGTCTTTCCAGCACACAGCACTGCAACAAAGCCATGTTGTTCTTTTAAACTAACATTGTTAACTCATTGAGGCCACCTACACTGCGTGGGCACGCTGCAAACTCTCTAAAGCACCTTGTCTCGAAAGTACTAATGAAAAATAACTTTATCATCAGAGTTTATGATATATGATACAACTGTGCATCTTGTTCCCTCATTAGCGTCATAAGCGCTGATGCCCAGACTCCCTGATGTACTTATTCTGCTGCGCGGATAATTCCACATTATTAGGTGAGGGAGAACACGAGCCACCCTGGTGTTCGGAGCGGAGGATCGGATCATAACCTGCTGTCTCCGGCTGATTCTGCTGCCCAAGGCCAAGCATCCTTCAGGTCTTCTGAAGATATGAGTGTTTGGGTTTGTAACGCCGGATCGTTCTGTTCTATCCGGTCTCGTGTCGAGGAAAACACTGGGCCACTTCACATCAATTTCAATTTCATGTGCTTTGGTGGAATGATAAAACTGCACATTGCCAACGTATTTGCATGAAAGCTGTGAGCGATTAAATGTGCAAAATCCATTTTCAATAAAAATTAAATTAAACAATTAAATTAAATAAATAATACAATGAAATAAAACAATAAAATAAAAAATAAAACAATTAAATGAAATAATAAATAAAATAAATTAAAACAATTAAATAAAATGAAATAATAAAATAAAATAAAATAGCACACCGCTTCATGACAAATTGACTAATTCAAGGTATCATTCACGAATGGTGTGTGGCAAATTAAGTGCTTTAAAAGATACGAAAATCGGCAAACCCTTTATATGAACCCTAGAAAGTGGAACTAATAACTAAAATAATGAAAAATAAAAATGATACAGAGAATAAGCAATAATAAAAAATTCTGTACCACATTTCTGTACCGCAAGCAGAGGGAGAAATAAATAAATACTTTTTTCTCCACAAATATTTGCCAATTATATGCTGCTTGCAAATAGCATATTTTGTCAGAATACTGGTAGGATGGAATGATAAATAAATGATATACCGATAAAAAAAGAAAAAAAAACAGATAAAAAAATAACAGTGAAGAGTTTACTTAATTTAACAAAAAGGAATAAATTAGGGAAGTAACATTAAATAAATTAAAATTAAACAATTAAATAAATAATACAATGAAATAAAACAATAAAATAAAACAAATAAAATAAAACAAATAAAATTAAATTAAAATAGCACACCTCAACACAACAAAACGACTGATTCAAGGTATCATTCACAAATGGTGTGGGGCAAATTAAGTGCTTTAAAAGATACGAAAATCAGCCAATCGTTAATATATGCTGCTTGCAAATAGCATATTTTGTCAGAATACTGGTACGATAAAATGATAAATAAATGATATGCCGATAAAACAGATGACAAAAACAGATGATAACAGTGAAGAGTTTGCTTAGTTTAACAAAAAGGAATAAATTAGGGAAGTAACATTAATTAAACAATAGTAATTAAGAATAAACCAAAGATAAAACTAAGAACTGAAGGTCAGTGCTGTCTCCTTATCTGTCTTTTATTTCCATAATTTATGTTGCTTTCCATCACAGATCCCATCTCTTTTGTACTCCCTGCACTCCCGATGCTTTCTTTTCTACTCACATATTCCCTCTCTCTCTCTCTCTCTCTCTCTCTCTCAGTCTGTGTGGACAGAGATTTACAGTGACAGTTTAATGAATCCAGCATTTCTTAATGCTCAGTGTGTCCTAGTGGCAGGAACGCTGACCCCCCTCAACCCCCTTCAGTCTTCCACGTGCATATTGCGCGTCATACGCAGTTGGGCTGGGAAGCATCTAAATGAATCATAACTCAAACACATCAATGTTATTAAAGACTTCACAAGCGTCCCCTGAGCTCTTTAAGCAAGTAATGCTCAATAATCGTGTAGCTTTTAACTTTAAGTCGTAGCTAAATTGCCTTACTTACAAAAACACTACCCCAAAAAATATGAAGACTTTCCTTTACATGGCAGACAAAACAATGAAAATGTATATAGGCTACGCATTACGAGTGTAATCTGTATATATATATATATATATATATATATATATATATATATACACACACACACACACACAGACACACAAAATGGACATCATCTAAAACAAGTATTTTTTATAAAGTATGTACTTATTCATAGCTTTAGAAACAAAAATCTTGTATTATATACACTCTAAAAAATGCTGGGTTGTTTTAACCCAACGTTGGGTCAAATATGGACTAACCCAGCAGTTGGGTTAAATTTTTACATTACATTTTTAACCCAACATTTCGGGTTTGTCCATATTTGACCCAACGTTGGGTTAAAACAACCCAGCATTTTTTAGAGTGTATATATATAACATGTATATTTATATTTTTTATAATTTATATTAAATATAATTTTAATTTATATTGCTATATATATATATATATATATATATATATATATTTAATTTAATTTATTTTCTAATATATATATATATATATATATATATATATATATATATATATATATATATATATATATATCATACAGTCATAAGGTATATTATCTCATTGATTAAATACAATTAGGCATCCAAAATAAAAGTTTGTGTTTATATAATATATGTGGGTGCACTGTGTATAATTATTTTATATTTTATAATATAATTATTTTATATTATTTATTTTATAATTATTTTATATTTTATTATATATTATTTTAGATATATATATATATAAATACATATATATATAAATATATATGTATTTTTACTGTATATAAATACATATATATATATATATATATATATATATATTTATATAAATGATATGTATTTATATATAAATACACACACATGCTTGTATATATTTAAGAAATATTTTTATGTATATACTTTATATAGATTTATATATAATTTATATTATATATAAATATTTTCTATATCATTTTTTTCTTAAATATACATGCATGTGTGTGTATTTGAATATGTAGTGCACCCACATATATTATGTAAACACAAACTTTTATTTTGGATGTGATTAATCGCGATTAATCGTTTGACAGCTCTAAATACAATATAATCAAATTCCATTATTTAAATATTCTATAAACAAAGTTTTACAATTTAGAAACAGTCAATATGCTAATAATATATCTGTGAAAATGTATGAGAGCAAGACTTTTTTTAGACTATATATCAACGTTATATGAATATATAGAATTACTAAAGACATTAAAGAGATTATAGACCAGATAAGAGAATATAAAGATGATTTTTTTAAATGTGAAAGATGAATTTTGCATCAGTGCAAAAACAGCTTCACATCATGTGACACTTGAGTTAATACATTAGAACTGTCTAAACCACATCCATCTTACAGGTCTGGATGAGAATGTCACACTATGATAAACCAAAACTAAATCACTCCCATTACAAATAATGAAGTGGTCTACAGTACTGAACATTATGGCACAGACACACACTGTATAGCAGAATCTCCACCGTCCAACTCTAATCGATACTGTGTGTCTATGGGATGTGGGAAAAGAGCCAAAAAAGCTTTGTGAAGAGAAAATGTTTGAGTCCTCATTGAGGCTGGCATTGATGCATCCCCACTGGTGTTCAACCAAGTGCATTTCAGTCTCAGCATATGCTATTCACCACACACATCTAATATTCAGGGTTAAAATGCTCAGTTGATACTGCATTACAGTCACTCTAGTGTCGAGGAGGGGAGGGCGCATGCTGCAGATAGAATTGTTATGTAAAAGTGTGTCAGATTGGATTGGTGAAGCATGGCTAACTTTATTGGACAAGACTGTGCGAGCAGAGAGACGGGGAGAAAGGTAGACACGGCGAGATATATTTAGAGAGATGCCAAAGTGAGGCGAGACAGGAGAGAAAGAGAAGACAGCAGGGGGAAAGAAGGAGAAACACCCCACGCCATGCTTAGAGTTTAGTGAAGTGGCAAATCATGGAAGACTCTTTTGTTTTTATTGCTTGTATGTTTATAAACTACAATAAACAGATTCATTTTGCTCTTTTAAAATAAAAGGTTGGAATGAAACCTTGGGTAACACTTTACTTGAAGTGGTGTGCATAAGACTGACATAACCATGACATGACATATGTCTTGAATATGAAGTAGCCTAGGGTTTATGCATGTTTATGACAACTATCATCAAGTGTCATTCGCTCAATAATTACATTTTGAATGCAAATATGACATTGTTGACATATAGCTTGACATAAACCAATACATCATAACCTGTCAGTGTCTTTGTCATGACAACTCTCGACATAAATTAAGTTAAACAATTAAGTGGTTGGCTTTGACATTGGCCGTCATGAGGACATTATAACTGTGTCATGAATATTTTTCGTGACCTCAACTACAGTGGTACTAATTCAATTTGTCATTAAAATGTTATAATGGCTTCATAACAGCCAATGTCAAAACTAACCACCTGACAGTTTAATGTAATGCTAACCAATAACGCTAGGTGGTTTCTTATAGAGTTCGACCGATGAAGGATTTTGAAGGCCGATACTGATACAAATATTTTGGGGTTTTAAAATCCGATATATCGGCCGATATTTTATTTATTTATTTTTTTAAACTGGACATGATAGTCACAAATTTTGTCATGCTTATTTGAGTTAAGAGATTGAACTGATGGGGATGTTGTTTTAATTGTTATTCAAGCAATGTATGTATCGTAACCAACTCAACGAGTGTTGCCAACAGGAACGGTGTAGAGTGCCCTCTGGTGGACAAACTATACAACTCCAACACTCATGACATGGTTCAAGCGTGTTTCGTCCGTTTTAATTTTATTTTTGAAATTTTCATTTATCAGCCATTATAACTGCCGATACCGATAGTTTGGAAAATACCTAATATCGGACGATAATATCAGTCTGCCGATATATCGGTTTGGCTCTAGTAAGTTTGATAATTAATCTGCTATGTCATTTTTATGACAGGTTGTGTTGTCTTAGGCCACGTCCACACAAAGCCGGTGCGTTCCCTAACCGATTTTTTTTTCCTCGTTTCCGTTAAAAAAAAATCCGTGAACACGGCGTCGTCTCAAGAAATGTGTACGGCGCGTACACATGAAACCGGTGTAGTATGTATGCCAGACCAGTATGAGGCGCTGTAATTCTGCCAGTTCTTTAAGCATGTGCATAACCTTGCGCGCTGTATATGAACCAAGAAGAAGAAGACGAAGATGGTGTTTGACGCAGCCGACATGTGATGTGATGACATCATCGTTTCACAAAATATACACTCGAAAAAATGCTGGGTTGTTTTAACCCAATTTTGGGTAAAATATGGACAAACCCAGGCATTGGGTAACGTTTTTAAATGACATTATTATCACAATTGCTGGGTTTTACCCAAAATTGGTAGTGTACACTCTAAAATACTGGGTTGTTTTAACCCAACTTTGGGTCAAATATGGACAAACCCGAATTGTTGGGTTAAAAATGTAATGTAAAAATTTAACCCAACGGCTGGGTTAGTCCATATTTGACCCAGAGTTGGGTTAAAACAACCCAGCATTTTTTAGAGTGTACGGATTGGCTGTACACACTAAACTGCAAGGGTGTCGTTTTCAGATTTATCCACTTTGGGATTCGGTTTAAAAAAATAGCGGTTTCACTCTCCCAAAATGGCGGATCAGTGTGGCCGAAACGCCAATGCGATAAAAAATGTATACGTATACAGCGAAACGCGTCTTCGTGTGAACGGGCCCTTAGTAATGTCAAGTTGTCAAAGACACTGACAAGTTATGATGTATTGGTTAATGTCAAGCTGTCATAACAAAGACATCTCAAACAATGTCATATTTAAAAAAATATTAAAATATCATATATATATATATATATATATATAAATTCTCAAATTTAAAAAATTAAAAATGTCATAACTGAGCGAATGACACTTAATGACAGTTGTCACAAACATGCATAAAACTTAACATTTGTCATGTCATGTAATGATTATGAAGGTGTCATATCAGTCTTATGCACACCCCTTCAAGAAAAGTGTTACCAAATGATGTTACATCCTCATATCCCATCCATTTAGTTTGACCAATAGTAGACGAGAGGAGTATCTGAAATCAGTCCATATCTATTTTGGTGACACAACTTGGCACACAAACAACACATTTCACCTTTAACTTGGGAAACCAACGATACACTATATCCACTCTAAAAAATGCTGGGTTATTTCAACCCAAATTTGGGTCAAATATGGACAAACCCAAATGCTGGGTTAAAAATGCAATTAAAAAAATGTGCAGTTGAAAGTTGAGTTAAAATTTGAAATGACATTTTTAACCCAACATTTGGGTTAGTTCATATTTGACCCAAATTGGGGTTCAAACAACCCACGTATACTAAAGATATGAATCATAACAAACCTAAAAACCCAATTACAAATGGTTATATGCAATGATTTCGTCACCTTATACAGCCACAAACCAGCAAATGAGACATGATTCAGCAACCTCTCTGTCTGATTAATTGAAAAAGTATTCAGCGTTACATTTTAAACCTCAAGGCAAACATCTTCTTGCCATTGTATTGCATTTCATTTATTGCCCAAGAAAGCAATATCACAGTCGAAACTGCTGATTCAAATGGCGGACACTTGGCCTGAATGAAATCTCGACTTTAGATTTGTTTTGAGAAGAACAAAAGCTCTCCCGAGAGCTGCCAAAGATGATGTACAATGTGCTAAAACTTTCACAGTCACTGAGAAGGATCTTATGACAATGAGATCTTATTATCTATATGCTAAATAATTCTGCAGAGAAACCACCTCAGCCAGATTTAACTCTAAAGCACAAAGAAACTCTTACCAACACCTACTCACACTCATGAGTGAGAGATGATTTGCATAACAAAGGCCGTGGAAATGGGGAACTTCGGAAAAACGAATAAATAAGACACATACGCCCCTCACAGTGACTAGGGAGGTCGCGTTTAATGCTGAAAAGATGCTGGAAGCGCTAATCAAACTTTTTGGATTTTGTTTACCTGATTATTTGGGTTTTCGGTGGCATTAAAAGACATCAATGAATCAAATGTGTCTCTATCACGACTGAGATTTGGTCACACGGAGTCATGTTTCAAAGAACCTCATTACCCGAGTATTTTTGGAAGCTTCTCTTTTCATTTCATTAAGATCGCTACTTTTGCCAGCGTGAGCAGCAGATGTCATCAGTGTGACCCAGCCGAGGAGATGATGCGAAAAGGCTTAAAGAAATGCTCTGGGTTCAGTACAACCTAAAGTATATTGCAAACATCTATGCTCATGTTTACAGTAACAGATTTACATTTGAAGTCAATGCTGCAAGGCATTACAGAGGGTTTAAAGGGATAGTTCACTTTGAAATTCATTTTTGGTATGTTTTAGCTTACCTCAAGGCCATCCAAGATGTATTTGTCTTTGTTTCCGCAGTGGTTTCAATTTTGATGTTTTTAGGTCAAACCGTTCGTGTCTGTCAGTCATATAATGGAGGTCTATGGTCACCACCTCAAAGAGCATGCAGAGAGAAGTCCAAATTAAACATGATTTAATGACTCGTAAATGTAAGTACACATTGATGGCCTAAGACACGAAACGAGCGGTTTGTGTGAGAAAACGAACAGTATTTATATTGTTTTTACCTCTTGTAGCCACGTCCAAGTGATCAATCGCGTGTGTACGTCACTCATTGTTTGCAGAGAGGTTTCGGAAGTGTTATCTTTCACTGTGAAGATCTAAACATATTTAGATATACAGGAATTCGCAATGGAAGACGATTTCGATATATGATATATCATATATCATACCTGCAGGACCAGTTTTGGACAGACGACCTTCTCTGTAAAGAATTCTAAACTCTGGAACTCTTTACCTTTTGAAATCAAGACTGTGTCAGACTTTAAGATGTTCAGTTCCAGGCTGAAAAATTGGTTAAAAATAACCCAAACTGTACTCATTTTTAACTACAGTTGTATATGATGTGTATGTATGCTTATTAGTATTTTTATTTTTATTATTTTTTATTTATTTATTTATTTTTTTGAAGTAACTAATCATGTAAATTTTATTGTATATAAAAGCCCTTCCAGGGACAGGAGTTGAAAATTAGCTATAGCTATAAACTTTATATGCAGCACTTCAGTAACATGCTTGATCTTGACACTATGTTTGTTTGCATTGTCCCTGTCAAATAAATAAATAAATAAATAAAGATTTCAAAAGACAACGTTGAATTTTTTTCGCAACCGCGCGAGAGATCACTTCCGGTGCTTTCCAGCGCTAGCGCAGACCGAATCGCCCGCGGCCTCAGATCACTTGGACGTGGCTGTGGTTACAAGAGGTAAAAACGATATAAATACTGTTCGTTCTCACACAAACCGCTCGTTTCGTGTCTTAGGCCATCAATGTGTACTTACATTTACGAGCCATTAAATCATGTTTGATTTGGACTTCTCTGTGCATGCTCTTTGAGGTGGTGACCATAGACCTCCATTATATGACTCAGACAAGAACGGTTTGACCTAAAAATATCAAAATTGAAACTACTGCGGAAACAAAGACACCTACATCTTGGATGCCCTTGAGGTAAGCTAAAACATACCAAAAAATAGGACCAGGGACGTATACTGTTCACGTAATAAAATAAATAAGGTGCCGTTTGATTTTACGCCATCTTAAAGTTCTGCTGAACCTGAAACCTTTCCTCTCAGAAAATCCCAGCCTCAATCTCCCGTCTGCAGAAGTAATGCAGGTTTGAATCGGTGTCAGCCAAGGTCAGGATTATTTGCACAGGTTTGATGGCGGGTTATTCCTACACATACTTTATGTGTTTATGAGCTGCAAGAATGATAGAAGGAGAAGAATAAAGCGTGAACCAGCCAGACTAACACTCATTTATATCAGCTACCTCTCAGAAAACACTATAGAGAAAGAACTACAGATAGAGAAACGTATTAAAGACTTGATGGGCACAGCGAGAGAAGGTGTAAGTGAGACTTGGATAGTTTGTGTCACTTGAAATTGAGCTTGAGTTGAAAAAAACGCATAACAAAGCACAACAAAACAAAGCCGCCTTTATAGTGGCATATACTGTAATGCTCAACCATGTAACTATTTAAATATTAAAGTTCTGTCATCATTTACTCACCCTCATGTCATCCCAAATCCACAAGACTTCCGTTCATCTTCAAAACGCTAATGATTTCAAAGGGATACTCCACTTTTTTTGGAAATAGGCTCATTTTACCAGTTTTACCGTTTTCGAATCCATTCAGCCGATTTTCTGATATTTAGAAGAATATCAGTAACCAGACAGTATCTGGTCTCAGTGACTTCCATAGTAGGAAAAAAATATACTATGGAAGTCAATGAGACCAGAAACTGTCTGGTTACTGATATTCTTCTAAATATCGGAAAATCGTCTGAATGGATTCAAAAACGGTAAAACTCAACGGTTTAACTCTGGGGGAGTGGTAAAATGAGCCTATTTCCAAAAAAAAAGTGGAGTATCCCTTTAAAAGAGATTTCTGTCCCTCCATTGAAAGTCTATTCACCCTAAAGTCTGGCGGTATCAAACGGTTGCCAAGTCGGCGGTTTTCCTTTTAAACCGTTGCCGGGGGTTGATTTTTACCACAGCGGGTAACAGGTTTGACATATTGCATAAATTATATTCGACTGAAATGCTTGTATTGAAGGTGTGATCACTAGTTTTACGATAGGGGTAGCAATTTTGCATACCAATGACTCCAAAATATGTATTTTAGGTATGGGAATGGCATAATTTTGTATTTGATATTTCGGTTTTTGATAATTGGGATATGGCCAAGTTTTCTAATGAGGCACAATCGCTTTATATGATGTAGGATTTTATTCCCGTTTAAACTTTGATTAGCAAACAATGTTTACTGCATTCAACATATGAGCTTCTGCAAGAACCAATGAGGTTCATTCTCATGTTACGCATCATGTTTGAGCTTCTGCAAGAACCAATGAGGTTCATTCTCATGTTACGCATCATGTTTGAGCTTCTGCAAGAACCAATGAGGTTCATTCCCATGTTACGCATCATGTTTGAGCTTCTGCAAGAACCAATGAGGTTCGTTCTCATGTTACGCATCATGTTTGAGCTTCTGCAAGAACCACTGAGGTTCGTTCTCATGTTACGCATCATGTTTGAGCTTCTGCAAGAACCAATCAGGTTCATTGTTGTGTTACGCATCATGTTTGAGCTTCTGCAAGAACCAATGAGGTTCAGTCTCATGTTACGCATCATGTTTGAGCTTCTGCAAGAACCAATGAGGTTCATTCCCATGTTACGCATCATATTTGAGCTTCTGCAAGAACCAATGAGGTTCATTCCCATGTTACGCATCATGTTTGAGCTTCTGCAAGAACCAATGAGGTTCATTCTTGTGTTACGCATCACGTTTGAGCTTCTGCAAGAACCAATGAGGTTCGTTCTCATGTTACGCATCATGTTTGAGCTTCAGCAAGAACCAATGAGGTTCATTCTTGTGTTACGCATCATGTTTGAGCTTCTGCAAGAACCAATGAGGTTCATTCTCATGTTACGCATCATGTTTGAGCTTCAGCAACAACCAATGAGGTTCATTTCTCATGTTAAGCAGCACATGCATTTGAGCACAAAGACACACTGCTGATTTGTCTCTAAAGATCAGCTGTCAGAAAGTAGAGTTTTTGCACCACAACACATGATTAATAAACTAATAAATCTCAATGAAACGGCATTACCGTAGTCAAATTCCCTAAAAGACTATTTAAATCAATAACGTTTATGAAGAAATGCACAAGCTAATTCTTCAGCAGTCTTCTCACCCAGCGCAGCTCGTCTGTCGTCTATTAATGTGCTATGTCGTGGCATGTTAGCAAATGCACGAAGTTACATAATCCATAAACACTGCCTGGTTGAATCAGTATTGGGCCCATTTTTTATGATGTTAAACTGCTGATGCATGATATTGTCTCGCTGGCTGTTTGTCATCTATGATCTCAAGGGTTTATTCATAGGAAATGGACATTATTTTGAGGAAGCTGTAAATTCTATAGTAGCGCTGATGTCAAACTGAAATGAAGATGGAGAACTCGCAACATCTCAGTGCTTAATGAAACGTTAGCCCTGCTGAAAAGACACAGTTAACCTGCTTTATCAGCTCGGTTTACATATTCCTTGCAGAATCTGTAAAAATCAGATAATGGTTTTTCGATTTTTTTTTTTTCACCTTTTAGTGCTGCCCTAGGGAAGCTGATCTAAACATCAGATATTATATATATATATATATATATATACACACATACAAGACAAAAAAAATGCACATTTTCGTCCTGTTTTTTTTTTTAAAGCTATTTCGAGCATCAGTGGTTGCTGTCAGTCTTTTGTGGTTGTAGTGAATGAATCACTCAGATGTCTGGAGTGGCAAAGCAGGATCTTGACATAACTGAGCCACTATGGTTGAGAATTTGAATATGTAGAGAAGCAGAGAAACCAACAAAATGACAGGGTACATTGCCAAGAACATCAGGACTCGATTATCACAAAAGGACGAACGGTCATTGATGTTCGAGGAGGAAGCATATGATATTAAGAGGCAAGGGTGTGTGGGGATCATTTTTGTAAATTTAGTTATTTTGACTTCTGAAATATTGATAAATGTGTTGATAAAAATAAAATAAAAAGCAAATCTTATAGATTCTGCAAATGTTGTGTGTAAGGAAAAACTGCAAGAAAAGACCAGTGTTGTTACACTCTAAACAATGCTGGGTTGTTTGAACGGAAATTTGTTGGTTCAAACATCAAAAATGTCATTTCAAATTTTAACCCAACTTCAACTTTCAACTGCACATTTTTAATTGCATTTTTAACCCAACATTTGGGTTTGCCCATTTTTGACCAAATTTGAATCATTTGAAACAACCCAGCATTTTTTTAGAGTGTGTTGTTAAGTAAAACTAAAAATCTATAAATAAAATTCTTTGTTAAAATTGAATTAAAGCTGAGATAAAATATAAATATTAGATGAAAAGTCTAAACCTGGCAACTAACTAAAATAAAATAAGTTGAAGTACTAAAATTACTAAAACTGAAACAAGAATGCAAAATGGGGACATTAAAAAACAAATAATTAATAAAATGATGAAAGCACATGCAAAAAAAACTACTAAAACAATCAAATGAAAATGTAAGAATAAGTCAAAATATTATAGAAAAATGTAAAATATTAATATAATGGTATCTAATAATAGACTCTAAAAAATACTGGGTTATATCAACCCAAATTTGGGTCAAATATGGACAAACCCAAATGTTGGTTTAAAAATGTAATTAAAAAATTGTTTAATTACATTTTTAACCCAATGGTTGGGTTTATCCATATTTGACCAAATTTTGGATTAAAACAACCCAGCATTGATTAAAGTTGAGTACACTCTAAAAATGCTGGGTTGTGTTAAACCAACTTTAGGTCAAATATGGACAAACTCAAACGTTGCGTTAAAAATGTACTTAAAAATGTTAACCCAATGGTTGGGTTTATCCATATTTTACCCAATTTTGGGTTAAAACAACCCAGCATTGATTAGAGTATACACTCTAAAAATGCTGGGTGGTTTTAACCCAACTTTGGGTCAAATATGGACAAACCCAAATGTTGGTTTAAAAATGTAATTAAAAAATGTACAGTTGAAAGTAAAAGTTGAAACTGGGTTAAAAATTGTATTATGTTTTTAACCCAATATTTGGGTTTGTGCATATTTTACCCAATTTTGGGGTAAAACCCAGCATTGTTTAGAGTGTACACTCTAAAAATGCTGAGTTGTTTTAACCCAACTTTTGGTCATATATGGATAAACTCAAACTTTGGGTTAAAACTGAAATTAAAATTTTTAATTTAAAAAATGTGGGTTGGGTTTGTCCATATTTGACCCAAAGTTGGGTTAAAACAACCTCACAATTTTTCGAGTGTACTAACACTGACCAGCATTATCTGGTCTAAGTGTTAAAAAGCCTCAAATGCCTTTCGAAAACCTATTCTGACCATCCTTGCACTGCAAAAGAGTGGCAGTAAGCATGCATGCACAAATGAGACCACTGTGACAGAGCGCTTCAACTTCAAAGCAATGCGTTACATTTCAGGTGTGTTCTGTGGACAAACATTCACGTTCTCAATCACGAGCATCACGAAAGCCCCTACTGAATGTCATCTTCCAGGAAACCTCCAGATGAAAGCAAGCACACGAGTCTAACAGGAACAGATCTGTCACTCAGCAGGATTCCAGAAGCATTAAAGATTAAGGATGAAAACATCATGCATGAATAATTAAAACTGCATTGGTTGGCTAAATGCTCAGACCTACGTCAAAACAACAGTGCTATCAATTACAAAAGCAGCAATGAGATGAGCTGGTTAAACTACAGATGGGCATTTACTCAATGCAATGCACATTTTACCGTGACTAAGCCTGGAACAAATAAACGTGGCCTCGCTTACTCATTTTTTATTCATATTTAACTGAAAGAAAGGTGCTCAAATCTTTTAGAGAAAAAAAAACGTAATTTATCTTTTTTTTAAAAAAAAAAAACATTACATTAGAATATCGTGCAAAAGTGCATTTATTTCAGTAATTCAACTTAAAAGGTGGAACTAATATATTATATAGACTCATTACATGCAAAGTGAGATATTTCAAGTCTTTATTTCGGTGTTCATAAACTGTAAGCCATCATCAAAATTATAACCAATAAAGGCTTGAAATATCTCACTTTAATGAGTTTCAACTAATAAATTTCACTTAAATAAATTTACTTTTGCACGATATTCTAATTTTTCGAGTTTCACCTATATGTATATATATATATATATATATTAGGGCTGTCAAACGATTAAACACGATTAATCGCATTCAAAATAAAAGTTCGTGTTTACATAATATATGTGGGCTTAGTGTGTATAATTATTTTGTACATAAAAATACACACACATGCATATATATATTTAAGAAAAATGTTTTCTTAATATATCAAATATTTATACATAATATTAATTATGTATAAATATATATAAAGTATATACTTTCAGATTTTTCTCAAATATATACATGCATGTGTGTGTATTTATATATACAAAATAATTATACACACTACACACACATATATTAGGTAAACACAAATGTGATTAATCGCGATTAATCGTTTGACAGCCCTAATATATATATATATATATATATATATATATATATATATATATATATATATATAAAACAATATCTTTTTTTTACTTTGAAACACACAATTGCATTCAATATAAAGCATTGTATTCTAACAAAATGTAGTGATGAATAGGCTTTTATGAAAATAAATGTCAATAAAGTAAAAAAAAAACACTTACTTTACCACTTTAGTTAACATGAACTAAGAATGAATGATGCATCTACAGGATTATTTTACTCTTAGTTCATGATTATTTCAACATCAACTAATACATTATTAAAATCAAAAGACGTATTTGTTAACATTAGTTCATGCACTGTGAACTAACATGAATAAACAATAAATGACTGTATTTTTTCTTAACATTAACAAAGATGAATATGTACTGTAACAAATGTATTGCTCATTGTTAGTTCATGGTAAATGCATTAACAAATGAGACCTTATTGTAAAGTGTTGCCGAAAAGTTTCATCTTACAAAAAGTTGCCTCTAAAGAAAACATTTACATCCTGGAAAACAAAGATTTTTTGAGCAGCAGTCCATGCTAACCATGCAATCAAACCCTGAGCATTGGGTAAATAGCTGTTTACTATCCTTAATGTTTTGATTGGTGGGATTAGATGAACAAACTCTTCCCAAATGCTTCACTTGGCACCTAAAACGAGCTGGTTCCACCCATTGGCTGACCAGCGTCCAGCACAAGCCCAGCCCAGCTGGCTAATTACTGGGAATCTCTCTTTAAAATGACCATAATCAACTCTAAACCATCGACTCCAGAGCTCATTCAGAGGAGGACCCGAGCACAAATCCACAGTTTTGGCTGAGTCTAGAGGCGATGAAACGGAGTGAGAAAACGATAATTGGGGTGGAAGGTTTGAGAAGGATAAGGAAGGTTAAGTGTCTGGTCGGAAGCCAAAAGTGCATCCCGAGCGCTGATGTGATATGAACTTCACGGCGAGATGAAAATGAATGCGGAGAAGGAGTGACACGGCGGACGGAAAGTGAATGAGTGACACAAACAGCATCTGACAGTGCATGCATTACACCGGCTAAACTAGTTTGTGCTGTTTTTGCAAGCACAACACGAATGAACAGTCCAAAATTACTTTCAGCATGGAAATTAAAGCATTAACCACATTTCATTTCTTAAGACCTTAACCTTTCCAGGTCTTTTCGTGCACGATTCATTGGTGCATGTTATTACAAATAAATTCAATGTTTGTCTTTGTAATCTTTGTTTTTCGAAATGTAAGAACTTGGCCTCCCTCTGAAATGAAATATGGATGACATCATGCATTTTCGAGTCTTCCCCTTCCATGCCTACTTTTCCAATCAAATCCCAATGGATTAATCTTTTCACCTAAATAAAAATAAAATAAATGCATATGCATAATGCATAAAATTAGGGCTGTGCAAAAGTTAATTGCGATTAATCGCATCCAAAATAAAAGTCTGTGTTTACATAATATATTTGTGTGTGCTGCATATAATTATTTTGTATATAAAAATACACACACATGCATGTATATATTTAAGGAAATGTGTTATTCCTATATAAAATGTTTATATTTATATAATATAGATTATGTATTTATATATACATACAGAATTTAAGCGGAAATAATTCTTAAATATATACATGCTTGCATATATAGGCCTATACAAAATAATTATATACAGCACACACAAATATATTATGTAAACACAGACTTTTATTTTGAATGCGATTAATCGCAATTAACTTTTGCACAGCCCTACATAAAATAAATGCATAAATGCATAATAAAAAATGCATGTTTTTTATTATTATTATTATAAGAATTTCACTGAACTTCAACTTGTTTTTATTTTATTGTGACAAAAGCGCCTTCCGTCGGCTTGATCGAGAGACTAGCTAATGCATGATGCTGCGAGTGACACCATGACCTATGTGGAAAAACAGTTTCGAGACATATTTATAAGGACAAGTTTGGGATCAGTAAGATTGTTTTAATCTTTTTGAAAGAAGTCTCTTCTGCTCGCCATGCTTTAATTTGATGTATTTATTTCAAAAATACAGAAAAGGGGTGAAATATTAATATACAATTTGAAATAAGTGTTTTATATTTGAACGTAATTTATTCCTGTGATCAAAGCTGAATTTTAAGCATCATTACTCCCGTCTTCAGTCACATTATCCTTCAGAAATCTCTCTAATATGATGATTTGATGCTCAAGAAACATTTTGAAAACAGTTTTTTGTGAAAAGTCATTCACTTTTTATATATTATAGGTCTCCTTGCTAAATAAAAATATTAATTTCTTTTTAAAAAATGATGCAAACCTCAAACTTTTGAACGGTGCATAAAGCAAAACACAGTTTCATCCCTATAATAAACCATTATGACCAGGTAATTCCCTCAATTCACCTACCATTGACTCTTTAACAAAGTCAACATATCAATTTTCCTAAACCAACACAACTGACCAGCTCCGCACAACACAGTTGTGAATCTGCAATGACCTCTACATTTCTCAGCTTTGCACTTTCATTATGTTATTCATCACACACACGCACGCGCGCGCGCATACACACACACACACAGTGACTCACACTGTCCTTTGAATCTGGCCAATTTAGTACAATAGGACACCAGGTAGACTTTCATGTTGTTTCTCATCTGACCCAACAGGAAGATCTCAAAAAACAAAAATGTGCGTGCTTTTACGTTTATTATAGTTTGTCTCAGCATGAATGCAATGAAGCACTGATGTGTAGCCTATGTGTGTGTGTGGAGGCTGAATATCTGACTGGGCTGTTTTGTCTTCCCATTCGTGCGATCTCATCATTTTTGAAGAGCACAGCTGCCGGATCATCTCTGAACGCTTCCCTTCTCTGACTTATGCATATGAGGACAATCAAAACATAACGCACAGTAGCACCCTTTCATTTGGAGACTAAAAGACCTGACCAATCCATGCAAGGTGTTCAGAAACTGCCCTTTATAGACTACATGAGTGAAAGTTACTCACCAGAAACTTCCCGTTCGCCCCGAGCACGAGTGCCCTGAAAACACTCGAGACGGTCCGTTTCAGAAGCGCTGGCGAAGAGAAACAGATCTTGTTGTCTTCAGGAAGCTTGTGTGATGCCCAGGCTTCTCAACCCCATCCTGCTCATTCCATGGCATCTTCTTTCCTCCGTCTCACTGTCAATGATTTTCACTCTCTTCTCTTTTCCATGCCAAAGAGTCTCTTCCCGAGGTCTCACTCAGTCGCGGTCAATGCTGCACGGAGCGCCGCGTGTGTGTGTGTGGATCCCATCTGTCCCTCTCTCGACCTCCGCTCAAGAACGTCAACTCTATAGTGTCTGAGCTCAGAGCCAGTGTGTGTGTGTGTGTATGTGTGTTCATATCCGTGTGTGGGAGAAGGAAGCAGCCAATGGGAAAGGGAGGGAGTGACGGGAGTAAGCACACGCGCAGACCTAAAGGCAGCGAATAAACAGAAGGGTTGGAAGAATCCTGTTTTCAACCCTCTACTGTTTCGGCTTAAAGGAAATGATCTTTATTTACTCACCCTCATGTTGTTCCAAACCTGGATGATTTGATTTTTCACTTGAGCACAAATTAAAAGGGATAGTTCGCTTTGAAAATTAATTTTTGGCATGTTTTAGCTTACCTCAAGGGCATCCAAGATGTAGGTGTCTTTGTTTCCGCAGTAGTTTCAATTTTGATATTTTTAGGTCAAACCGTTCTTGTCTGTCAGTAGGGTTGGGTATCGAGAATCGAGTATCGATTGGAACCGGGACTAACTTTTCGTTTTTCCCGGAATCGTTCAAAAGTTAAAATTTCGATTCCTAGTTTCGATATTCACAGTCCGCCGACCAGAAGAAGAAACCGCTGAACAACACCAATGAAGAAGTGTCTACCGGAAGTTTTGGCATAACCGCGCGAGTCGAACATCAGTAGCTTACGTCGGCGGTCCAAAGTGTGGCTTCAATTTTCTAAAAATATCAAAATCTCGGTAAATGCAGAGTATTTCCCTTTAGAAAGGAGTATTTCCTTCAGAAAGACCGTTGGTTAGCAAGGTTAGCTAAACTTTTTTGACCCTGCCACTTAAAAGAATCGGAATCGAGAATCGTTGGGAACCGGAATCGGAATCAGAATCGTTCAAATTCAAACGATACACAACCCTAGTGAACACACTACTCGCACTATTTATACTACAAAACGTCATAGAATAGTGCATAAGAATGTGAATTGGGACGCACCGTGACGAGAAAGATGTCTGAATTCACAGAAACGTATGCGAAATATACCCTGCTGAGTGGCGAGACAGTGAAGTGCACATGGGAAAGATGTGTAAATGGCAGTGAAGTGATGCAACGGGCGCTGTAGGTCACATGACAACATGGTGAATGTATTCATGCTATATATAGAATATCATTTTTTTAACCATCACGAAGACTATAAATATATGTATGAACTTGCTTGAGGATTTCTCCTTTTGTGTTACACAGAAAAAAAAAACGGAGAGAATTTGGTGAACTACCCCTTTAAGATGGGTATATCATCAGCAGCAGCGCTTGAGGGTGTGTGTGTGTGTGTGTGTGGGAGCGTGCCTGGCCATTTAATTAAAGCAGAGGATGCCGGAGATGCACAGGAGGGACAGAGAGAGACACGGCAGACGGCTGATGATGATGATGATGGTGATGAAGAGGAGGGGGAGGGAGATGCAGGATGGTCAGACAGGAGGATATCAGGGGTCATCAGATGGGACCATGTGGTTGTGCAGGAAAAAAGCCACCAGGAATCAGTAAAGCAGGTGGAGTAGATGAAGGGTAAATGAAGGACTGCATAAAGGTATGAAGATGAAAGCTGTGGCATATGTATAAGCATAAGGTGAAATTCGTATCTTGGCCAAGTGAGGGCAGATTAAATACAAAGGGATTGTTTTCCCAAAAATTCTGTCATTTCTGGTATCATTCACTCACCCTCTTGTCGCACTGAAATTGTATGACCAAAAGGCAGAACATTTTTGCTCATACATGAAAGTGAATGAATATAGATGCAGCTAAGCTCTTAAAAAAGGCCACGATAGAATAATAAAATCAGTCCGTATGACTCATGAATTAGTCTTTCAAGTTCACTGAAATCCTTCCCATCCAACCACCTCATTCTTATCACAATTTCAAACTTGCAAGATAAGTTATATCATCACCAACGTCAAGTCTGATTAAATGTTTTCACATGGCATATGCCTATAATGGCATAACAACGAGATATGAAAACTACTGTGGAGAGGAATAATGAATTAGATTTCAGTCTGTTTCTCACACCATTTGACTTAAAGGGATACTCCACTTTTTTTGGAAATAGGCTCATTTTACAGTTCCCCCAGTTGAGTTTTACCGTTTTTGAATCCATTCAGCCGATTTTCTGATATTTAGAAGAATATCAGTAACCAGACAGTTTCTGGTCTCATTGACTTCCATAATAGGAAAAAAATATATACTATGGAAGTCAATGAGAACTGTCTGGTTACTGATATTCTTCTAAATATCAGAAAATCGGCTGAATGGATTCGAAAACGGTAAAACTCAACTGTTTAACTCTGGGGGAGTGGTAAAATGAGCCTATTTCCAAAAAAGTGGAGTATCCCTTTAAGATGATAGGGAAAATTGGTGATGGCAAAACAATATGAGATTATGTCCATGAAAATAGGCAAAATTATGTCAATGCTTTTGCGCTCTCTTACTAAACGTTCCCCTGAAAAAACTGCATTTGTTTCTTGGGGAAGCAAAACTTTTCTGAGAGAACGGAAAAAGCATTGAAATATTTTTATTTTCATCACCGTGTCCGTTTAGGGCTCCGTGGAATATAGCGGACAAGTACAGACTTAATTTGTGGTTATATTATATAACTTTTTGCATAAAGCATAAATAATATCTACAATATGTCTATACACATTGTTCAAAACATCGGCAATAGGATTTTTTTTATGGATGTATCTTATGCTAACCAAGGCTGCTATTTGATTTGAAGAGTAAAAACAGTAGTGATAAGGTGAAATATTACTACAATTTAAAATAACGCTCTAGCTAAATATTTTTAAAAATGTAATTTGGCGTCGTTTTATACATAAACAATATTTAAATTTTATATTTACATATAAACAATATGAATGTAAGCCAGAGGAGAACTGGCCCCCGACTGAGCCTGGGCTCTCCCAAGGTTTTTTCTCCATCCAATCTGATGGAGTTTTGGTTCCTTGCCACTGTCGCCTTCCTTTTGGCTTGCTTAGTTGGGGTTATTTAATATTTAACAATATTATCGATCTGTGTTGTACTACTTTCATGTTATCACTGTGAAGCTGCTTTGATACAATCTGTTTTGTGAAAAGCGCTATATAAATAAATGTGACTTGACTTAATTTATTCCTGTGGTGCAAAGCTGAATTTTCAGCATAATTCCTCAGAAATCCTTCAGAAACCATTGTAATATGCGGATTTGGTGCTTAAGAAACATTTCCATGACTTTATTTGAAATAGAAATCTTTTGAATGAATTGTGAAAACCAGACCTTATGTAGCCCCGCCCCTTTTCAGCGCCGCGCTCGTTGTCTTTTGACTTCCGGTCTGTATTTCCACAGCGATCTTGCTTATGAATGAACTGCTCGTAAAAATTTTCCCGACATTTGTTAAGGCATCTGCTTTTCAATGCTTATGATAGACATTACAATGCTCATGATAACTTTTGTTAACTCTATTCACCAGCTAATTACTCCTCGACAGCGATGCCATAGAAATATACAAAGCAACCGCAAAAACGGAAGTTCGAAGACAACATACTAAAGATGACGGCGCCCACGTTTCTGGTGCATAAGGTCAGGTAGAGACACAGCTGAAAACAATACGTGCTGCTGAGTCCAGGCAGAGAATTATGGGAGATGTAGTTTGTGATGGAATGACAATAGTCTGATGTGGAGGGCCCTCTGGTGGCTCTCAAGGGCACCCCAGCTGATGACCCTTACAGAGCCCTTCTTGTGACTCACAACAAGCATTGATTAAAGTTTATTCGTGTTTTTACCACAGAATGAAGAACTTTTGACTTTGTCTCTGTCAGCCCATCTGAGGGATCATAAAGTAAAATGCCTTTATTCTGTCCCGACTCTCTTTCTTCCGCACCTCTGAAGCCAAACCCTCCCTGTCATCTTTTCTCCTGATGAAAGCATTAGTTCTATCTTTCTCTTATCTGATGTAACTCAGACAACCTCATTTCTGCGTAAAGAACCCTCACCTACTGCATTGAGCTGATACACACCAGCCTCGGGCCAGAAGACTTGATTTACGTCACATATCATTACGGCTCTTCAGAGATCTGAGGAACAAAACAGTGATTTTAAGAGACTTCTTTTCTGTACATCACTCCCGAAAGGACTAGCAGAAGTTCAAACCCTTCAATATGACATCATTGGCTGTGTCAGCTAAAACAACACACATCTACTGCAGTGAACAAAGTGATTAATGATATTAATTGCAGAATAACCCACCTTGAGAAAGGTTAACATGTTCATGAGTTATTTTGATATTTTTAACCATCTTTTAAAATGCTAGCTTGATACTAATTTTGTGGACTTTCATCAAACATGAAGGAATGTTCTAGATTGTTGGTTCTCATGTCATTCAAAACTTTATCCTTTAAACTTTTATTCAAGTCACTTTCCAAAAAGGTATCTTTACTTTTACTCACGTATGACTCCTTGGAACTTTATACAACACTGACGTATTACTCAAAACATCCTCACAAACTACAGCAATAATTCCATAGATAGTGTCTCATGGTGGCTATGATAATGATGCAGTTTAGAGTCAAAGAAGCATCTTTCATAAATCATATTGAATGCTTTTGCCTCTGAAACAGAATAGATCCTAAATATCACCTTTATCGTGGACAGAGGTCGACCAATCAATCATCTCAGTGTGTGTACGACGGCTCTGTATCACTAGGTCACATCTGGACACTAACTGTGATGGATGAGAAGAAAGGATGACTAGACACATACGTGAGCTGGTATTTCACCTTCAATTTATTCTATTCAGATAAGATTTTCCCACAAGTATAAATACCGGTATACCAAGTATGATATAGAACTGACCTGAGCTGGATGATGATATCAATATTTTCTGCAGAGCTGCTGTATAGACCATTTCACGAGATGTAAACAACACTGGTCCAGAAGCACTTCCTGTTTCAGTTTTTTAACACTATATAAACATTGGGATAAAGTAGGCTAACCAACAGGACATCTACAACTGAATCAAAAAGTTAAACAAACATCTTTAAGATGTTTTCTTTACATTTGAAATTAAGAAACCATTTACAAACTGAAACAGGAATTGCTTGGACCTTATGTAGCCCCGCCCCTTTTCAGCGCTGCGCTCGTTGTCTGTTGACTTCCGGTCTGTATTTTCGTATTTTCACAGCGGAATCTTGCATATGTATGAATGAACTGCTCGTAAAAAATATTCCCGGTCGACATTTGTTAAGACATCTGCTTTACAATGCTTATGATACACATTACAATGCTCATGATAACTTTTGTTAACTCTACAATAAGTAAATCCACTTCACCAGCTAATTACTCCTCGACAGCGTTGCCATAGAAATATACAGAGCGACCGCGAAACCGGAAGTTCAAAGACAATATTCTAAAGATGACGGCGGCCACGTTTCTCTGGTGCATAAGGTCTCATTTATTAACTTTACAGTTATTAAACTGACCTGAATCAACTGATTTCACATTAATAATGATTATTTTGTCTTTTTAGAACTGCTTAAGAATTGAATTGAAAAGCTGCTTTGAAACAATCTGTATTGGAAAAAGTGCTATCAATGACTTGACTTGATTTACTTTGTATGCATTTACAAATATTAAACTGCAAAACTGGTCATTTCAGAAATAAATGATACGGAGTCACAGCCATACGCTCACTATCATATGATCAGCCAAATTTGCATATCAACACCCATTCAGTGAACCTAACTCATCCTCATTAAGTTCAATGTCTGTGAACTAAAATATTGTGTGGTCACTGACATATTGACAAGATGTCTTAAAGGTACAGTAGTAGAAATTGCTTTAAATGGTTTAGAGTGGAAGAAAAACTAAATATGACTGCAAGAAACCTTGACGGGAAGGTCAAGGGGAAAAAATGCTTCAATAGTGTACAATTTTATTCCTTTAATGGGTTAATCTAATAAAAGCATGCCCAGGTTTAATTTTTAATAATGGATTCGATAATGAAAAAAACAAACTACATATATATATATATATATATATATATATATATATATATATATAGTACAATAGGACATATGTGTATATATATATATATATATATATATTACATAGATAGGACATCGATATATATTTCTATATATATATTTATGACACATTCAATGGGGTTCTGTGAGATTCACCCTCACATCCTTTCGTGTTATAATCTATTTTCAGTACAGCTGAATATGTGAAGTGTGTGTGTGTGTGTGTGTGTGTTGACTTCACACCCCTAGTGATGGTTATAGATGTGAACACATGGTTAGAGAACAGGTAATGTGTTCTGACACAAAGAACAAAGAGAACCGAAGTCGAAGAAAATACACACACAAACATATAGACGCACAGACTACAAAATCCCGCCTCCTTTAGACACTTACATTCAGCAGACCTCAGCTTTATGAACGCAATAACATGCTCACCTCCTTAAGAACCATTGCCACTTTACTCATAATAAAAGAAATAATAAATTAGATCAGCATATAAACTATATTTTAGAACTATTGACATTTTTTTTGCATTGTGAATATCATTATAATGTAATTTCAATAAATAATTAAATAAATGTATTCATACAACATAATGAATTAAACTGATTTGTGAAACTACTTGTAAAATATCTGGATGCATTATAGTAGTATAGGTTGTATCAGCGATTTCAGGCCCAAACTTTGACCACTCTGTCCATCCCAAGAGCTTCTCCTCCTTCATCTCTCATCTCCCAGAGCTTTCATTCCTGACCATCAATTTCCTGAACAAGAGGCCGGCAGGCTTTGATCAATACGTCACTGTTGTTTTCCCTCCCTCTTTATCTAAATCTGTGCCTCTGGAAAAATGACAAGACAAACTCCGGCCTCTTTGTCTTAATTTTTACTGCCCCAAATTGAATTCCGCCACCCTTCCATCACAAGTGAGAAGTTCAAGGGGCAGAAGAAAGTAAAGAGAGTAGGAAAACAGTACCAGTAAGGAAAATGCTGGCTTCTGAGAAAAGAAATACTGTCAATAATGAAACAATCCTGTCAGAGTTACAAACTACAACTCCCATAATGCATCTCCATGCAGGACAGTAAGGGGTGGGGTTAGGGATCAGGGGTGGAGATGGATAGGATTAGGGGTGGGGTTAGGGATCAGGGGGTGGAGATGGTAGGATTAGGGGTGGGGTTAGGGATCAGGGGGTGGAGATTGGTAGGATTAGGGGTGGGGTTAGGGATCAGGGGGTGGAGATGGTAGGATTAGGGGTGGGGTTAGGGATCAGGGGGTGGAGATAGGTAGGACTAGGGGTGGGGTTAGGGATCAGGGGGTGGAGATAGTAGGATTAGGGGTGGGGTTACGGATCAGGGGGTGGAGATTGGTAGGATTAGGGGTGGGGTTACGGATCAGGGGGTGGAGATGGTAGGATTAGGGGTGGGGTTAGGGATCAGGGGGTGGAGATTGGTAGGATTAGGGGTGGGGTTACGGATCAGGGGGTGGAGATTGGTAGGATTAGGGGTGGGGTTAGGGATCAGGGGGTGGAGATGGTAGGATTAGGGGTGGGGTTAGGGATCAGGGGGTGGAGATTGGTAGGATTAGGGGTGGGGTTAGGGATCAGGGGGTGGAGATGGATAGGATTAGGGGTGGGGTTACGGATCAGGGGGTGGAGATTGGTAGGATTAGGGGTGGGGTTAGGGATCAGGGGGTGGAGATGGTAGGATTAGGGGTGGGGTTACGGATCAGGGGGTGGAGATTGGTAGGATTAGGGGTGGGGTTAGGGATCAGGGGGTGGAGATGGTAGGATTAGGGGTGGGGTTACGGATCAGGGGGTGGAGATTGGTAGGATTAGGGGTGGGGTTAGGGATCAGGGGGTGGAGATGGATAGGATTAGGGGTGGGGTTACGGATCAGGGGGTGGAGATTGGTAGGATTAGGGGTGGGGTTAGGGATCAGGGGGTGGAGATGGTAGGATTAGGGGAGGGGTTACGGATCAGGGGGTGGAGATTGGTAGGATTAGGGGTGGGGTTAGGGATCAGGGGGTGGAGATTGGTAGGATTAGGGGTGGGGTTAGGGATCAGGGGGTGGAGATTGGTAGGATTAGGGGTGGGGTTACGGATCAGGGGGTGGAGATAGGTAGGATTAGGGGTGGGGTTAGGGATCAGGGGGTGGAGATTGGTAGGATTAGGGGTGGGGTTAGGGATCAGGGGGCGGAGATGGGTAGGATTAGGGGTGGGGTTAGGGATCAGGGGGTGGAGATTGGTAGGATTAGGGGTGGGGTTAGGGATCAGGGGGCGGAGATGGGTAGGATTAGGGGTGGGGTTAGGGATCAGGGGGTGGAGATTGGTAGGATTAGGGGTGGGGTTAGGGATCAGGGGGTGGAGATGTGTAGGATTAGGGGTGGGGTTACGGATCAGGGGGCGGAGATGGGTAGGATTAGGGGTGGGGTTAGGGATCAGGGGGTGGAGATTGGTAGGATTAGGGGTGGGGTTAGGGATCAGGGGGTGGAGATGTGTAGGATTAGGGGTGGGGTTACGGATCAGGGGGCGGAGATGGGTAGGATTAGGGGTGGGGTTAGGGATCAGGGGGGCAGAGATGGGTAGGATTAGGGGTGGGGTTAGGGATCAGGGGGGGCGGAGATGGGTAGGATTAGGGGTGGGGTTAGGGATCAGGGGGCGGAGATGGGTAGGATTATGGGTGGGGTTACGGATCAGGGGGTGGAGATGGGTAGGATTAGGCATATGTAAGGTGGGAGGAGCTGGATCTGGATCCAACTCCTCCCCCTGGATTTTGTTTTCTGCAGTGAGGACAATCTCAAAAAGTGCCTCTGTATGAGTTCTTGTTTTTAATATTTTTATATGATATAGTTCAGCAATATAACATGAGTAAAAGAGATGTTTTTCCGAATTTCAACACAATTCCAAATGTGATAGACAGTTTAATAACAAGGCTATATTTTAGACACATTATTGTCTATTTTTGCTCTATTTAAATCCAAACAAAGCTAGAACAGAACGGTTGTGCATCTCAGAGCAAAACACAGCGGCGTTCCGTTTTGAACGAATCAATTGAATTAATATTTCAATGAGACAGTGATGTACAGCCAAATATAAAGTATAATTTCCTCTTTTTATCATTTCATATTTCTGTATTCCAAATGTTATATTTAAAACATTAATCTCATAACATTATGCAATTGTGATTGCAATGTAATTTCATTAATGTCACCATAAGCTGCATTAAACAGCCTGTAACTGTAATAATAATTAAATTCTGCAATGCATCTTATTGATACAGATTTTATTTTATTATAATATAATATTGGCCCGTAATGGGAAAGTTTATTTCTGTCATCGATCAGAAGGTGCTCGTAAATTTTTCAAATGAAAAATGAAAGAATAAGAACGTAATTGTAAAGCCTCGCCACAACTCATTTTAACCATAGACTGTTATTAGATATTAACCCATTTGAACCGCTTGTCTAAATACTGCAGAGCACACTAGAGCACTTCTGACCTCTGGTGCATATTCAGGGAATCACACGTTTGTGAAATATGAACAATAGCTTTCCATTAATTCCCTTTCCTAGTATTTGTCTGCATATCTGCATAAATGCTCTTTATGAGAGGGAATAATTTAAGGAAGGGAATGTAATGCTCAAACCTCATGTTGATTCAACCTGTTTGACTTTCTCTCTTCTGTCAAACACAAAAAGGTGTTTACCGGACTGCCAAGCTGTTTTTTATGCAATAAAAGTAAACAGTGACTTAGCAAGAACAAAAAGCACTGTCAAATTCTAGTACTAAAAATTAATTCTAATTCCTGCATTGCATGTCACAGAAATGATCAGTATCTTTGTCTTGTTATATATTTAAACATCCTTACATTTACATTTGTCTGAGAATATTTTTTTTTAATTGGTCCTGCATGCGTCTTAAATGTGTGTGGTCTTTGTATTGTGTTTTATAAATAGTATCAGAGAAATATATAGTATCTGACATGTGGTTAGGCTAGCTGATATAAATACTTCTAGAAAGCTGATGTTGAATAAATAGAATATTTGCATTTTTGAGGAAAAAGTCACTAAATATTGTGAAAAAAATTAACCAAAATGTTGATCACGTGAAATAGGCAAATTAAACAAATCCCCTTAGATTTCAACTTAAAATCTTGACATTGATTAGAAGCAAGTCCATATTAGTATTCATTTAACATTGCATTTCCATTGTATTCCAATAGAGTACGCGTTCAATAACACAACACACTTTCTATAATTTATTAAAGGTGAAATCCTCAAATCTATTTTGAAGTAAAATACCACACCAAGCAGAAGGTGGTAAGAGTGTTTATTGAGGTCGAGTCGTTACAAACGAGATTATTCTCCAGTTGCCTTCACATTTCAACTCGAAACGGGTTTATATCGCGAACACAATAGTGCAACACAAGATTCATCATATTATTTGCTCCATAAATACACCAAACAAACCCCCAGTCAAGCTGAATGCATGTTTTGCATTTGATCTGGAATTAGATGTAAAATAACCGTTGGTTTTCTCTTCATTTACACTGTTTCAGCTAAATGTCTGTATTACTGACACACACATATGAACAATAAAAGAGAAATGACTACAAAAAAGATTTAGAGGGACAGTTTAGTCCTAAAAAGATGCACAAGGAGTCAAATCATATATCATTTTCCACATATACACACTTCCACATTTGTGGATTTTTTCCACAAATCCACATAAATATTGCTAAACTTTATTGGATTCAAGTTCTTTGCCTGAAAATGTGCAACCTGTTATGAGCGTGTGGATAACGTTTGAATTGCATATATAATGTTTTAACATTATGCATCACATTAAGTTTAACAGTTTGTTATCTAAATCTCTTTATTAGCGAGCTGTTTTGTAGCTTTGTTTTAATAAATGCTTTTCATATTCTGAAAGAGTATGTAGTCACAAGACATCAGGCTCTTTTATCTGAAAATGGATTCCTCGCGCTATGACCCGTTTGGAGACAGACAGACTGGTTTTGTGGTGGGACAGACAGAGACAGAAGAGGCAGATGCCCATCACAAGAGGAGAAGAGAGGCGTGATTGGGCTACGGTGCTAGCGGCAGCGCTCTAAGCCAATCGGTGAGCTGCCACATGTCACATGTCACAGCGTGCTGGTGGAGGAGGATGCCAGCCGTTTCCCTATATATATTCTGAGAAAGAAAGAAAGAAAGAAAGAAAGAAAGAAAGAAAGAAAGAAAGAAAGAAAGAAAGAAAGAAAGAAAGAAAGAAAGAATAGTTAGAAGAAAGGTTAGTTAGAAAGAAAAAAGAAAGATTAGTTAGAAAAAAGAAAAGATAGAAAGTAATTAAGAATGAAAGAAAGAAAGAATGAAAGAAAGAAAGAAAGAAAGAAAGAAAGAATATTTAGAAAGAAAGAATAGTTAGAAGAAAGGTTAGTTAGAAAGAAAAAAGAAAGATTAGTTAGAAAAAAAGGAAAGGTAGAAAGTAATTAAGAAAGAAAGAAAGAAAGAAAGAAAGAAAGAAAGAAAGAAAGAAAGAAAGAAAGAAAGAAAGAAAGAAAGAAAGAAAGAAAGAAAGAAAGAAAGAAAGAAAGAAAGAGAGAAAGAAAGATAATCTATCATCGTTTCTCATCTTTGTGTTCTTTCTTATTCAACATCAATGGATGTAATGAAAATGTAAGTCAAAAATTCAATTTGTTCAGCTCAATACATTTTAGAGAGTCTGAGCACAAACGCTTTTATTTGTTTTTTGATTTATTGCAAACAGAGACATATGGGACTCGGAGGCTTATGCAGAGAAACACTCACAGCGTCATGAGCCAAAGAAAAGACCATCTAAGACTAATGGTCAAAAGTTTGAGATCAGTAATTCATACTTTTATTCAGCGAGGACCCATTTAAATCATCAAAAGTGAAGAGGAAAGAAGAGGAAAAAGTGAAAAGTGTCTCCATTAGCAATTCTATTTAAAGGAGTAGTTCACTTTTAAAAAAAAACTTTTGCTGATAATTTACTCACCCCCATGTCATCCAAGATGTCCATGTCTTTCTTTCTTCAGTCGAAAAGAAATTAAGGTTTTTGATGAAAACATTCCAGGATTTTTCTCCATATAATGGACTTCAATGGGAACCAAACGGTTCAAGGTCCAAAAGACAGTTTCAGTGCAAACTGCAAACTGTTCAAAGGGCTTTAAGCGATTCCAGACGATGAATAAGGGTCTCATTAAGAGAAATGATCACTCATTTAATAAATAAATAACAAAGTTTAAGTTTCATAACCTCAAATGCTCGCCTTGCTCTGTTATGTGACACATGTTCGTGACTCTCTGTTTGAAATCGTTTATCAAAATGAACAAATCTTTTTTCGAGTCATTTGGTTCATTCAACATACGAAATGAAGGAGTTGACTCTGGAAAAGATTTGTTCATTTTGATAAATGAGTTTAAACAGGAGAGTCACGAACGCGCATCACAGAACAGAGCAAGGCGACCATTTGAGCTTATAAAAATTAAACTTTCTTATTTATTTATTAAATGAGCGATTGTTTCGTTTGATAAGACCCTTATTCACCGTCTGGAATCGTTTAAAGCCCTTTGAACAGTTTGTAGTATGCACTGAAACTGTCTTTTGAACCTTGAACCATTTGGTTCCCATTGAAGTCCATTATATTGAGAAAAATCCTGGAATGTTTTCATCAAAAACCTTAATTTCTTTTCGACTGAAGAAAGAAAGACATGGACATCTTGGATGACATGGGGGTGAGTAAATTATCAGCAAAGTTTTTTTTTAAGTGAACTACTCCTTTAAATGCATAAACACTCCCAATCAAAAACAAATAAAACAGATTGCCTTCACTAATGGATGGCAAAACACACACTCTGACATTTGAGCACTATGTGTACAATGGTGTATTTAAATTCCAAACACTGACGGCAAATAAGGCTTACGATGGGATCGAAAATGGCTCTTTCCCAATCAACATCAATCATCTTTTGCATTAAAATCACCCAAAGACTCAATGAGTTCAATGAATCCTACACTTTTTTAACGCAGATAAACAGTGCTTTAATTCTGTAAAATATTAAAATGCACAGAGGGAACTAGATATGGATTGTTTGAACAGATAAATGCCATTGCTGCAGTTTTTATGAAAAAACTGTCTTAAAGCGATCGCTGATTTTCAATGATATATGATATGATATGAAATATGATTTGCCTCACCCCAGACCCAGCGTCAGAGCATGTGAGGCGAGCAGAGAGGGCAAGAGGATGAGGAGCACGTCCGAAGAAAACAAACCCCTCTTCATCACCTCAGTCTTCCTCACGCTCAGAGAGCCTGACTGCTTTGGGTGATGAAACACAAACTCCCTACAGAGAGAGAGAGAGAGAGAGATCAGGGTCATTCAGCAATATAATCTAGATATATATACATGGATTTTGGACTCTGGAGATGTGAGAATATAAATATATTCAATAAGGGGCCCTATTTTATCTAAAAGTGTGGCGTCTGGAGTCCAATCCTGCTCCTGGAGGTCCACTGTCCTGCAAAGTTTAGCTCCAACCCTAATTAAACACACCTGAAGCAGCTAATCAAAGTCTTACTAGGCCAAAGCTGCTTGAATGTCAATGGAGAAGCTTCACTCGGCTGAATAAAACGCTTTTGTGAGGAAATAGCTTATTTCAGGGATGGGCAACTTCGCTCCTGGAGGGCCACTGTCCTAGAGAGTGTAGCTCCAATCATAGATATCCATAATAAAAGCTAGATGTCTTACGACAGAGTCTCTTTCGTCATCACCGGCGGCCATCTTGTCACAGGCAAGCTGATGTAAAATCTTGATGGATTTACAAACGGTTTGGTTTCTTACAAACGTTATTATTAACTAGTGTTGGGTGTAACTAATTACTAAGTAATTAGTCACTGTAATTTAATTACTTTTCCCTTGAAAATGTAAAGTAAGGGATTACTCTTCATTTATCTGTTATTTAATTACAGTTACTTCTGATGTAATTGATGTAAATACTGTGTATAGATCAATCCGATCTCACAGTGATTCATTTGCATTTTATGAGTACAAATTCGTATGAATTATTGTAAAATATGTATGAAAAAAGTGTGAAATGTCATGAGATCAGACAACAATAGTGGGTTTAACATCAAAATGTATTGTCTGATGTTAAAAAGTATGTTTTTATAATGTAACCTTCTCCACCTTGGTCAGTTTAAGGATAATTCATGCAATTTTATAGTATTTAATTGAAAGAATTAAAACAGATTCATGTCTATCCTTACGTATTATTCAGCTGGTTGAGATTGAAATGGGATAGTGAAAGTAATTAGTAATTAAAAGTAATTAAATACCTTTTAGAGAGAGTAATTTGTACAGTAATCTAATTACATTGTTGAAGAGGTAATTAGTAACTACTTTTTTAGAGTAACTTACCCAACACTGTTATTAACGTGGCAATAATTCAGGATGATTATATATGTATGCGGTCAGTGTAATAACTACATCTCTCACGTTTATAACAACCCAAACCGTTTGAAAATAGGTAGAAAATTGAACAAGTTATGGTTATTTAAAAAGTACATGCACCATTGAAACACAGTGTTACGAGTGAGCGAGCTGCCTGTGACAAGATGGCCGCCATGTGCGGACGTCGACCTTCATTGGCCCGTTGAAATCATAATCAACCACCCCTTTAAGGCACTTTTCACTCATTTCTATGGTATCCGCAAACAGCGATAAAGTCGAAATTAAATGATGTCAAGGCTGTAATGCGATTGGTTATCAAGGCACACGTTATCAAGTTAGCCGTTACGCTTTCACGTTACGCTTTTTTTTCTCGAAAAAAAGAGTTGGACCCTCATATCTCCCAATAATACGACCATGACTCGGAGTACGCATACTAGAAACCTGAGGCAAGTTGGAGCTAAACCCTGCAGGACTTTCCTGGACCGAGTTTAGTTTTAGAAACAAATATCACGTCAGACTGGAGAATAACAAGGGTGCACCATGTGACCCTGAAGGTGTTTTAAGCTTATTTCTCTGAAACAGATTAAGCCAAATTCAGCATTGTAATCCGTTTAAATCGTATGTATCCCATCATATAAAGCTTGTTGCTATAATGAAATCAGACTGGACCTCATACACGTGAGAATATGCAAAGAAGTTTCATGAAAAGACATTATTTAAACATCACAGACTGACATCACAGCTCAACGGTTGCAGGAAAATGGAGTAGATAGTCTATGTTCGCATTTTTTGTTCTTTTTTTAGAAGGGCTGCAATGACTAATCGATAAAACGATCAAATTTAATGTGAACGTTTTAATTAAATGGCTCTATTTCTTCAAATAACCTTTGAAACATTTGTGCAGCAAGATTTATTTTTGCACAGTGCGTATATGCACCTTGAAAATTGACAATGACAAAGTAAAGCTTTTTGTGCTTTCTCAAAGGGTTTTTGCTTTTAATAGCACCATGATATCGGAGCAGTCTCTATTGCTAAAATCTGCAATCCTACATCATTAAACGTTGCAATCCAAAAAAGTTTTTGTTGCAAAGTTGTTTTTTTTTTTTTTTTTTATCTGTAATGATATGTGCATTGTAAACTTTCTCCTCTAGAGAGCCAACTCAGATTCGCTGACTCACGGTGTGGCGCACAAGCTATTTTTGTGTGGCGACTAAATGATCCTCTCTGAGATTTAAGCAGAGGTATGCAGGGCTAACGGAGGTCAAACGCTCCACTGCAAGAACTGGCAATCTGTGAAGACACATCCGCACACAAGAACACCTCGTTTGTTTTCTTCCAAAATGACGTTTTTATGTCCTTAATAAGCATCGTTTTATCTAGGACTGTAAACTGGCATCATGTGCAAACAAAATAAAAAGTTTCAACTTTATTATTCTATCTATTCCAGTGATTTTTTGGTCAGTTGAACCTTAAACTCAAGTTAATTTACTATATGAACTATCCAAAAAAAAATTTGTGGTTGGTAAGATTTTTTAAAAAGTTTTTGAAAGAGGTCTCTTACTTATTTGATCAAAAATAAAGTAAAATTGTGAAATCAAAATCAAAGCTGAATTTTCAGCATCATTACTCCAGTCTTCAGTGTCACATGATCCTTCAGAAATCACTCTAATATGATGATTTGATGCTCAAGAAACATTTCTGATTGTCATCAATGTTAAAAACGGTTGTGCTGCTTCATATTTTGGTGGAAACTGAGATACGTTTCAACATAGAAATATTTTGTAAGATTATAAATGTTTTTACTGGCACTTTTCATCAATTTAATGCATCCTTAGTGAATAAATTCTTAATCATTTTTTTTACGTAATATTAATGTGATTTTTTTAATGCAGATTTTAATTAATGGAAAGTAATGCAAACAACTCAAAAATGCAAATGGTCTCTAAAAATAAATAGTTTCTTTAAGCAAAAAAAAAAAATTGGGGGCAAAGTATTGATTTCAATACATACAGTACATGTATATCCATTAATACTAACTTTTGTATATAAAACCTGAGGAAAGGGTTCGGATTAAGCTATTTCCAAAAGTCTAACAAACAAAGCCCCTGCAGTTCCATCATATACCACAAACTCAGGTCTATTCAAACCTAATACATTTATTAATTACTAACCATCAACCGCCTATATCTCTTTAGAAGGTGAACTGAAGAGACGAACATGATTTAAACTGAATCAAAGCATGAATTAAAGGTAAATCTTACTTGGGCGGGAGGTTTTCTGGCCGACTGGACCAATCCCACACCCATTCAGCACTCGCTTGCCTGTCATTCTCATCCGACTGAAAGAGAAAAATTCAGATTCAGATTATTTATTCATTATTTACATGATTATTCATGGCAAAAATTAATTTACAAAAATACAAACATCATATAAATACAACAAAAAACAAAACAAATATAAACATGAAGTCATATTATACAATATATATTTTGTTTAAATTAACATATGATAAAAAATCTAGAACCTTTTCAGGCATAATCTCATTAAATATGTCCTTCAAAGAAGTAACTTCATAAAAGAGCCTTCTACTTGCGTTAAGTCCAGGACAATCTAATAAAAAAATGTTTGACAGATAAAGGAATTTTAGTTAGGTCTTCACCTTTAAGCAAAAAAGCATGGGTCAAACTTGTATGACCCATACGGCATCTGGTGTAGACCACTTGATCAAATCTAGTTTTAAAATTGGTAGAAAGTCTGATTGTTATTTCCGGATGGAAAGAGAAAGAGAGCAAACATCAAAATCAAATGCATGCATTACATCAGTGCTTCAGGAACCAGTCCATACAGTGGACATCAAGTGGTGACCTGATACAACCATGTTTGTCCTTATTACAAGTGAACCTGTTTTTAAAGGGATATTTCAGGATTTAGCATTAAGCTTTGTATTAGCAGAAAACCTGTAGTATTTTCAAATTATCGTGCTTTCCACCCTCATATCCCCCTGAGATACGAAATTTATGTATTTTTTGTTTGGAAAAAATCCTCAGATGACGCAAAAAATCATCATCTTGTCTTAACAAGGGCTCAGGGCAAAAATGCCACCAAAATTATTAAAAATGCTTCCAAAAACCAAGATATGGTGCAAACAAATTATTATTATATTATAGTATTGCAAAGGCCACCTCTGGCCACCAGTTGAGAATCAGCCATATAAATGAGACACATAAAGGGAGGAGTTTTTTAGCTTTATGATTGAGTAACTTCCAAAACTTATGAGCATACATAAAACCATGAAACCAATTACCATTGCAAAGTCTGTCTCGGTCAGTCATTATAAAAGTATGGATATGATTGTAACCCTCATAACTATTCTGGGTGTAATTGGTTCAGATAACCGGTTTTAACTATAAAAAAACTCCATTTTCTGGAGATGTAGTTGGAGCTATCATACTGTAGACTGAACAGTGCTGTTACCTGTATAGTAACACAGTCTGTGCTGCTGCTGCTGCCCTCACTGGCTGGTTTAGGAGATCCAGATGTTCTCGGGGTCACGACCTGTGGAGGACTGAAGTCACAGACGAAACTTGTGTTATGAAAACAGCACGTGTTGTCCACTTCCAAACACTTCTGTCTTGATTTCTTCAAGGGGAGGGTAAATGTACGTCTTTTTTCCAGATCTTTCGATCTAATGGGCAAAATAAGCTTGTGCAATTTACATATGAACAAGGAAAAACATTCAGAGAGCATTAGCTTTCATTTCAGCTCTGACAGCCACAAGACCAGCCGAACGCTGAGTGTGTGTGTGTTAGAAATCAGGAATGGTGAGAGAACATTGAGCTTGGTATTGTTTTATCTTCAAACCAAACTTGGGTCTTCACCCGACAAAGTTTAAATCCCGTCCGGCTAGAGCTCTTCCCATATAGTTCATTAGGTGGTACCTCTGGAAGTGGTTGAACGTGGACAAACTCACAGCGCTTTAGACCCGGTTACACCTGTAGTTAACGTCGCCCACTCGTGATCCGATCGACCAAAACTTTTTTAGTATGTAATCATCAATCACTAAACATGTTGGAAACTGATTGAAATTAAAACACTGAAACTCAAACACTTTACTAAAATAACTACATGTTTCTCCAAACATACACTCTTAGAAGAAATGGTTCTATTTAGAACCAGAAATGGTTCCATCCCCCGCTTCATATATGGAACTCCAAAATGGTTCTATATAGAACCATTTTTTTGGTAAAAGGTTCTATTGGCCAAGTATGGAACCCCAGGGTTCTATATAGAACCCAGAGGAATCCTAGAACCTTTTAGGGGTTTCAAATACGTAGCGCTGATAGAACCTTTTCTTCTAAGAGTGTATTTGTCTTTAGCAAGCTGTGACAGTCAATATGTGCATTTGAGTGCCAGGCTGTAAACACATTGCTTGATGTCTTGGAGAAACAATGAAAAATAAAGAGCTCTAAAGGCAGATTCATTTACTTCCAAGTGAACAAACTAAATAAAGCTGAAATAGGCTCTTCAGACACTCACCTCTCTGTTTGACTGCTCCTCTCACACTCCAGCTGAGCCTCCAGCAGAATCCTCTCCAGCTCCCCCTGCAGGAAGGAGGCTGTGGTGTCCTGTCCTTCTGTGTGACCTGCAGATCCCACCAGACCCCCCAGCTCCACCCAAGAACCTGACGGACATAAAATGGATTGAGTGTATTGCTGTGCTGTATGACAGTGGAATCTGTTTGCATGACGTTCACTTGAAAGTTAAACCAAATTTATTTGTAAATGTCAACATGAATACATCATGAATACATCCTTATTGTGACATATTTCCAGGCAGGGACTCTTCTGGATGATCTCACCCCCATCACCCCGTCCCATCCCGTCCCTCCAATGAACGAGATTTTGGCCAAGCAATCCTTCCCAATCCTGCCCAGTGCCCTTTCTTTACTTCAGCCCACTGCAAAATATGCCTGTGCATGGACCTTTGTCCAAGTAAAACTGGAATCTATCTATCTATCTATCTATCTATCTATCTATCTATCTATCTATCTATCTATCTATCTATCTATCTATCTATCTATCTATCTATCTATCTATCTATCTATCTATCTATCTATCTATCCATCCATCCATCCATCCATCCATCCATCCATCCATCCATCCATCCATCCATCCATCTATAGTTATATCTATCATTCTATCTATCTATCGTTCTATCGTATCCATCCATCCATCCATCCATCCATCCATCCATCCATCCATCCATCCATCCATCCATCCATCCATCCATCTATCTATCTATCTATCTATCTATCTATCTATCTATCTATCTATCTATCTATCTATCTATCTATCTATCTATCTATCTATCTATCTATCTATCTATCTATCGTTCTGTCTATCTATCGTTCTGTCTATCTATCTATCTATCTATCTATCTATCTATCTATCTATCTATCTATCTATCTATCTATCTATCTATCTATCTATCTATCTATCTATCTATCTATCTATCTATCCATCCATCCATCCATCCATCCATCCATCCATCCATCCATCCATCCATCCATCCATCCATCCATCCATCTATAGTTATATCTATCATTCTATCTATCTATCGTTCTATCGTATCCATCCATCCATCCATCCATCCATCCATCCATCCATCCATCCATCCATCCATCCATCCATCCATCTATCTATCTATCTATCTATCTATCTATCTATCTATCTATCTATCTATCTATCTATCTATCTATCTATCTATCTATCTATCTATCTATCTATCGTTCTATCGTTCTGTCTATCTATCGTTCTGTCTATCTATCTATCTATCTATCTATCTATCTATCTATCTATCTATCTATCTATCTATCTATCTATCTATCTATCTATCTATCTATCTATCTATCTATCGTTCTGTCTATCTATCGTTCTGTCTATCTATCTATCTATCTATCTATCTATCTATCTATCTATCTATCTATCTATCTATCTATCTATCTATCTATCTATCTATCTATCTATCTATCTATCTATCGTTCTATCGTTCTATCTATCAATCTCTCTATCTATCTATCTATCTATCTATCTATCTATCTATCTATCTATCTATCTATCTATCTATCTATCTATCTATCTATCTATCTATCGTTCTATCGTTCTATCGTTCTGTCTATCATTCTGTTTTTGTATCTCTCTGATTGTTGACATGAACACAAAAGCTTGCTTACATAAGCATTTTATTTCTGTCAGAGCTTAGCCAGTCACCACTCTCTCTCTCTCTCTCTCTCTCTCTCTCTCTCTCTCTCTCTCTCTCTCTCTCTCTCTCTCTCTCTCTCTCTCTCTTCTAAATCCTGACCTTCATCATCTTTCCTCATGTGTCAAGCATCCTCTCTTTCCACCCTTCCTGGTCATGTTGTGGTTATTTATCAGAGACGGGGGTGTTGCAGTGGAGAGAGGAGGGATTGTACTATTGCTCCAGATTCTCCAGCATGTGGAATTATGACATAACCACAGACGAGGGCCGTGTGTTACGTATAACACGCAGAATGTCAAGCTGTGAGTGTGTGCATGAATGAGAGAGTGTATTTATGAATGATAACATATTCCCTGAGAGGGATTCGGTTTTATGAAGAACTTGTGTTCTGCAAACACTATTGTTCTCAAATTTCCCCCTGCGGACAGTTTAAGCCACTGATCAAATTGTTAAACCTCTTCACAGTAATTGGCTTAGAACAGGCGAGTCATGGAATATATTTACATAACAATACAGACAAAACAATGGCACTGCAAAATGTGCACTGTAACACCAACCTTAGTGGGCACGCTTTGAACAAAAGTGATTGTTATTTTAAAAATAGAATTCAAAAGAAGTTAAATATATTTTAAATTAATTGTAAGTCATTTCATCAAGTTATTTATTTATCGATTTGAGTCTAAAATGTCTTTCAAAACGTATTTATATGCTATTTTTTCTATTGTATAATTTGTTTGAAAATAATGGTACAATTAGCATAACTTTGCAGTTTAAATAATAATATGCATCAATATGTAGCCTATTTCACACAGGCTATATGTGATATTGATATTTATGTATAGCCTAATATTATTATTTTAATGTATATCACAGGTTATAAATAGGCCTTTATGTACAGGCTACACATCACAGGTTCTAACAATGAAGCAGTGTTATGTAAATACGCAGTCCTACCGTGCAGAGCATCGTCCGGTGTTTGAGATCCTGACAGAGACATGATGGGACAAAAGAGTTCAAGAGATAAACAGACTTCAGCTCCTATCGGCTTTCTTTTCCCGTGTTTAACAGTCCTCTTCGTTTGTTGACAACCCTCACTTTAGTGGGTGTGTTTGAGTGGCTAATGCCCGCTGATGATCATCGTTTCTTACCGGACACACCAGGGGGCGCTCAATGGCTCAGAAAACAGAAACTTCCATTGAATCACATTCAAAACACAGGTTTTTTATTGCTTTATTAATTAGTTTCTTTATTTTGATTTAAAGTATTAATATCACATACAAATCGGATAATACTAAATAATGGGGCCAAATCAGACAGTAGGCTAAATTAGATATTTATATGATGACCATGCAGAATGCGATCTAATTTAGTGGACACCTGAATAGTGACACTGAAAATAATAAATAGGCTAGATATTGTATTTGAAATAACTGGTCGATATATATAAAAAAGCAAAATAATCGTTTCTGACCAATCAGAGACAACTTGCTTGACTCCACGCCCCGCCCCCCCGCCAGTTTCACAGTTTTGCTATTCTCTTCACTTGTTCTATTTTTATGACGTAAATGCGGTAATCTCTCTTTCTCCCCACGTGTTTCAGCAGGAGGTAAACATTGGCATCTTCCATTCTTTTCCTAAACAGGAGCATGACAAACAGGCGCATGGTAAACATGGTAAACTGGAACACAACAAAAACTCAGCAAATTTGTTTATTTTATATTTCAAATCACCCAAGTCTGGATATGACATGCTAAAATTATTATAGATGGCAGTAGCCTATTGGATGTTTTTTCTTTGATAACGACAACTTACATGACAAAAAACATCCATTATGTGTTGTTACCATTCACATGACCTCAGGTAAACTTTTAACAACATGATAATCTCTTCTGATCACCACACACACACCATCTAATCCTTTCACTGACAAAAAAAGTACCATTGTACTGCTGTATTTTCGCAGTTTTAAGTGTTGTATTTCAACTGTGAGCAGTTTAGGCTATAGCAACTCACAATATGAACACTGATAAACACCGACTACATTCTGCCCTGACCTTTTACAGTCTATGGCCCTGACTAGAAAACATAGCCAGCAGCCAGAACATAATAACACATCGCCTATAAGTTAATGTATACATGCTTCAAAATATGTAAAGTCAATGACAAATGCATTTTGACTTTATAGCTCATTTTTTGAATGACCCCGAGGGCCGAGTCTCACAGATTTTGGAAATGATCTTCCCCTCACACCAGAGAACATCAGGATATCATATATACAGTCAGTGACAACTAAAAACAATATTTTAGTCATTTTAGATTTTTGTTATTGTTAATTTTACAAAAATCAGCAATAAAAACTTAAACTGATGTATTGATTGCCCCTGTGTTATGAGTGATATCATGCAATTCTGATGTCATTGGATGGTTTTTTAATATGTCAGCACCAGGGGGAGACATTCAGAAGCATTTGAAAACTTCAGGATGGACCTTTTTTACAGTCTATATGGGATGGACCCTGCAACACACAATATAACATGATCTTAGATTATTTGTATTTTTAGTTTGATTAACGTTTGGCATGGTAATGCATTTGATTCCTCGAGAATGCATTAACTAATGAATGCAGTGTGTGCATTCAAGTATGCATTGCAATGTTTTAGATGTAAATGATTTGAAACTGGCCAGGAAGAGGTCTCGGGTGTCTTTCTGTGCTGTGTTTACTGAAGGATGAAAAGGAAACATCAGTCTGTCCATCTAAAGAACGGACGGCACACAAAGCGCCATCTGACCCCGGGAGTGTTCAACTGGATCATGTTGCTCGGGCCTCAAAGCAAATGTGTATGAGAAGTTGAGATGATTATTAATAATCTCAATAATAACAAAGAAATACAAATAATTACAAAGAAACGGCAATCAACTCTTGAAATTTTGAAGTGGAACGACGTCTTGCTTCAATAATCTGTTTTATTTATAAATAAAAAAAATTATTGTACAGTCAGAAATCATAATGATAGTTTTTATTGTAAATTTCATTATTGTACTGCTAAGAAACAGATTAATTGTCATGAAAATAGTGTCATATTTATTTGTTACTTATTAATTTAAAAACATATAATCTAATGAGTGTTGGACTCATGTCCCATAACTCATTTGGCTTCTGTTGACTGGGCTGAGGTGTTTCTGTGGGAGCGTGGTGTGTTTCGGCACAGTGCTGATCCAGCTATCCCGTGTCATGTGACCCCGCTGGCCAGAACACACTGGATAAGAGGCCGCTGACACCGCCGTGGGATTGAGACACAACACTATATATAGCACATATCCAAATACATCATTAAGATGAAGCTTGTCAGGGAGGGAGAAACATTACTGAGCTTTAATCTCAATATCCTCCTATCAGTTAACACATATCTAGAACTTTAAGTCAATAAGTATGACTTAAAAAGTCAATGTGAAACCTCATTTTACTTCCATAATATTATGTTTCTGAGTAAAATTAAGTTTATATATATATATATATATATATATATATATATGAAGAGTTCAGATGCAAAAGCCTCTAAGTGCCATTTGAAATTTTCTTCTAAAATGACCATTTTTATCAAGCTTGTCTATTTAAGTTCAGTAATTTCACTTAAATGGCAATGAAGATTACCTATTAATTGTCATTTAAGTGAAATCACTGAACTTAAATAGACAAGCTTGATAAAAATGGGCATTTTAGAAGAAAATTTCAAATGGCATTTAGAGGCTTTTGCATCTGAACTCTTCATATATAAATGGTTGGATTTCTGAACAGTGATGAATGGATTGACTATTAAAAGTGCAAGTAATGACTTTTTATTAAATTACATAAATATGGTTATATTCAAATGTAATTATAACATTACATTTTTTATTCAATTACACATTCATACTATATAAAACATATTTTTTTAGCTTTCACAAAGAAAGTACTACTTTATTATTATTATTATTATTACTGTGATTGCTCTGGGAAAATATTGGTTAGTTTTGCAGTTCAATTTGGTGAAACGATTTCTAATTTCAACTTTAAAGCCTTTAAAAACACATTGAGCAAGTTGGATGAATGGTGCTTTATAAATGCAGTTTATTATTTAATTAGTACAAACATTTAATTCCAAATTAGTGTCCTTCAAATTCAAAAACATTTGACAACACAAATACATAATCACTTTAAAAAAAATCCAAAAGTTAATATAAAAATTAAGACCTTTATCATTGTTTTCAGCATGATCTACTTGCAGAGGAAAACACTAAACACCAAAAAATTATTAATATTTACATATTCAGTATGTCCATGTCCAGTGATTAGTTTTATAGGACCAGTTAAGACTTGAAGACTGTAAACAGTGTGATATTTACTGGTTAGTGTCATTATTAACCATGTTTCGCAGAGACATTCAGCCCTAAAATCTTTAGTTATATTTCAACAGCACAAAAATTATTTTGAAAAAGAATAGACATGCATGGGATACAAAATTATGTACATATTCAGCATGTGCGTGGATGCATTGATTGCATTAGGTGATTTGAAGGTGCATACATTAAATGTGATTGTCTGTAAAAAGTTGCTTTTCGAACTTTTGTTCAAGCCCTGCCATCTACCTCTCTCTTTTGATATTGTATAAGCATACTCATGCAGACGGAGGAGAAGTGGCGTCGGTCTGAGTCTGTCCTGCATAACCCTCGGTTCAGTTCTTCAAAAGCGCTGACAGTGGACGTCCTTCCTCCAGAAACACCGGCATCTTAAACGTGTTTCTAAAGAGTTAAAAAATAATGATTTTTAAAATCTGTTACTATAGCATACAGGTTCGTTCTTTTTTCATCAATTAGGCTGTCAAGCGATTACCATTTTTAATTAATAACATTTATTAATCACAAATCAAACTTGGATGAGAAATTACCCCAGAAAAAAATATTTAAATACATTATTGTGTTAAATGAGAAAATTATCAAATAGACAAAAAGTACAAAAAGTAGCTTTATAATATATATATATATATATATATATATATATATATATATATATATATATATATATATATATATATATATATATATTATTTATACTTTATACTATATATATAACATATAAAGGTATTGTTCATGAGGGTGAGTTAATGATATAATTTTCATTTTTGGGTGAACTATATTTTTATTGTTTTTTTTAATAAATTAGGAAATATTAAGTTTTTTTAATTATACTATTATTTTTAATGAAACATATGGAATATCTAATATATATATATATATATATATATATATATATATCTCAATACAAACTTTTCTATGAGATGTGATTAATGGTTTTGACAGCACTACAGTATGTGAATGTGCGTAGTGTTAACAGTGTGTTACCGTGCTGAAATGCACAGCGAACAAGATGGTGATGATGAGGATGCCGATGATGATGGAGGCGATCGAAACGTAGAGCGCCATCTTCCCTAAACGCCTCGATCCATCATAATCTCCCTGATCATAACTGTTTCTGGACTATAAAAGAGAGAAAATACATTACATTTCAGAGACAAGTTTTTCCCTTTGAGATTTATGCTTTTGAATTTGCCAACCCATCGCAACAGCCGCAGCAAACACAAAATGATCCTAATTCTAGTTTTTAGTTTCATGCACACACTTTACTACAATATTAATATTTGATATGTGTTTGGTTTAGGATAATAAACATCCAAACTGGAAGAACAAAACTACAGCCTCTTCTTTAGAAACCCTGGCATAACACTTACATCTCTGTGATATTCTGCTTTTTTAGATAAGGGTTAAGCATACAAGTTTAATATTTATTATTATTACTAATTATAATAATAATTTGTATTATTATTATAATTAGTCCTTACTAATTATTAAGCGTTATCAATGATGCTGGTAATATTTTACTTGACACTAAATGAACTATCAATATAAAAAAAAGTTGCTGCAATACATTTTTGAGTACAATCAACTCATTTCAACTTAAATGATGCTAAGTCATTTCAACTTTAAGTTTTCTTAAGTTAACTTTTCACCTTAAGTCATTTCAACTTAAATGATACTTTAGTCATTTCATCTTTAAGTTTTCTTAAGTTAACTTTTCAACAAGTAATTTCAACTTAAATTATACTTAAGTTGAAAAGTTAAGAAAACTTAGTTGAAATTAAGTCATTTCAACTAAGTTTTTAAGTTAACTTTTCATCTTAAGTCATTTCAACTTAAATAATACTTAAATCATTTTAACTAAGTTGTCTTAACTTAACTTTTTAACTTAAGTCATTTCAACTTAAATGATACTTTAGTCATTTCATCTTTAAGTTTTCTTAAGTTAACTTTTCAACAAGTAATTTCAACTTAAATTATACTTAAGTTGAAAAGTTAAGAAAACTTAGTTGAAATTAAGTCATTTCAACTAAGTTTTTAAGTTAACTTTTCATCTTAAGTCATTTCAACTTAAATAATACTTAAATCATTTTAACTAAGTTGTCTTAACTTAACTTTTTAACTTAAGTCATTTCAACTTAAATAATAGGCTACTCAAGTCATGTCAACTAAGTTTTCTTAAGTTAACTTTTCAACTTAAGTCATTTCAACTTGAATAATACTCAAGTCATCTCAACAAAGTTTTCTTAACTTAACTTTTTATCTTAAGTCATTTCAACTTTAAGTTTTCTTAAGTCAACATTTCAACAGGTCATTTCAACTTAAATGTTTATAAGCCAGTTTACTTTCATTTCGACATTATACTGGCTTATAAAATGAGCTGAATCTTGCATAACTTGTAAATGTCTTAACTTATTTTGATGAGTTAAAGCAATGTAAAGATCATACGAGTCCAACAGGACAGACAGTGAACTCACCATGACGGAGAACACCAGGGCTAGGATGTTGACGGGGTAAGCAGGACAAAAGCAGGTGAGGATGGTCAGGACCAGGTAATTTCGTAGAGGAGGTCGCGGGGTCGTCGGACCGAACCAGTGGTTATACAAATCCATACTCCCGTTCAGAGAGCCTTTCACATCCGTCTGTGAGCCGGCCGGAGCCATGATGGCAGGCCAACACTCCTGACAACGGGCAAATGTCCACCAAAAAACGACTTTTACAGAGAAAGCAGTTCAAAACTGAGTTAACAGAGGAATAAATCCAGCAGAGCTGTGTGTGGGCTGTCAGGAATCAAGATGAAATGAGGAGTGTTTTGGGTGGGAGGGTGTTTGGGCAAGAGGAACCTGTGAGTAATGGGATCGCAGGGGAGATGAGACAAAAATATGGGCAAAGCTTTCCCATGGACAGATTCCAGGTCAGCAAAATGTGTGTGTTATTCTCAGATTTTCCACGGTTGTGATAACATTTCTCTCTAATAGATTAGCATATCCATCTGTAAAATGACACCAGGATGGTCCTGTCAAACTAAACTAATAGGGTCAAATGCAGAAATGGTGATGAAACTGGTGTGTGTGTGTGTGTGCAGTTCCGCATGGGTGGGCGGGTGGTATTGGGGTCACAGGGTATCAGGTGTGTGTTATGGGACAGAGATGGACATATCAGAGCAGGAGGGGGCAGCTCACACACGTCTGTTCCCATGCCTCAAAATTTTGGATGGCGTCTCACTTGTTTGCTTATGACAAATTGGACAACGACTCGAGCTGAAACGGACAACGCTGAGCATTTAGATCTGGTAGTTATGAAATGGTTGAAATCTGTGAATGTTAAACCAGCTGAGAAACCACAAAAGTTTTTGGCTGACAAGTTAGAGCTATCTAACTTTCTATTTTTCTTTGAAAACGAGTCACAAACACCATAAAAATGTGGTATGAAACATATTATGGCGAATGTGGGTGAGTCTGGGTCAGGTCAGTTTGAGTTTTTATTAAATGGAATTTTATATATAGTAAAGAATACACAACAACATTATTTAGGTTTAATAGACTTTATTTAAAATTTCGTTTGGAGTTAAGTATGCACAATCTTTAACGTTTAGTTTAAGTTTATTCTTACCGTTCTTTTTGTTTGTTTGCTTGATTGTTTGTTACGTCCGAGTCCCGTGAGCTGGTGCACCATCCAAAGGGGTTCGAGTGGAAACATCGGACGTATATATATATGGTTCCGCCCGATGATCGGGCCACAACCATTCCGGTTTCTTCTCCGGGAAAATTCGGAAAAACTCCAATGACTATTTTGCTTGCTTTTCTTTTGTTTGTTTTTAAGAAGTACATTTATTAAGTTAAGTAATTTGATAGTATTATTTGAGGTCTTTGTTTATGTATATTGTTTTCATATTCGTTTATTGTGTGTAATGGCCATTATATGTCTGTGTATCCCCCTTCAGGTGTTAATTGGTTCTGGCCAACTAGGTATAAACTATGGGTATAAATTGGTTAATTGTTTCTGTATGTGGGCGAGTGTTCTGTGAGAGAACAAGTTCTGTAGGCCTTGTGTAAATGACTTTACTAATATTCTAAAATTATTATTATTATTACTGTAATATATATATATATATATATATATATATATTAGGGCTATCAAAATGATTAATCGCGATTAATCGCATCCAAAATAAAAGTTTGTGTTTACATAATATATGTGGGTGCACTGTGTATAATTATTTTGTATATATATAAAAACACACATGCATGTACTGTATATTTTAGAAAAAAAATATTATTTATATATAAAATGTTTACATTTATATATAATATAAATTAGATATAAATCCATATACAGAATATACATGAAAATATTTCTAAATATATACAAGCATGTGTGTGTATTAATATATCTAAAATAATTATACACAGTGCCCCCACATATATTATGTAAACACAAACTTTTATTTTGGATGCGATTAATCGCGATTAATCATTTTGACAGCCCTAATATATATATATATATATATATATATATATATATATATATATATAATGTTGATCTCTATTCATCTGAGGATCTTTTGAAATATTATACAACTACAAAATCATTTCAAAACACATTTAGGTTGTAATATAGTCCAGAAGGTTGTTGACTAAAATGTATGTTTTCTAAAAAATAATAGTATTGTTAGTTCAATGAGGGTTTACAATATTTTAGAATAAATTGAACATATAATGAAACTCATTATACGAGTGTTGTGAAAAACTACTTACACTATTCAACTGTAAACATTATATTTTAGATTTAGATCACAAAGTGAGATTCATAAAAATTTCATAAGAGCACAATCCATTCTGCATACGACTAAAACATGACAACCCCAGCGAAATAATCCACAAAGAAAAACGTGAATACAGACGCCATCAAATGGAATGTTTTAAAATAATTTATTAGGATCTTTTTATTTGAAAATTTCCAGAGGTGAAAATTAAAAAAATACAGTAAAGGGCCAGCGGAGCAGCGTAATCGAGCATCAGGTCACAGTGTTGCTTTCCAGTTCTGCTGCTGATCCCCAAGCCCCGCCCCTTTTACAAATCATCCAAACAAAAACATGTAGTGTAAAAATCTCAGGGGTTAAAACGGATCTTGAAAAATAGAACTTCTTTTTCTGAAAAATAATTCTTAATGCCACATAATCGCCGCCGTATTCGTACCACCGCTAACGGCGTTCATTATTACTTGAGTTTTAAAAATAACTTATTGCTTTTTGTTGGTTAAATAGTTACAGTGTGTGCCGTGCAGTAGTTTTGTGAGGCGTCCCTGTCAGCTGGAGTTTCCGGATCGTCTCAGTGACCACTGCTCCAAAAAGAGGCTAAACATGTCAAACGGAAGACTCGATATTATTGCCAATCGGTAGAAATCAACAATCAAATCCAATGTTGCCAACTTAAAGGAGTAGATCACTCTTAAAAGAACATTTGCTGATAATTTACTCACCTCCATGTCATCCAAGATGTCCATGTCTTTCTTTCTTCAGTCGAAAAGAAATTAAGGTTTTTGATGAAAACATTCCAGGATTTCTCTTCATATAATGGACTTCAATGGGAACCAAACGGTTCAAGGTCCAAATGAGAGTTTCAGTGCAAACTGCAACTGTTCAAAGGGCTTTAAACGACACCAGACGATGAATAAGGGTCTTATCAAGCGAATCGATCAGCCATTTCAAAAATAAATTTAAAAAATAAGTTTTATAAGCACAAATGCTCGCCTTGCTCTGTTCTGTGATGTGCGTTCGTGACTCTCCTATTCAAACCGAACGAATCTTTTTTCGAGTCAACGAACGAAATGAAGCAATCGACTCGAAAAAAAATCGTTCATTTCTTTTCGACTGAATAAAGAACGACATGGACATCTTGGATGACATGGGGGTGAGTAAATTATCAGCAAATGTTGTTTTAAAAGTGAACTACTCCTTTAAATGAACTCTTCAATCACTCTGGATGCGCATTATTAATGCATTTTTCCTCCGTTAGAGCCGTGATGTCACAGACGTCCTCCTCCGTTACCGGCAGAGACGAGACAGTTTCAAAGGTGGCAGTTGAATGCATGTAAACTAGCTACGTGTACATCCATACTTCAGTCTACGCTGTGCACACACACACTCTCTCCGTCTCAAACACACACACACACACACACACAACCACGACAGGATAGAACCGGAGATGTAACAGCGCTCAGACTCCTTTGCTTTGTAAATGTGTCCTTCATTTCATTAAAAACAGCAGTGTACCGTCAAAAAAAAAAACAAAGAGAAAGGAGAGGGAAAGTACACTGCGCAACAAAATTATATATATAATATATATTCCCAAAAACAGCACGAAGAAGCCCAGCAGCCGTGCCCTTCCGATTGAGGCTACTAAACTGGTTACGTTCCTCTTCCCGAAAATGGGAGCGAATCGTTTGCTCTTTTTGGAAAACCAAACCTGGTTTTTCAGGGATGTGGTTCGACGCCTCGTCCGTGACGGCAAACCTTACGAATTCATGCAAAAACCTCGAAAACTGAAGCCCAAAACATTTATCTTAAGAGAAATCGCCAGTATAAATGGAGTCGAAAGTGAGAGAAGCACAACCAGAGACCCACATCGGTCCGACGCTGGTCTCGGAAATACAAGATTCAATGTGAAGAAAGACGTTTGCATGTTAAAAACCCAGAAAGGACCCGCACCCTCCCACCCACCGCTCACCCTCCCAAAATACATGCAATATATACAGTATCTACAAAAAGAAGCTGAACAATGAGCCTCCTGTGTGAATCTGAACACGTCGAACGGGTTAACCAATGATTCACGCAGGAGATTCGTAAACGAGGCCCATCGCTTCTCATATAAAACCAATTTTACGGAAAAAAAACATCAAACCGATTCAGCTTACAACATTACAAATGCTGTGTAAAAACTACCAAAATATACATTTTTTTTGTCCTGTCGTTTTGTGTTTTTTTTGTAAATTTGATTCATTCTCATGTCTTTGTTCGGCGTGGTTTAGATTTGTAATGCTTCATAAACATCAAGGAAGACAAATCCTGAACTTTTTTTTTCCAGTCGCGTTGCTCCTTTCTCCGTCTTTCTCGACAGCATGAGTACAGTAAAAAACATCAAAACACAGTCGGCAAAGACTCGTCAAATAAAAATCCGGAGAAACGGAATTCCTCGCGTGTTTCCGCGCGTGTACAATCAAACAATGTTTTTTTTTTTTCTTCATTTTTTTTTTCTTTCAAAAGACAGACGGCAGCACGTCATACACGAGTCGCTGATAAACGGGAAAAAGAAAAGTGATGTTAGTAGAGAATGGAGGGAAAAGAAAGATGGGAACCCCAGAGTGGAGTCACGAGGGAGCGTCCCGTAAGCACGTCACGTGGTCAGCGGCGCTCGCGAGTTTCTTCATCCCGTGCCGGATGCTGACGGGACACCTCAGTGGTAGCCATTGGTAAAGGCAGTTGCGATCAAAGGACCCTGGAGGAGAGAAAGAGGGATTTTAAAGGAATGTTCTGGTATAAACTCGTTGGCCCTGTTCACACTTGGTATTGAGACGCGTTTTGGTCGATAAGTGGATGACGTTAAATGCGGTGTAAACGGGGTCTAAAACGCTTTGAGCTCGTTCGCACTTCCAAAGGTAGTCGATAATGCATTCGACCGGATATAACACGTTAATTGCTTCTAAAAGTTGTATTTTTACTTGTTACAAATATTATTTACTTCTAGGGCTGTCAAACGATTAATCGCGATTAATCGCATCCAAAATAAAAGTTTGTGTTTACATAATATATGTGGGTGTAGTGTGTATAATTATTTTGTATATATAAATAGACACACATGCTTGTATATATTTAAGAAATATTTTCATGTATATACTGTATATAGATTTATATATAATTTATATTATATATAAATATTTTATACATAAATATTTTTTTTTCTTAAATATACATGCATGTGTGTGTATTTATATATACAAAATAATTATGCACAGTCCACCCACATATATTATGTAAACACAAACTTTTATTTTGGATGTGATTAATCGCGATTAATCGTTTGACGGCCCTATTTACTTCTAAATTTGTATTAAAGTTTTTTTGTGGCAAGACATTCCTCATCACATTTTGTAGTTCTTCTGTACAAAATGTGTTGGATGACAGGTGTGTTCTTAGCAGGGGTGTTATTTAGTGTAATTAAGATTATTATATTTTGTATTGATAGTTTCATTTCGATTTTAGGTAAAATTTTAGTAATTTTATAAAAAGTTTTTTTTAATATGTGTATATTTTTTTTACACATTTTTTTCAGTTTTATTTATATTAGTACATCAAGTACTAAATGAAAATGAGAAATGTTTATCTGCAACTAGCTGAAATAAAAATATTAAAAATATTTTATTTGATTTTAGTTAACATCTATTTTCTTTCAAGTAAATAAAAAAACACAAATGTTGCCTTGGCATCTAAGTTTAGCTAAAAAGTTTAAGTGAAATATAAATAAATGAATGCTAAACAAAAATATACATATATTTTTTAAACTAATAAAAATGACAAAAGCACATATGCAAGCTGACTAAAACTTAAACTAAAATTTAAATATTATTTGAACATTTTAAATAAACTATTTTTAAATAAACTAAATTTTTAAAATGAATTTTGAAATATGTATTTAAATAAACTTAAATAATAGCAGTGCAAAAACAATGATAAATGCAAATAATAAAATGCAATAAAAAATAAAATAGTTGCCAAAGTAAATAATAATGCACTTTTAACGGGAAACATAAATCAATAAAATATTTATTTATATACAGCTCAAGTTCCAAGAAACTACTTTTATGATACTTGTGTCCTTTTTGACTGTAAAGTTAGATTAATAAATGTTTGTGTATGTGCCTGTACGTCTGACTGTACCAACCCCGAGTCCATGTCCGAACCCCGTGCTGGGGGCGGGGCTTGCTGCACTGATGTAGCTGCTGACTGAGTCCTGATTGGCAGCTGCATAAAGGTCTGCCATTGGCCCAGGGCTGCTGGTGCCCAGGAACCCAGCGGCGCGTGACGGGGTGGAACCTACAGCAACAGACAACAGACAGATGTCTCAAACGCTCGGAAGGTACTTTACAAATGGAAAGAGTTTAACAAAATATCAAAATGTGAAAGTAAAAGAGCATACAACAACCATAATAGAGCTGATTTTGCGCACCTCTGACGACCGCTGCAGCTGCGGCCGCTGCCATTGGTCCATAGGCAGTCAGTGGAATGGCTGAAGGACAGAAAGAGACACTTCATTCAGATAAGAGTGTAATGTTCCTTTCAGACCCATGTTTGGAGTTTCTTTTTGCGTTTCGCTGTGTGTGTGAAGTCAGATGAGAACTAACCTGTGATCTCTTGGGGGTGAGAGGAAGTCAGGAGGGGTGTCCGTTCTAAATGGAATTCTAGAACACAAACGGCAAACGAGTGGTTTGTGAATTAACTCAGTGTAAACAAAACCAGAGCTATAACACCAACACACGCACACACTGGAAAAAGAAAATGCTTTAGTATATATATATATTTTTGTTTTCCAGTAGAAATATAAAAAATTCAGTTAAAGATTCAGTTACTTCTGATGCAAATGACATGAAAAAAATATTTTTAAATGACTTCACTGCTGGCAAAATGGGTTTTCAATAAAACTTGCCTATGGAGCAGAAAGGCAAATACATTTTTGAAATCAGTGCTACCTGACAAGAGAAAACACTGTTGTCTTTGCTCTCGCCAATTAGATAGGAAAACTTCAACACCCACAATGCACTGGGCATGTTGCCACCCAAGGCCACTCCCACCAGTCTGCCATAGATAGGGTGAATTCAGGTTGATTGAGAAACCTTTCCCAAGTCATCTCAATGGCAATCACCCTGAATTCACCCTACGCTTAACCCTAAAACCGTATTCTGGACAAATGTGGGCAAAATAGTTTTGATTTATTTTTTTAAAAATACTTCCCTTGATCTGAGTTGTACAAGACTTGGCTACTTTTCCTAAGTTTGCCTCCTGAACACACTCATTTTTTGTTTGACTCAATTCTACAATGTTAAGAGGGTGAAAAAAACTCCTTAATCCTGTATTTGGGTCAACAATGGGCACCCATAGAAATAAAATAAGCCAAAATAAGACACCAGGTGACAGCAAAGTCACTTCATCTTTAGGTTTTAGCTCTAAGAACTTATTGATATGATATTTTAATGTAGTAAAAAAAACAACATAAAATAAGCATAATTTACATAGAAAATATGGTACTTTTGAAGTAAATAAATTCAAAAATACCCCCAAAATAAAAAAAACACCATAAATGGATAGACAAAATTTTATCGAAGACAGTGATATAACATTTATAATAAATAAAAATTAGGAACACACCTGAGTCCTCTTTGCCCACATTTGTCCACGATTACAGGATTAAGGGCTATAAAGTGAATACGGTTTGAGGGCTAAATTGTTATTTCACCCCAAAATTTTAAATCTGTCATTAATTATCCATGTGACTCCAGTGGTTTAACTTGAGTGCTTTGTTTGTGCAAAAAAAAAAATATATATATAATTGACCACTTCATTCATAATTTGAAGCTGTTTTTGCACTGATCTTAGGCTGATCATTCATTTGTTATGAATCATTTTTTGGTTTGCATGCATCAAGATCACTAGAAATTAATCAAATGAGAAGTTCCTTTCAAGTTTCCTTTAAAGTTTTTAATTCACTGGATTATATATATATATATATATATATATATATATATATATATGTCTGTATATTTTTATTATTTATTTATTTATTATATGTATATATTACATATAAATTATTTGACATAAAAAACATCTACAAGTTTTATTTTATGCAACAACAACAAAAAATGTATTTAAAAAACAAAAAAGTTCCAGGAAAAATCAGCTGTTATCATATGTGTGTATGTGTGTGTGTCTCTATCTATCTATCTATCTATCTATCTATCTATCTATCTATCTATCTATCTATCTATCTATCTATCTATCTATCTATCTATCTATCTATCTATCTATCTATCTATCTATCTATCTATCTATCTATACATACATACATATACTGAAAGCGCTATCAAATTAGCTTAATAGTCAATCAAATGGTTTAATAAATGAACCCACATTGTCCATTATTGTGAATGTAATTTGGGAAAAGGTTATGTTTCTGATCAAGGGTGATTTAAAAACGTCTTTTACTGACGTCACGCTGAGAAACAGGAAATATTTCTTTCTCTTTGAAATGTCTTGTGGGATAGCATGGCAAAAAAAGCCTAACCTACTACTGAAATCTAGAAGCAGCTTTAAAAACTACTGTGTTTGAGAGTGTTTTGATCAAATCCATCATAAAAAAAACAAATCAGTTAATTTCTAACTATGTTTGTGATATATTAAATGATGCATTTTGACATTGCAGTGGATGACAGGGTCTGTGATAGTCCTGCACAGATAGAAACGAGGGAAGGAGGACTGACCTGGGAACTGGTATGTGTATCCTGGTGTGATTCCTGTGTAGCCACGACTGGCGTAGGTGGCCGCCTGGAACCCTGGGTAACCTGAAAACCAATAGAGTCCAGGCACGTTTATTCATATAGCACATTTACAATAAGGTTCCATTAGTTAACATTAGTTAACTAACAATAAAAAATACTTCTATAGCATTTATTAATGTTAGTTTCAACATTTACTAATACATTACTAAAGTTAAAAGTACCTGTTAATGTTATTTAATGGGGTAACATGATCTAAAAATGAACAGTTGACCGCAAAACCACAATAAATGTATTTCTCTTTGATATTTAATGGGACGTCATTGTAAAGTGTTACCAGCATATTTCATACATATTCTTATAAAAAGTAAGCAAACATAGAAGAAGAAAACAGAAGAATAGGTCATTTTTTCTTCCACAATTACTAATGAAAATTAAGTCATTTTTGAGTCACTCGATGTGTTGTGTCTAGTGTTTTTAGTGAATGTGTTTAATTAATTTCATATTTTACTACAATATTTGTAATTAATTCAGAATTTAATGATATTTACTCATTTATCTAGCATTTTTAGACATTTTTAATGATGTGCATTTGTTTTAGAGTCTAAATTACTAACTCTGAATGAATGTTCTCCTGTTTTGACTGTTGTAAAATAACATTTGATGTAATTTGCGATGTTTATTTTGTACATTAACCCAGAAAAAATTGCAGCTTTCTTTTCACAATTATGTATATTACAATTAAAATATACATAAAGTATATATATAATAAATATATAAAGTATATGTGTGTATATATATATATATATATATATATATATATATATATATATATATATATATATATATATATATGAAGAGTTCAGATGCAAAAGCCTCTAAATGCCATTTGAAATTTTCTTCTAAAATGACAATTTTTATCAAGCTTGTATTTTTAAGTTCAGTAATTTCACTTAAATGACAATTAATAGGTAATCTTCATTGTCATTTAAGTGAAATTACTGAACTTAAATATACAAGCTTGATAAAAATGATCATTTTAGAAGAAAATTTCAAATGGCATTTAGAGGCTTTTGCATCTGAACTCTTCATATATATATATATATATATATATATATATGTATATATATATATATAAAGTATATTACAATTAAAATCTTGCATAACATCACATTTGTTGCTCTGATTTGTGGCAAACTCACAATCCCGCAGTGCAGTTTCCTATTGTAAACAGCAGCTGGCGCCAAACTCTCATCAGACAGGACTGATTTACTCGTGTGTGTGTGCGTGAGTTAACTGAAATGATTTGCGTTTTCCATCTTACCCAGCATGCCTATCCCCAGCATGAAGGCGTCCATGCCGTAGGGCATCACCCTGGAGCGGCCTCGCGCCGTACCTGTCGGTGACATCACTTCCTTTGGCTGCGCCTTCTTGCACTCAACCTTCAAACAGAGCCGAAGACAGTCATCACACACTTCTATAGCGCTTTATACACTACAGATCGCTTTACAAGTAAATAACAGAATCGGTGAAGCAAAATTTAACAAATCGAGGGCTTGGAGCCAGAAGGGCGTAAGTGGCTTTTAAAAAACTTTACAGGAGAGACAAAACAAAATTTTGACCACGCTACAATCACCTGTGTTATTAACCTTAAACCACAAACATTGCAACCAGAGGCATACTTACATGAAATGAGTATTCACTTGCCCGTATACAGGCAATCTAAATTTACTTCACTATATTACTATTAAATCCTAATCAAGTCATGACAAACTATATATCGTTGGAAAGGTCTAAGACTCCTAAATAGATATTTTAGGTCTGTTTTTTCTTACAAATTATGAATGAACAGTAATATATGAATTTATGACAAGAGTGCACCTCAAAAAAAATCGACGTCATTACAGGAGTTTTTGTCACAAAAAGGTTGACGCACACACTTTTAATAATTGAAGCTTTGGTTTTTAGCGCTAAAAGTTCATAATAAAACATAATTAGCATTTGTCAATTAAAAAAAGATAAAATTATATTTTAAAAAGTAAGGTAAAAAGTCCTCTAAAAACTGTAATATATTATATATATAAATATATATTTTTTTATTATTATTATATCACATATTTTAGTAGTTCTCATAAATTAGGTATCATTTGAAAGCTTACAAACTCAGAATTCATCCTGTGAAATTGGACGTTGTGTTACCATAGAAACTGTATTTTTTTATTAGGCCCCTCCCCTTTTTGGAATCATCTTTCATAAGTTATTATGAAATCCTTTTCTAATCTTGACAAAACACATATTGTCAGAAAGGTCTCAAGGTTCCATATTTAGTGACAGAAGTGATATTTGGACAGAAATTTATTAATTTGTTATGGCAGAATGCATACAATTAAATTCAATGGAATTCAATCGCACCCGGTGGCTAATTTTTTGGCTAATTTTTGGTACTACGCCTAAACAAAATCTCATGGGAAGTTCCATTTTTGAGATATCAACTTTAAATTTGGAACACAACTTGGTTAGATATATAGCTTTCATTTTATAGTAAAAAATATTTTGTAAAATATTTATTTTATATTAAATATATATATTAATAAAGTATATTTGATTTACTGTAAATTATAACTTTCATAACTTTTTCATACTTTAATTTTTACTTTAAAGTGCTTTCACTTCAATAATAATCTGCTGATTGTTTTCTTTAAAACAAGACCAAACTTGGGTGTATGTTCCAAAGCATTCTGGAATTACAACCATTTAAGTTTTTATAGTGCATTTTAATGTCAATTATCAAAAAGGGGGGTGACAGGTAAAAAATGTTTGGCATATTAACACATTGAACATGTTCTAAAACATTTTCAAATAAAACAAAAAGTCAAATAAGTCAAATATGCCCTTTTGTTGCTTTATTCGATACAGTTTGATCTCAGATAGGTATTTTGGCACCATTGGATAGAGCTCATCGAGACCTTTATTTTGATATAAAGAACTCATATTCGCCCAAAATGCCACTTACGCCCCTCTGGCTCCAAACCCTCGAAATATGAGAATAATGAATAGTGTCAATATAGTTCAATGTTGGTTTAATTAAGTTCAATTATGAAATGTGCTCAATTCCAGATATAAGCAGCACTGCAGAAGACAATAGTGTCATTTTTCAGTTCAATGATGATTCAATTCGGGTCAATGTCGCAAAATTCCTCAATAATGAAACCAATTTGATTCAGTTATAAAGCAGCTCTACAGAAGACAAGAGGTTCATTATCCAGCTCAATTCAGGTCTAATCTGACAGAGTCAATGTATTCAAATGGACATTATTATTGAATACGGAGTGTCAAACCTTTATAAAAAGGTGTTTTCACACAGTCTTTCATAGCAGGACACACTCACCATCTTGTTGTTGATCTCATGAAAGTGGATCTCGCAGACCTTTTCCACCACGTCTTCATTCTCAAAGGTCACAAAGCCAAAACCTGCAGAGCAAGTACACACGGATCACAAACATGACGCTGCTTTCACAGAATCTAAACATAGAGCGTGTTTATTTTGCCCAGTGCAATCCTGGCATCAATTTTCCCCTTTACTTTCTCATTAGCTGTTCTCTCTTTTGTTCTGTTTACATCTGTTCATATATTCAGCACATTCTCTCCAGAGATTGCCTCTTCACCTGCTGCACTTACCTCCTCGACCCCGCCCACTCATCTGTCACTCAACCACAGACTCCGCCCACCTGCTGTCTATCCCAGGTGCGTGACAGTTTAACCTCTGAACTACTAACAAGCTCACCAACACCTAACCCCTATTACCCTACGTGAACTTTAGCAAAGCCCCTGAGCCAATAGACATGAGACAATGATGACACGAGACGAGACGAGATCTCAAATATCACATGAAAGACCGACCTTTGATCTTTTTTTTTCTTTAATAAGAGTTTGATCTGACTTTATCAAAAAGAAAGCTTAAATGACGCATAACTTTGAGCAAAAAATCGAGTAAGTTAAGCAACTTTTGATCACAACATGATTACAAATAAGTTCTAGTTATTTAAAGGGCTGGCTGATTATGATTTCACTTTTCTAACTTTAGTTAGCGTGTAATGTTGGAAGATATTTGCTTTTAAAGAAATCGTTTTTTAAGGACTACAAAAAAACGTGACATCACCGACCCTAAAATTTACATAAACCCCGCCCCAGGAACATGATTTATAGATTATCATTACAAAATATGCTAATCAATTCTAGAAGATAACTACACATAAGCTACCTAAATCCATCAACTAACCATTCCATGTTGTAACTTCATCTCGAGTCTCTCCGTTATTGTCTGATTCCGGTTTGAACATAAATATTGACATTTTCAGTGCACATCTGCGTGATGTAAAAGGACACAAGCTGTTGTAGCTCCGCCCCCTGTGCTGAGAGCAGCGGCTCATTTGCATTTAAAGGGACATACACAAAAAGACAAGAAGAGTGGAGACGAGAAGACACCAGACCAGGTGAAAAGAGAGCAAATAAGACGAGAGGAGACAATACAAGTAAAGACAAGTCTAGACGAGACTAGAAGAGACCAGACGAAAAGAGTGGAAAAGAGACGAGAAGAGTGGAGAAGAGACAGGAAAAGACAAGACAAGACAAGACGAGACAAGACTAGAAGAAACCAGATGAAAAGAGTGGAGAAAAGACAGGAAAAGACAAGACAAGACAAGACGAGACAAGACTAGAAGAAACCAGATGAAAAGAGTGGAGAAAAGACAGGAAAAGACAAGACAAGACAAGACGAGACAAGACTAGAAGAAACCAGATGAAAAGAGTGGAGAAAAGACAGAAAGAGTGGAGAAGAGACTAGAGGAGTGGAGACGAGAGGAGACGATACAAGAAAAGACAAGACTAGACGAGACAAAGACTAGAAGAAACCAGATGAAAAGAGTGGAGAAGAGAAGAAAAGAGTGGAGAAGAGACGAGAAGAGTGGAGAAGAGAGGAGACGATACAAGAAAAGACAAGACTAGACGAGACAAAGACTAGAAGAAACCAGACGAAAAGAGTGGAGAAGAGACGAGAAGAGTGGAGGAGAGATGAGAAGAGTGGAGACGATACAAGAAAAGACAAGACTAGACCAGACTAGAAGAAACCAGATGAAAAGAGTGGAGAAAAGACAGAAAGAGTGGAGAAGAGACTAGAGGAGTGGAGACGAGAGGAGACGAGAAGAGAGGAGACGAGAGGAGATGATACAAGAAAAGACAAGACTAGACGAGACGAGACTAGAAGAAACCAGATGAAAAGAGTGGAGAGGAGACGAGAAGAGTGGAGAAGAGTGGAGAGGAGAGGAGATGGTACAAGAAAAGACAACACTAGACAAGACTAGAAGAGACCAGACGAAAAGAGTGGAAAAGAGACGAAAAGAGAAGAGCTAAGAAAGGGTGGAGACGAGAGGAGACGATATAAGAAAAGACAAGACTAGATGAGACGAGACTAGAAGAAACCAGATGAAAAGAGTGGAGAAAAGACGAAAAGACACCAGACTAGACGAATAGAGACGAGAACAGATGAGAGGAACGGAAAAGAATGGAGAAGAGACGAGACAAGACGAGAAGAGACCAAACCAGACAAATAGAGAGGAGACGAGAAGAGACGAGAAAAGTGGAGAGGAGACGAAAAGAGTGGAGGAGAGATGAGAGGAGTGGAGACGAGAGGAGACGAGAGGAGACGAGAGGAGTGGAGACGAGTGGAGACGATACAAGAAAAGACAAGACAAGACTAGAAGAAACCAGATGAAAAGAGTGGAAAAGAGACTAGAAGAATGGAGAGGAGACGAGAAGAGTGGAGGAGAGATGAGACGAGAAGAGTGGAGACAAGAGGAGACGATACAAGAAAAGACGAGACTAGACGAGACGAGAAGAAACAAGATGAAAAGACGAAAAGACACCAGACTAGACAAATAGAGACGAGAATAGATGAGAGGAAAGGAAAAGAATGGAGAAGAGACGAGACAAGACGAGAAGAGACCAGACCAGACAAATAGAGAGGAGACGAGAAGAGATGATACAAGAAAAGACGAGACTAGACGAGACGAGAAGAAACAAGATGAAAAGACGAAAAGACACCAGACTAGACAAATAGAGACGAGAATAGATGAGAGGAAAGGAAAAGAATGGAGAAGAGACGAGACGAGACGAGAAGAGACCAGACCAGACAAATAGAGAGGAGACGAGAAGAGAGGGTAGCACCAGCTCCTGAATGACTGCAGAAGCATGTACACACTTGACTGTTGTTGTATAATTATATGACTCAACGAGGCTTTGAACGCGAGCGTGTGCGTTTGGCGTGTGTGCGTGCCTGAATGCCGCCTTACCTCTGTGCCTGTTGGTGGTTTTGTCAAACATTAGCATCGCGTCATCAACCTGCAGACAAAACACACACACACACACACAAAAGAGAGGGATGAGACACTCTAAGCCATTACCCAGCATGAGGCTCTATTGTGAAGCTCTGAAGAAACAGAGAGGGGCAGCAGATGGAGGGGTCGAGAGGGAGGAGGGAAAGAGATGGACAGAGAGAAAGAGAAGAAAGACAATACGGATGGAAGGGGTGAAATGAAAGAGGGGACTTTGAATACTTTAAAGCACCTTGGGTTAAGCAAACAACACTGTTTTAAGTCTATACGGTTCTATAAGATCAACCCAGATGTTACACTGGACATCAAATATCTAGCTAAAAGAGTCTCTGTGGTACAAAATAAAAGTCCTTCATGGAAGTTTCTATGATGATTAATTTTAATGCTTAATTTAATTTTCACCTTAACGTTTATATATATATGTATATATTAGGGCTTTCAAACGATTAATCGCATCCAAAATAAAAGTTTTTGTTTACATAATATATTTGGGTGCACTGTGTATAATTATTTTGTACATACACACACATGCTTGTATATATGTAAGAAATATTTTCATGGATATACTGTATATAGCTTCAGATATAATTTATATTATATATAAATATAAATATTTTATATATAAATAATATCTTTTTGTCCTAAATTTACAAGCATGTGTGTGTATTTATATATATAAAAAATAATTATTCACAGTGCACCAACATATATTACGTAAACACAAACTTTTATTTTGGATGCGATTAATCGTTTGACAGCCCTAATATATATATATGTATATATTTTTTATTATATATATTTTTTTATATAACATGCTGAAAACTTAAAGCATATGCTGTTTATATATATATATATATATATATATATATATATATATATATATATATATAACATATGCTGAAATAGAAATTCAGAGTAATTTTTTCCCATTCATTTAAAATATTTTCAGGGATTTAAAAAAAAAATTACACATTTTTACACATTTTTCAGAATTAAATAACTATTGACAAAATTATAGAAATTTCCATGACATTTCTAGGTCTTAAAGTTTCCCAAAATCCTGTTTTGTGCGATGACTTATTATTTAAGGATTTTCAAAAATGTTTTACAGATTGCACACACAAGAAGCAATTCAGGCTAATGAAATATTTTAGAGTGAAATATAACTTGAGAAATTTATTTTCACGACTTTTCCAAGTCTTAAAATTCCTCCTCTCGTGTGTGATTAAACGAGGATTTAAAAAATAATAATAATTTTCCACAAGAAGCAACTCAAGCTGGTCAAATATTTCAGAGCGAAGTATAACTTGACAAAAATATGATTTTTCCAGGTCTTAAAATCCCCTGACATTTCTAGGTTTTAATGACTGAAGTAACCCTAGAAACTGTTTGTGGAGAATAAACAGACACAAAACGAAGGTGCAAACACATCTCTCTCTCTCTCATTAAACAGACATCGGTGTCCACCGGCCGTAGTTTCCACGAACAGCCTGATTCCCTGAATCTCTCAGTCCGCTCCCTCCCGACTTCACAGTTTGCGGGGGTAAATCTTTTCAATAACTCTCTCTGTCCTGTTCCCCCCTTTCTCTTCAAACCCTCTCCAAAGTTTACTATTCCCATGGAGACTCTGCAAAGAATTTCAATTAGAAGAATTGACCCCCTCCCTCGCTTCTCCTTTCATGAATAGAACAGAGAGAGAGAGACGAGGAGCTGGATAATGGCTGTTATGAATAGTGCTGGAAGAATAAACTTTGACAAGAGAGAGGAATATGTTTTCCGTGATGAAGCAACGGTCAGGATAACAAATGAAAAGAGAACTTTAAAATTCAATTTGCCGTATAAAAATCTATAACTCTCCTTCCTACCCATCAACGGACACAATATCATCTAACATGAGACTACACATAATTATACGTTGTACAATCAGCAGCCACAATAAAAAAAAGTTGTGAATAGATTTAAATCAGTTTGGATGGGCTGTATTTAAAGCCATAATAAAATTGTTCACCTGTGACTGTACATCAGTTAAATTATATATTACCGCTTCAGTCATTCATTTACAGAATAATCTTTGATCATAATGTTGAAACCATAAACAGCCTACAGTTAGGCAAATAAACAATATTATTACTTTGTAATCGCTTATTAGCATCAAGCATTGCTATTACTAAACTGAAGCTGAAGATTTATTATATTAAATATATATATATATATATATATATATATATATATATATATATATATATACACACACACGCACATACACTCTAAACAATGCTGGGTTGTTTTAACCCAATTTTGGGTCAAATATGGACAAACCTGAAATGTTGGGTTAAAAATGTAATGTAAAAATTTAACCCAACGGCTGGGTTAGTCCATATTTGACCCAAAGTTGGGTTAAAACAACCCAGCATTTTTTAGAGTATACATACATATATATATATATATATATATATATACACACACACACACAAACATTATATATACATAGATACATATACATACATACATATATATATATATATATATATATATATATAGTGCTGGGCAACGATTATCGCACCGAAATTAAAAGTTTGTTTTTACGTAATAGTGTGTGTGTACTGTGTATATAATACACACACACACACACATTTATATATATACACGCATGTATATATTTAAGAAAAATGTATTGTGTTAATATATATATATATATATATATATATATATACACACACATGTAAATATTTCTTAAATATATACATGCATTTGTGTGTATTTATATATAAAAAATAAGTAAACACAGTACATACACACATACTGTATTATGTAAACACAAACTTTTATTTTGGATGCGATTTTTTTTATTTTGGATATGAAAAAAATATATATATATAAAAAAAAAAAAATATATATATATATATATATATATATATATATATATATTAAATATAAAAAATATAAAATATATATTATAAAAAATATAATTATTATATAAAATATAAAAAATATAAAATATATTTATTTATATATATATATATATATATATATATATATATATATATATATAAATAAATATAATATATATATATTAGGGCTGTCAAATGATTTATTGCGATTAATCGCATTCAAAATAAAAGTTTGTGTTTACGTAATATATGTGGGCGTAGTGTGTATTTTGTATATATAAATACACACATATATTTAAGAAAAATCTGAAAGTATATACTTTATATATATTTATACATAATTAATATTATATATAAATATAAATATTTGATATATTAAGAATACATTTTTCTTAAATATATACATGCATGTGTGTGTATTTATATATACAAAATAATTATACATACACACACATATATTATGTAAACACAAACTTTTATTTTGGATGCGATTAATCGTTTGACAGCACTACTATATATATATATATATATATATATATATTAAAAAATTATACACGGCTAACTATACTGTTGGAAATTTAATGTTGTGGTCCTATTTTTTGCTGGAGGTCCTGGATCAGATACATGGCATTATGGACTGTAACAAGTACCAACAGAAAAACAAATCAAAACCTGACCGCTTATGCTAGAAATCTTATAACGGGCCGTGGTTGGATCCTCAGGACATCGATCCAAAAAAAACATCAAAATCAACACAAAAAATGTGTCAATGAGCACAAAATGAAGCTTCTGCCCTGACTATCCCAGTTATAAAACACATATACATCCCAAACATTACAACATTCATACTGATTATAGTAATATTAATATGATTTTGAACTCAATATTGCTGTAATTGCATCTAGCGTAACGTTGACAATGTTGATAATGACTGTGTGAATTTATCACAGTTCATTCCTGCCATTGATCGTTTGATGAAACTCAACACAACCTGTAACACGAGCATCGTGAAGCAACTGTTAACTGTCTCCCGTCCAGATCTGAGGCTTTATTATTTACTGACTGACGGCTTCCTCTTCAGGATTATACGTCACTTCAGTCCGTGTGAGAGCTGTCGGCGGGACGGCACCAGACGAAGCGCTCGAGAGTCACATGACACGGCAACATTTATGCGATCGAGTAGCTCTTTTCAGTGCCACCTGGTTAAATGACCATGGGAAAGGTCAAACACTCTTAGCCTAGATAGGCCGCTGTCAAACACACGCTCTTAGACTTGACATTTAAGTATAACCCTCTCCTGCCCCCTCCTATTGAAACCTGGTCGTACCCTTCGCTTCATTGAGTCAATCCCACAAACACCCCCTCCCCATCCTCCAAATCCAATGACACTGCAAAGTCAGGAGAAGACCGCGGACCGACAGCTGCTGTGACCATTAGCATTGATGCGTCTGATGTGAAAAATGATCAATGTGACGTTTGTGTTTATGAGTTACTGACGAAGTAAAAATAACTTGTTCTACTCACCCGTTGACCATTCGAATAACACATTTTGGGATGATTCAGATGTTTTTGTCCCTAAAAACATTCACACTAGAGCTCCAAACTAGAATCTGACATGAAAGCAGGCATCAACACTTTATATTTATAAATATATAGTATATGTACAGCCTAACTATAAATATATTGGTACATATACAGCCTAACTTTTTTAAACTGGGCACGATTAATCGCGATTAATCACATCCAAAATAAAAGTTTGTGTTTACATAATATATGTGGGTGCACTGTGTAAAATTATTTTGTGTGTGTGTATGTATATATATATATATATATATATATATATATATAAATACACACACATGCATGTATATTTAAGAAAAAAATGTTAATTATATATGAAATATTGATATTTATAGTAGGGCTGTGAAACGATTAATCGCGATTAATCGCATCCAAAATAAAAGTTTGTGTTTACATAATATATGTGGATGCACTGTGTAAAATTATTTTGTATATATATATATATATATATATATATACATATACATATGCATGCATATTTAAGGAAAAAAATATTAATTATATGTAAAATATAGATATTTATAGTAGGGCTGTGAAACGATTAATCTCGATTAATCGCATCCAAAATAAAAGTTTGTGTTTACAAAATATATGTGGATGCACTGTGTATTATTATTTTGTATGTATACATATATATATATATATATATATATATATATATAAATACACACACATGCATGCATATTTAAGAAAAAAATATTAATTATATATAAAATATTGATATTTATTGTAGGGCTGTGAAATGATTAATCTCGATTAATCGCATCCAAAGTAAAAGTTTGTGTTTACAAATATATGTTTGTGTAGTGTGTATAATTATTTTGTATATATAAATAGACACACTGCATGTACTGTATATATTTAAGAAAAAATGTGTTATTAATATCAAATATTTATATTTATATATATTAATTTTGTATATATATATATATATATATATATATATATATATATATATATATATATATATATAAAGTATATACCTACAAATATTTCTTAAATATATACATGCATGTGTGTGTATTTGTATATACAAAATAATTATATATACTACACAAACAAATATTTTGTAAACACAAACTTTTATTTTTTTATGTGATTAATCGCGATTAATCGTTTCAGAGCCCTAATTTATATATAAAATATATACATCTATATACAGTATATACATGAAAATATTTCTTAAATATATACAAGCATGTGTGTGTATTTATATACATGAAATAATTACACACAGTGCACCCACATATATTATGTAACTTTTATTTTGGATGCAATTAATCGCAATTAATCGTTTGACAGCCCTACAAAAAATAGATTATACTTTTTGCAGATATGCCAAATAAAGCTGCTGATAGTATCCCTAAAAGATCTGCATATCAAAATTAAAAGTTTGAGAACTGAATGTGGTGTGTTTACAAAGGTGCGCATTACTATTATTATTGATCAGACTTGATGTTAGTGATTTAAACAAACCACAAACCATGAGTATTAAACTTTGGCACACAATCAATCCAGCGCCGTTTGTTCTATGAACATGAATCATACCTCAAATTGTAAGGCTTGTTGAGTAGAGGTGTGTTGGTACTTTACTAAGATTTACTTGGCAGACGATAAAACGACTGAAAAATCCCATGGATTTAGACGGAAGAGTGACCAGAGCCACACATAGGCCCCGTTTACACCTGATATTGTTTTGGTCACAAGAGGAAACAGGTCTAAAGCGCTTTGAGCTTGTCCACTTTCAGTAGTTGAAAACACATTCGACCGGATTGCTTTCGTAGTGTAAACGCTCATGAGGTCGAGTGTGTTCAAACAGACACACAATACCGTCTACTGAACTAATGAGTAACATTATGGGAAGAGCTCTAGCCAGACGGGATTTTAACTGTCGACTGAAGACCCAAGTTTGGTTTGAAGAGGAAAAACATAGCAAACACAATGTTCTCTCACCATTCCTGATTACTAACACACACTCGCAGTGTTTGGCTGGTCTTGTGTCTGTCAGAGCTGAAACTAAACCTGATGTTCTAGTGTGTTTTTCCGGTCGCGTTCAAATGTGAATTCAGCTTATTTTGTCCATTAGATTGAAAGATCTGAATAAACCCATACATTTACTCTCTCACAGACTCTCCCCTCGAAGAAATCAGGACAGAAGTGGACAAAAGAGACGGATTAAAACACCAGGTGTAAACAAGTGTGTGTCTCCCTCGTCTGCCTATGATCTGATCGACTAAAACCCATCTTAATACCAGGTTAATATCTTCATTGAGTTTCTTTAGATTTGGTCCAGTAAGAAAGAACCCAGGAACTTATGTCTGTTATGGTTAAAGTTTAACGTTGAACTTGTGCCAGTTCCCTCCCAAACTTCGTTACAGTGTGTTTAACACAGACAGTTTGCTTTCTGAAAAAGTAAATATTTAGTTGTTTTGTACTTTTGTAAACTGGCATGCAATGGCAAAGTTTGCTTAATTATAATAAAAATAAATAAAAAAAGAAACCCTGACATTATATGATTACAAAATCATTCTAATGTGTGCGTGTAATGTATAATACATATATTACATAAACACAAACTTTGATGCTAGATGCGATTAATTGATATGACAGGACTAACAGAATAAAAAGTTTAGGAACTGTCAAAAAATTATTTTATTTTATTAAAAAAATAAGTAAGAAAAGTGAAATGTGCAAAGATGACAGCTAATGCTCCAACACAACCAAAAAATAATAATAATAATAATTTTGCACGTCAAATCGAGAAACAGCTTTAAGACAAATTACATAACACACTGTAAAAATTAATATGCTTGAAAAAAAATTAAAATAAAAAAATTGAGGCAACAGATTACAAGCAATATTATCAATTAAATTTAACAAATTAGAATTGAGTAATAATTAATCAAATTAATTCCTTAAAAGTTTACCATTTAAAATGAGTAAAACTTACAACAACCAAAAAATAAAAATAAAAATATTAAAGTCACCATTATGGTGATCAGTGTTTGTTTTAATTTTGTTTTAAAATTACACTTTTCTCCTTCAGTGATTCTGCTTGTTAACATCAGGTGTCTTCAATGTTGGCAATATAAAATAAAGAGTTCTTAATTAATCTTTGACATTTCTCTGTTATTCAGATATTTTTGTAAAAAATTTTGGTGTAAACTTTACTTTTAGATGGTTAACTTTTAAGGCATGATTTGATTAATTATTACTCAATTCTAATTTGTTCAATTTAATCATTAATATTGCTTGTAATCTGTTGACACAATTATATTGATTAGATAAAGCATATGCATTTTTACATTACAAAAGAAATGTTAGGGATTTCTGGAGACATGTCTATTTACACCGTCCGCCATGGATGAGCACAGAGAACAAACTGCGTTTTTTAGTCTATAAAGTCATCTCACAAGCAAAACACACTCCCTGTCCTCTCCAAAACGCGCCAAGTGTCACGTTTCTGTTTTATTAAACAAGCAGAAGGTATAAGATCTCCAGATAAAACTTGATTTTTATGCCTTCCTCATCACTCGTTTTCCCTTCAAACAGGCCAGCGGACAAAAGGTCCAGTGAAGCTCTCTAATCGACACCTCTCATGGCTGACTGGAGACTAACTTTTCCAGTCTGTCCGTTTCACTGGCCCTCTCCCTCTCAATGTTTCATTATATCCATTGTTGTGGGTCGGAGCGCTTGGACTCTCACTGTACTTCGCTTTTGTGAGGCTGATCATATTCCAACCATTTCGGATTGTGCCTAACAGATCGGGACAATGGAGGGCAGTGAGTTTTCCCGGACGGGCTCGAGCGGCCAGATTGTGTTCACGGCAACAAGGGCTTCTCCCACCAAGCGCTGTGAACAGATACATAGGCTAGTGCATGTGCACCGTGTTTTTTGATACTGATCCAACCGCTGAGTGAGAGGAGTGTGGAGAAGAAGCACAATATTTTCACAGATTAAATGTAGAAAAATCCCTTCTTGGTAAACTTTAACCTCGCCTAAGATGAATCAAGATTGCTTTCACATACTATCCCCTAAAATGGAATTTGAAACTTCTGTGTGTTGATGTATTTATGAGAAAAACCAAAGCGTTCAGTGGGACATTATGTAGGGCTGGATTTTACTCTACCAGACAAAAGTTTGAAATTATTAAGATTTTTTGTTATGTTATCTGTTTTTATTATAATATTAGCATTATTTATACATTGTTCAGGGAATGTTTTAAATGTTACTACTGGTTTTGGAATGTTCTGAGAACATTAAAGTAAACGTTTGTGGAAGGATAAAATGGAATGTTTCCATGACGTTCGAAAAACCAAGAAAATTTTTACAAATCATTCAGAAAACATTCATTAATATTTGAGTTAGATTGGATTCTGGTTGTATCATGTTGTTTTGCACTGTAAAAATAAAACGGTAAACTACTGGCAGCTGTGGTTGCCAGCATCATACCGTAACTACAGTATACGGCGTGTTACTGTTATTGTGTTAACGCATATAGCTGTTAAATTAAAATTTTATACCGTAGCTGATAATATGGTATTTAGCAGTTAATTTCAAAAACAGTAACAAACCGTGTTTTTAACCTCGCCTAAGATGAATCAAGATTGCTTTCACATACTATCCCCCAAAAATGGAATTTGAAACTTCTGTGTATTGATGTATTTATGAGAAAAACAAAGCGTTCAGTGGGACACTATGTAGGGCTGGATTTTACTCTACCAGACAAAAGTTTGAAATTATTACAATTTTCTTATGTGATCTGGTCTTTAATAATGTTAGCATTATTTATACATTGTTCATGGAATGTTTTAAATGTTACTACTGGTTTCGGAATGTTCCGAGAACATTAAAGTAAACGTTTGTGGAATGATAAAATGGAATGTTTCCTTGACGTTCGAAAAACCAAGAACATTTTTACAAATCATTCAGAAAACATTCATTAATATTTGTGTTAGATTGGATTCTGGTTGTATCATGTTGTTTTGCACTGTAAAAATAAAACGGTAAACTACTGGCAGCTGTGGTTGCCAGCATCATACCGTAACTACAGTATACGGCGTGTTACTGTTATTGTGTTAGCGCATATAGCTGTTAAATTAAAGTTTTATACCGTAGCTGATAATACAGTATTTAGCAGTTAATTTCAAAAACAGTAACAAACCGTGTTTTTATCCTCACCTAAGATGAATCAAGATTGCTTTCACATACTATCCCCCAAAATGGAATTTGAAACTTCTGTGTATTGATGTATTTATGAGAAAAACAAAGCGTTCAGTCGGACATTATGTAGGTCTGGATTTTACTCTACCAGACAAAAGTTTGAAATTATTACGATATTGTAATGTGATCTGGTCTTTAATAATGTTAGCGTTATTTATACATTGTTCAGGGAATGTTTTAAATGTTACTACTGGTTTTGGAATGTTCTGAGAACATTAAAGTAAACGTTTGTGGAAGGATAAAATGGAATGTTTCCTTGACGTTCGAAAAACCACAAACATTTTTACAAATCATTCAGAAAACATTCATTAATATTTGAGTTAGATTGGATTCTGGTAGTATCATGTTGTTTTGCACTGTAAAAAAACGGTAAACTACTGGCAGCTGTGGTTGCCAGCATCATACCGTAACTATAGGGCGTGTTACTGTTTTTGTGTTAGCAAATTAAATTAAAGTTTTATACCGTAGCTGATAATACGGTATTTAGCAGTTAATTTCAAAAACAGCAACAAACCGTGTTTTTACGGTATGATGCTAGTAACCACAGCTGCCAATAGTTTACCGTTTTTTTTCACAGGATTATTTTTTGTAAAACATGATTTCTGAAGGATTGTGTGATCATAATAATGATGAGCATACATACTTTCAATAACAGTAAAGCATGGTAATCATTCCAAACCAGTAGTTTATCGTTTTTTTTTTTTGTTTTTTTTTTTACAGTGCAAACATGATACTACCAGAATCCAAGCTAACACAAATATCAACCTTATTAATTGTTTAAAGGGATACTCCACTTTTTTGGAAATAGGCTCATTTTACAGCTCCCCCAGAGTTAAACAGTTGAGTTTTACCGTTTTCGAATCCATTCAGAGACGATTTTCTGACATTTAGAAGAATATCAGTAACCAGACAGTTTCTGGTCTCATTGACTTCCATAGTAGGAAAAAAAATATACTATAGAAGTCAATGAGACCAGAAACTGTCTGAAAAACTGTCAGAAAATCGGCTGAATAGATTCGAAAACGGTAAAACTCAACTGTTTAACTTTGGGGGAGTTGTAAAATGAGCCTATTTTCAAAAAAGCGTCCCTTTAAATTAAAGTTTTATACAGTAGCTGATAATGCGGTATTTAGCAGTTATTTCAAAAAAACAGTAACAACCCGTATTTTTACGGTATGATGCTAGTAACCACAGCTGCCAGTAGTTTACCGTTTTTTACACAGGATTATTTTTTGTAAATCATGATTTCTGAAGGATTGTGTGATCATAATAATGATGAGCATACTTTCAAAAACAGTAAAGCATGGTAATCATTCCAAACCAGTAGTTTATCGTTTTTTGTTTTATTTACAGTGCAAACAACATGATACTACCAAAATCCAAGCTAACACAAATATTAACCTTATTAATGGTTTAAAGGGATACTTCACTTTTTTGGAAATAGGCTAAAGAGTTAAACAGTTGAGTTTTACCGTTTTCAAATGCATTCAGCCGATTTTCGGATATTTAGAAGAATATCAGTAACCAGACAGTTTCTGGTCTCATTGACTTCCATAGTAGGAAAAAAATATATACTATGGAAGTCAATGAGACCAGAAACTGTCTGGTTACTGATATTCTTCTAAATATCCGAAAATCGGCTGAATGCATTTGAAAAACGGTAAAACTCAACTGTTTAACTCTGGGGGAGTGGTAAAATGAGCCTATTTCCAAAAAAAGTGGAGTATCCCTTTAAATAGAGATTATACTGATTTTATGTTGTCTTTAAACTCCCAGCAGCCCAACAGGTGCACGAGGTGCTGACACCCAGTCATACGCATTTGTGAGCGTGTTCACCACTGAATCCACACGTGCATTTACATATTTGGGGAAAAAAGAGCCCACATGCACCCGGTGTCACAGTGAGATGTGTGCGGAGACAATAGGCCCAGCAGGTCACCGTGGAAACAAGCTTGAGAGGGTGGGGGGGCAGCAGCTGTTGGATCAGTTAAGATTCTGGGACCCTCCCCCTTTGCCAACAGCACCTTCACACCCTCGCTCCGTTCTCCCGTTCCTACCTTCACCTCATTCACTACAGCAAGTGCCACTTTATACAAGTGTGATTCTGTATGAGGGACTACTTGAAATGTCTTCAGAGTATTTACCACAAGTATGGTCTTGGTAAACACGAGTGGATTTTGGTTTTAGTCAGAATTATCATTCCAACATGAAGAACATTAAAGGTGAAATCATAAAATTGACCCTATTTATTTAAACACAACTTATAAAAGTTATTGGCCTATCCTTCCAATCACATGACACCTGGAATGTTTCACAAACCAATCAGTTCTTAAAGCATAAAGTCCTGCCTCGCCAAATATCCTGTTTTACTCATAAAAACACACATAAGAAATGTTTCTTGAGCATCAGAATTAGAGCTGCACGTTAAAGTCTATCATTTTATCCCTTAAAACTAGGGCTGTCAAACGATTAATCGCGATTAATCGCATCCAAAATAAAAGTCCGAGTTTACATAATATATGTGGGTGCACTGTGTATAATTATTTTGTGTATATATATATACACACACACACTTGCATGTATATTTAAGAAAAAAATATTATTTAAATATAAAATATTTATATATAATATAAATTATATATAAATCTATATACAGTATATACATGAAAATATTTATTAAATATATACAAGCATGTGTGTGTATTTATATATATAAAATAACTATACACAGTGCACTCACATATATTATATAAACAAAAACTTTTTTTTTTTTTTGGATGCGATTAATCCCGATTAATCGTTGGACAGCCCTACTTAAAACTCATCTTTGATCACCAAAATGACATATTTCAATTTTTTTCTTGAAAAAAATGTCTTCATGCCTTAAAATAGTGTGAATGTAACTTGACACCCTTGCATTTAGTATACGCGGTACTATGAATATGCAAATTATCCCCGTCTCAACTCACTCACTCAGCTCAGAGATCCACTCGTTGACGATCATACGTTGATCTGATTGGTTACAAGCTAGTTTGTGATGTTTGCAGTTGGTTCACTGCAGTTTTAAGGAGAAAATACTCAGCAATGGTGTCGACTTATGAATTTGTGGTGTGTCTTAAAGCAAATTAAAAACACCACAGACATATAAACAACATTAAAAGCTTGATTTTCACCACATGTGGACTTTCAATCATTGAATAATTCTGATCTTGAGTCAAAAACGTTAATTTCATAAAGAGAGTTCACCAAAATAATGTCATAATTTACTCCTTTCAAATAACGATTGTATCAATTACATCTTTACACCAGTAGGTGGCGACAGAAGACTGTTAAAAAAAAATGTTTGTCTTTAAATCATTCACGCTGATTCATCCAAGTCTTTAAGAGTGAGTCATTGAATCATTCACTCAAACTGATCTTTAGTTTCAAATAATTAATTCAAATTAAATACACATGTTTGAGTAGACTGCAGCAATTAACATTGTGTCAGAACCTCTAGTAAATGACATGATGTTTTGTTAAGTTGTCTGTTCAGAATCGTGGGAGAATCCCGACCTCAGTTTGAAACAAAAACAAAAAAAATCGTGATTCTCAATTTATCCGGAATCGTGCGGCTCTAATCAGAATGATTCCCGAAGGATCATGGGACACCGAAGACTGGAGTAATGATGCTGAAAATTCAGCTTTGATCACAGGAATAAATTACATTTTACTATATATTCACACGAAAACCATTATTTTAAATTGTAATAATATTTCACAGTTTTTACTGCATTTTTGATCAAATAATCTTACAAAAACATTGGGTTGTTTAGCCTACATTTGAAAGTCAGAAGGTATTCCCTATTAAAGAATAACCCATAAACATGATCATGACCAGTTGTTTTGTGTCTATTTAGGGTCTCTTATAGTTCTGGCTAGTTAAGTTTAGGTCAATTTTAGTGCGTGTCTTCCTCTTTCTCCTCTTTCTCTCGCTCTTTTCTCTCCCACATGAGGCGCCGCCGCCTCCCTCACTCGTCTCCTGCCTCTCCTCATATGCTCTTCTCTTTCTTTAGACCCTGTTGTCCACTGTTCAACTCAGCGGGCCGCTCTCGCACCAAAGAAAAATCAGCAACACAAGGACTCCAACTGGGACACCCATTCTTTACCACTGACATCGAATATGACAGTAACAAATGAACAAGTGGAGACAGATGGAGCATAAAAGAGATCATGTGTTCAGTGTGCATCAAAACAGAGACAAATATATGTGAACTTTTTGTTTTTGGAAATGTCAAAGAAAGCACCAATATCAAGAACACGTGATTGGGTGATATTGCAGGCATATCACAGAAAACTGTTTTTCTGGTTCTTTTAAAACTGGTTTTGTGTGTGTGTGTACCTACTTAACAATATTTTGAGGACAAATTTGTACCCAGAAGTGACAAAAACCTGACAAAATCTCCAAAACCTCCCTTTAGGGACCTCCTCATTAAATCTGGTATAAAAACAAAGTAATTAAAGTTTTGTTTTGTTTTTTTTTAATGTAAAAAAATCCAGAAAGTTGTGTGTGATGGGTAGGTTTAGGGTAGGATTAGTGTAAGGGGAGAGAAAATACAGTTTGTACCGTATAAAAACCATATATTATGGTCGTCGGTGTATGAATATGTGAATGTGAGGCAATATGTAAAGCGCTTTGGTGGCCATTAGGTCTATGAAAGCGCTATATAAATGCAGTCCATTTACCATACACTCTCAGAAAAAAAGGTACAAAAGCTGTCACTGGGGCTGTACCTTTTCAAAAGGAACACTTTTGTACATTTTAGGTGCTAATAAGCACATTTTAGGTGTTAATATGTACATTTTAGGTGCTAATAAGTATATTTTAGGTGTTAATATGTACATTTTAGGTACTAATATGTACATTTTAGGTGTTAATATGTACATTTTAAGTGCTAAAAAGTACATTTTAGGTGTTAATATGTACATTTTAGGTACTAATATGTACATTTTAGGTGTTAATATGTACATTTTAGGTGCTAATATGGAAATTTTAGGTGTTAATATGTACATTTTAGGTGCTAATATGTACCACTAAGGTACCAATATGCAGCCTTTGGGTACAAAAGTGTAGCTTTTAAAAAGGTACAGCCCCAGTGACAGCTTTTGTACCTTTTTTTCTGAGAGTGTATTGTACAATATATGAAGAGTTCAGATGCAAAAGCCTCTAAATGCCATTTGAAATTTTCTTCTAAAATGACCATTTTTATCAAGCTTGTATATTTAAGTTCAGTAATTTCACTTAAATGGCAATTAATAGGTAATCTTCATTGCCATTTAAGTGAAATTACTGAACTTAAATATACAAGCTTGATAAAAATGATCTTTTTAGAAGAAAATTTCAAATGGCACTTAGAGGCTTTTGCATCTGAACTCTTCATATCTATATTTTTGTATCTATAATATATCTATAATGTTCTATAATATATCTATAATGTTCTATAATATATCTATATTTACAACCATTTATAGAAACTAAGATGCAAATCATCATGTGACATCATGACATCTATGACATCACAACTACAAGCTCATTAACATACAACCACCAACATTTACATAACCATTTAATTAAATGGTATTAAGCAGATTTGGCCTGCCCTGATTAACAAAAGTATGATTGTCATACTTAAATGACAGCACTAAATACAGCCGGGGTGGGGTGGGGGGATGCCATGAGAAACTAAACTAAATTATGACAGAAATAAGAGAGTAGAATTAGCCCTTGAACTCACCTTTCCGAACTGATCGAAATACTGTTTCACATCTTCGATGGTGGTGTTGACAGACAGCCCTCCAACAAAGATCTTCTTTGTTCTTGTTACCAGCTGAAAACACCAGAGAAAGGACACATAATGAGACTACAGGACTTTCTACACAGAAAACTAGGGTAAGTATTTGGTAAAACTATTTGTTGACGTTGGTTAACTACAGGTTAACTTACAATGAAGAGCATTCTACATGCTAATTTTTACATTTACTAATATTTTTTAGGTTAATAAAAGAATGAGTGTCTATTCCACAAGTAGGAGTAATGTACGACTGTTCCAGAACCTAGTGAGCTGCACAGCTGCCTTTTAAGGGAACAAACTAACTAAAAATGGAACCTCGGAAATGGAATGTAATGGACTTGGAACGTTTCACATAGGGACTTTTAATAGAGTGCCGAAGTTATGATGTCACTTTGTAGGCCAAATCACGGATGTGAGTTAGCATTTTAGCACTTCCGCTTCCCTCGCCCTAAAGTCTATGGATTTTTTGAACGGGTTTTTGCTAAATCGCCTGAAATAAGGTCTGTGGTGAACAAAGCCTCTAAATATATTCACGTTTTTGATTTATGACATAAAACACAGAGTTATAACCTGCTTGTGGTTTTCTAAACTTTAGATAGGCTTCAAAATGTATAAATTTTGGATTAACTTGTAAAGATTTTCTTGATAGACAAAACGTGCAAGGGTCTCAAATCTTTGTTGAACACAAATCTTATTTTTTGCGATTTTCCAAAAGACTATGGGGAAAATGCAGAGCTTTTCGATCGAGGGAACCAGTGATGCCTGATCATGTGACACTGAAGACTAGAGTAATATTGCTGAAAATATATATATATATATATTAGGGCTGGGAAACGATTAATCGCATCCAAAATAAAGTTTGTGTTTACACAATATATGTGTGTGTAGTGTGTATAATTATTTTGTATATATAAATACACACATATGCATGTATATATTTAAGAAAAATGTGTTATTAATATATAAAATATTTATATTTATGTATAATATTAATTTTGTATAAATATATATAAAGTATATACATGCAAATATTTCTTAAATGTTTATTAATACTATTTAAACTATTTAATGTGTGTGTATTTATACAAAACAATAATACACACTACACACACATATATTATGTAAACACAAACTTTTATTTTGGATGCTAATAATATAAATAAATAAATATATATATATATTTTTTTTTTGAGGCTATGCAAAGATTAATTGCGATTAATCACATCCAATACTATGAGTGTGTGTGTGCTGTGTTATAATATAATTTAACAGCTTATATAATTATTTTGTATATATAAATACATATGCATGCATGTATATTTTTAAGAATTATTTGCACATAAATACTGTATATATATATATATATAATACATCATCTATATTATATATAAATATTTTATATATGAATAACACATTTTCTTAAATATATACATACATATTTGTGTATTTACCGGTATATATACAAAATAATTATACACAGCATACACAAATATATTATATAAACACAAACTATTATTTTGGATGCAATTACAATTATTACAATCTTTGCACAGCCCTAATATATATATATATTCAAAATTGAAAACAGTTTTTGATATTTAATAATATTTCAAAATATTACAGTTTTTACTGTATTTTTTTAGCAAATAAATGCAGCCTTGATAATAGATAAGGTCAAAAAGAATATCTTTCAAATTTTTATAAAAATTGTAGAGGAAACCGTTGTTTAGTCTCTATTTGCATTCCTTTTGAACGTTTTGTTGCTTCAAGCCACTTCGCAATATGGTCAAAAGAAGGTATATCTGCCTGCGGTCTGGAAGAGCTGTCACATGGAGAAAACACCTACGACGCTTTAAAACACTCACAGGTTTTAGAACAGAGCCTACATGTCCTTAATGAGAAGTGACGTGTGACATCACAACACCTGTGATGATGACCTGAACTGAGACTTCGCACTCACCTTCGGCTGAGCTCTACGTGGGAAGGCCACCTTAGGGTCAATCTGAGAGAGAGAGAGAGAGAGATTTGTTTAGCATGTGAATTAAGCTTCTTTGAATCTTGAGAGGGAATAAGAGGCATGTATGGCAAAGATGGCCAGTAACAGATAGTAGTTCATTAATATTCTCAAAGTCCAATCAGCCGTTCAACAAACAGACCAGTCCGTGTTTCCCAAAGATTTACATAATGTAATGATTATATGAAAAATAAACATTAAATCAAACTGAACTGTGCATGTGAAGTCAACTAGATCACTAAATTAAGTATTTCTACATCTTCATCTCAGTCTACACCATGGAAAAATGTAAGTTGCTATATTTTATTCATCAATGAAAGCCATAAAACATTCAATCCTTCAACAAAATGATTTGAACAATATTCACAGTCTTTGCAAGCAGAACCTGGCAGAAAATGAAAGCTTTCGCAACAGACAAATCCTCTGAAATATTTCAAAAGGAATTACATTAAATTCCCATCAAGTTTCAGGCCAGTGTGGAATCATCTGACCACTGCACATCATGTGAGAAACACAAGAACAACTGAAAGAAAACTGCTGCTTAAAGCTGGCTTTTGACCATGTTTTAAAATATCCATTGTGGGATATAAATCTATTTTAACACTTTAAGTTAATTATACCAAAAAAATATATGACCTTTTGCAAATAACCTGTAAAATTAAAGAAAACGGCTGCTACGGCTGCATTTATTTAAACAATATAAAACTATAAAAAATAATAAATAACATGATAATATATTTTTATTACTAATCATAACAATAAAATAAAATAATGCATTTTTTCCCGAAAGTTTGGGGTCAGTCATTTTTTTTAAGATTTTAAAATGATCCTTTTTGTAATTAAAAATGTCAATAAAGAGCTCATTATTTGGTGATATTACAGACGTATACGCACACAAAAAAGTATTTTTCTGGTTTTTAAAAACTTTAATTATACCAAAAATATATATAATCTTTTGCAAATATCCTACAAAATTAAAAAAAAATCCTGCTACGGCTGCATTTATTTAAAAAAATATAAAACTATAAAAAATAATAAATAACATGATAACATATTTTTATTATTAATCATAACAATAAAATAAAATAATGCATTTTTTCCTGAAAGTTTGGGGTCACTAATTTTTTTAAATATTTTAAAATGATCCTTTTTGTAATTAAAAATGTCAATAAAGAGCTCATTATTTGGTGATACTACAGACATATATGCACACAAAAAAAGTATTTTTCAGTTTTTTTATCAACTTTAATTATACCGAAAATATGGCTGCATTTATTTAAAAAAAATATAAAACTATAAAAAATAATAAATAACATGATAATATAATTTTATTATTAATAATAATAAAATAAAATAATGCATTTTTCTAATTTGTATCTGTACAATTCAAAAGTTTGGGTCAGTCTTTTTTTAAAAAAAAAAGATTTTAAAATGATCCTTTTTGTTATTAAAAATGTCAATAACGAGCTCATTACTTGGTGATATTACAGACATATATGCACAAAAAAAAAACATTTTTTCTGGTTCCTTTAAAAGATGCAAATCACCATGCTATGACATCACAACAACCACAAGCTCATTAACATATGATACCCTATATTTACATAACTATTTACTTATACCAAAAAAAAAAAAATCACTGCAGAACTAAAAAAGAACAAGCAATCAATACATTTATAAAACAATTGTTTGTGAGCATGGATGCTTCCTATTTGTTGGGAAACAATAATAATATGAGATAGTTGGATAAATATCAGCTATTGGCAGACTGGAGCAAGTTAAACTGGTTTTAGGATCATAATATATTCTGAAACATACAACTTAAGAGCTATATTTGATTAGTAACCCATACTTGACCAGATGCCTACAGCCGACTGTATGAGAATAGAGCCTGTAAAGTAAAATATAGATCAGTATCCTGGCAATCTAGAAGGTATATAGATTTGTTAATCACCAAAAATCAGCACCACGAGCACAACTAATAATCCCACTAGACAATCTCCATCCTAAATCTAGAAACCATCTCTAGCCACCCCATGCCATGCACTGCCGCTGATCTAGTGACCTTCTACACCGACTGTAAAAAGATTACTGTGAAATTTACTGGCACCAATTAGCTAGTACGTTGCTGTAGTTCATTTTACAGTATGCTTACTGTAAATTTAATCACATTAACTTTAAAAATACTGTAAACGTTTTTACAGTAATAATCAAAGTACCGTGTTTCATACGGTACTGTAATAGGGATTACTGCATGCATTTTGTGTACTGTAAAATGAAGACACTGTTTTCCTAAATTCATAAAAATAACTTGGCATATTTAGTAGTAGCGTTCTCTTAGTGTGCTCAGCAAGACTCTACCATGTCCATCTTGTCTACAATTTTAGCAGCTCAGAATCTCTAGACTACACTCATAGTCACCTTTCGATCCCAAACCTCGTTCCAACCTGTGCACGAGAAATACAAGACATCATGTGAAGTCACGTCAGATATATATATATATATAGGCGTGCAAATTATCCTAAAACCATATTCTGGACAAATGTGGGCAAAATAGTTTTGATTTATTTAAAAAAAAAAAATACTTCCCTTGATCTGAGCGGT